>JASTWF010000043.1:573433-578433 GCA_030390025.1 Squalus acanthias
AAGGCCCCAAACGAAATTTTTGCTCAGCATCTACTGGCCACAACTCGACAACAACCCGGGGTATCACTTGACGAATTCCTTCAAAAGCTTCGCAGGCTCAGCAAAGATTGTAATCTCAAGGCTGTCTCAGCTGAGCAGTACCGGGAGGAGTTAATTCGTGATTCTTTTATTAATGGAATTGCATCTCCCTTCATACGCCAGCGTCTGCTGGAGAATAAAACCCTCGAGTTACAAGCTGCCTATGACCAGGCATATTCTCTGGACTTGGCAAAAAAAGAATGCAGATGCCTATCTTTTACCACGTGCACGGACTGCTGCTATCACTTTTAGTGACTCCTCCGATAAGCCTCAGGCGGAAGCCTTCACTGATGATGACTCTATCCTAGCTGATGATGACCCTACCCTAGCAGCATCTTGGCGATCTAAAAGGAAGTGTTTCTTCTGTGGAGGTGCATTTCACTATAGGAAATTTTGTCCTGCTCGTAATGCAACCTGCAATCATTGCAGTAAGAAAGGTCACTTCTCAAAAATATGTCAGTCAAGAGCCTCTTCTAGGGTTAAAGCTGCTCCCTATAAAACTGCTCCTCCCCCAAGAGCCACTACTAATGTTACAGCTGTCAAGGATAAAACTGCCTCTCCTCCCATCACAGCTGTTTTTCCCCAAAGCCTGTCCCATGCAGCCACGAAGGTTTCAGTAAATGGACACATTTTGAGTGCATTAATCGACTCATGCAGCTCTGACAGCTTCATCAGTGAGCAGGCTGTCAGTAAGTTAAAACTGCGTATTTACCCCTCGGACAGGGAAATTACAATGGGTCTCACGACACTGACCACTAACTCTTCCGGCTTTTGTCTTGTCGACCTTATTCTCAATGGCCACACTTATTTCTCTACCCGGCTCGGGGTGCTCAAAAACCTATGCAGTGATGTGCTCCTGGGACAGGATTTCCAGAAACAACACAAGACTCACTTTCGAGTTTAGAGGATCAAAGCCGGAGCTTACTATTTCCAAAGTACCGTTTTGTGCACTTTCGGCGGCTTCGCTCGACGAGCCCTCCTTGTTTGCCAATCTTTCCCCCCGATGTAAGCCCATAGCCACGAAATCACGAAGTTTCAGCCAAGGTGACCTATCCTTTATCGAGGCAGAGATCTCTCGCCTTCTAGCTGACGGTATCATTGAGCCATGTTCATCTTCCTGGCGGGCTCAAGTCGTCGTTGTTAAAAATCCTCTGAAGCAACACAAGAAACGTCTTTGCATCGATTACTTGCAAACTATTAACCAGTATACCGACCTGGATGCCTACCCACTACCACGCATCGATGACATGGTCAATAACCTTGCTAACTACAAGGTATTTTCAACTTTTGACTTAAAGAGCGCATACCATCAAGTACCGTTAAAGGACAAAAGTATACGGCTTTTGAGGCCAATGGTCGGCTTTACCAGTTTCGTCGCCTTCCATTCGGGGTCACCAATGGGGTGGCCGTCTTTCAATGGGCAATGGATAGCCTAGTCAAACAGGAGAACTCAACAGACACTTTTCCATATCTGGATAATATCACCATTGCTGGTCATGACCAGAAGGAGCATGATGCCAACCTCCAGAAATTTCTTGACGTTCTCCGTCGTCGCAACTTAACCTTAAATGAGTCCAAATCTGTGAAATTAGTACCATCAGTCAACATCCTTGGCTACTGGGTGGGCAATGGTGTCATCAAACCAGATCCGGAGCGACTTCGTCCGCTTCAGGAGCTCCCTCCTCCTATGAATCTCAGCTCTCTTCGTCGGGCCCTCGGCATGTTCGTCTATTATGCGAAGTGGATACCGCACTTTTCCAACAAGATCCAGCCCCTGCTTCACGCGAAGTCATTTCCGTTGGAGGTGAGGGCTATTTCAGCTTTCGACCTCCTCAAGCAACAACTGGAAAAAGCCGCGCTTCACTCCATCGATGAAAATCTCCCTTTCGTGGTCGAGTGCGATGCATCGGAGGTGGCGATCTCGGCTACCTTGAATCAAGGCGGTCGACCCGTTGCATTTCTGTCTAGAACTTTGCAGGGTAGCGAGCTCCATTAGCCTCCTGTCGAGAAGGAGGCTACGGCTATCATCGAAGCAGTACGTAAACGGAGTCATTTTCTCGCTCGTCGCCATTTCACACTCATAACCGATCAGCGCTCGGTGGCCTTTATGCTGGATAACCGGAAACGCACTAAAATCAAGAATAACAAAATACAGCTCTGGAGGATGGAATTGTCCGCCTTTGGCTATATCATACATTATCGACCCGGCAAGGAGAATGTGGTCCCAGATACCCTCATGCGTGCATTCAGCTCTTCCATGTCAACTTCGACTCTGGCGGATCTTCAGACTGACTTATGCCATCCTGGCGTTACCCGTATGTTGCACTTTGTGCGATCTAAAAATCTCCCATTTTCTAAGGAAGACGTGAAAAGAACATGCTCCACTTGTAGAATTTGCGCGGAATTAAAGCCGCAATTCTTCCGTCCGTCGGATGGCTTGCTCATACACGCTACACAGCCTATGCAGTGACTCAGCATTGACTTTAAAGGGCCATTGCCTTCCTCAACGCGAAACACTTACTTGCTTACTATGGTGGACGAATATTCACGCTTTCCCCTGTCCCAATATGCTTAGTTCCACAGTGATCAAATGCCTCGAACAGGTCTTTTCCCTTTGCGGTATGGCCAATTCCATCCACTCTGATCGGGGTCCCTCCTTCATGTCAAGGAAACTCAAAAGTTATCTTTCCCAACGGGGAATCGCCACAAGTAAAACGACACCGTATCATCCTATTAGAAACGGACAGGTTGAGAGATACAACGCTATCATTTGGAACGCTGTTCGTCTTGCACTGAGGTCACACAATCTACCAGACCAGCAGTGGGAAACTATGCTCCCTGACACGTTGCATTCCATCAGGTCTCTTCTTTCTACATCCACCAATGTTACTCCTCACAAATGATTCTTCGGGTTCCAGCGTCGCTCCACTCATGGGACGTCCCTACCATCATGGTTGGCAGCTCCTGGCTCCGTGCTGCTCCGAAGATTCGTCCAATCCTCCAAGAGTGATCCCCTCGTCGATGAGGTGGAACTAACGGATGTCAATCCAACATACGCGTACGTGCGGTACCCTGATGGCCGGGAGTCCACAGTTTCACTTTGGGATCTGGCTCCCTGCCCAACCGGTCCCACGGACCCAATCGATAGAGAGATCCGTATTAACGACGTCGATACTCCGCGCTCCTCCGAGGATGACGCCCTACCCGGGACATCAAGGGATCTGCCAGCTACTCCGCCGGATCAACCCGAGGAACAGAGCGCTCCCCACGGGATGGCCACCCGAAGCCAGGACGCCGGTCAATTACCGACTACTGAGCAGGATGAAGCCAGCTCTGCGCCGGTGGGGGCCCGCACCCAGAGTCACGATCTCCCCAGTCCCCCTCAGGTCGATCGAGGCGACACGGACTCTGCCAGCCCGCCGGTACGAACCAAGTGACCCAGGGACCAAAACACGGTCCGAGGAGACGTGCCTTCCGGCCTCTAATGGAAATCCAAACGACTGCGTCTATTCTTAGTCCGGCTAATTCGGTAGAAGGAAGCCGCCGGACTTCCAATCTTTCAGGCGGAAAGAATGACATGAATCTTGTCATTCATGTATGAAGTAATACTGGGCGGCCTGCTGGTGGCGCTGTCCAGGGAGAGTATAAATACTCGGGCATGGGCCCAGCTTGCTTAGGACATTCCTCAACAGGAACTAGTGAAGGACACAACTAGATCTCCATTTTGAAAAACAGTTGATTAAAGCTTTGTTTAATGCTTAGACTAAGTGCCTAGTAGTTTTCTAAACATCACCCTGTCCCTGCTTTCTCCCCATATCCCTTGATCCCTTTAGCCTTAAGAAATATATCTGACTCCTTCTTGAATATATTTAATGAATTGGCCTCAACTGCCTTCTGTGGTAGAGAATTCCACAGGTTCACCACTCTCTAGGTGAAGAAATTCCTCCTCATCTCTGTCCTAAATGGCTTACACCTTGTCTTTAGACTGTGACCCCTGGTTCTGGACTCCCCCACCATTGGGAACATCCTTCCTGCATCTAGTCTGTCTAGTGCTGTTAGAATTTTATAAGTTTCAATGAGATCCCCTCTCATTCTTCTAAACTCCAGCGAATATAAGCCCAATCGACCCAATCTCTCCTCATACGTCATTCCTGCCACCCCAGATATCAGTCTGGTGAATCTTCGCTGCACTCCCTCCATGGCAAGAACATCCTTCCTCAGATAAGGCGACCAAAGCTGCACACAATAGTCAAGGTGTGGTCTCACCAAGGCCCTGTACAACTGCAGCAAGACATCCTTGTTCCTGTACTCGAATCCTCTCGCTATGAAGGCCAACATACCATTTGCCTTCTTAACCGCCTGCTGCACCGGCATGCTTACCTTCAGCAACTGGTGCACAAGGACACCCAGATTTCGTTGCACTTCCCCTTCTCCCAATCTATTGCCATTCAGATAATAATCTGCCTTCCTGTTTTTGCCACCAAAGTGGATAACCTCGCATTTATCCACATTATACTGCATCTGCCATGCATCTCCCCAATCACCCAACCTGTCCAAATCATACTGGAGTTTCTCTGCATCCTCCTCACAGCACACACGCCCACCTAGCTTTGTGTCTAGAGAGATAGAGAGAGAGAGATAGTGAGTTGGAGAGCTCTTAATGTCTCTTCATCTCCCCCTTTGTTCCTTTATCCCCTCCCCCTTTTCCCAGCTTTACCCTGGCCTTAAATCTATTTGATTTCCGGCTCTTCCCAGTTCTGATGAAAGGTCATCGACCTGAAACGTTAACTCTCTTTCTCTCTCCACGGATGCTGCCTGGCCTGCTGAGTTTTTCCAGCGTTTTCTGTTGTTATTTTAGACAGATAGATAGATAGATAGATAGATAGATAGATAGATAGATAGATAGATAGATAGATAGATAG
>JASTWF010000043.1:595933-603433 GCA_030390025.1 Squalus acanthias
GTCCGACTCCACTATCACAGCAGGCAGTCCATTCCACACCCCAACCACTCTCTGAGTAAAGAATCTACCTCGGACATCCCTTCTATATCTCCCCCCATGCACCTTATAGTTATGCCCCCTTGTAACAGCTGCCTCTACCCGAGGAAATAGTCTCTGAACATCCACTCTATCTATCCCCCTCATCATCTTATAAACCTCTATTAAGTCGCCTCTCATCCTCCTCCGCTCTAAAGAGAAAAGCCCCAACTCCCTCAATCTTTCCTCATAAGACCTCCCCCCCAAACCAGGCAGCATCCTGGTAAATCTCCTTTGCACTCTTTCCAATGCTTCCACGTCCTTCCTATAGTGAGGTGACCAGAACTGCACACAATATTCCAAATGTGGTCTCACCAAGGTCCTGTACAGTTGCAGCATAACCTCACGGTTCTTAAACTCAAACCCTCTGTTAATAAACGCCAACACACCATAGGCCTTCTTTACTGCTCTATCCACTTGAGTGGCAACCTTCAGAGATCTGTGGATATGAACCCCCAGATCCCTCTGCTCCTCCACGTTCCTCAGAACCCTACCGTTGACCCTGTAATCCTTATTCACATTTGCCCTACTAAAATGAATCACCTCGCACTTATCAGGGTTAAATTCCATCTGCCATTTTTCGGCCCAGCTCTGCATCCTATCAATGTCTCTTTGCAGCCTACAACTGCCCTCCACCTCATCCACTACTCCACCAATCTTGGTGTCATCAGCAAATTTACTGATCCACCCTTCAGTCCCCTCCTCCAAGTCATTGATAAAAATCACAAACAGCAGAGGACCCAGCACCGACCCCTGTGGCACACCGCTGGTAACTGGTCTCCAGTCCGAAAATGTTCCATCCACCACCACCCTCTGCCTTCTATGAGATAGCCAGTTACTTATCCAATCGGCCAAATTTCCCTCTATCCCACAACTCCTTACTTTCTTCATGAGACGACCATGGGGAACCTTATCAAACGCCTTACTAAAATCCATGTATACGACATCAACTGCTCTACCTTCATCTACACACTTCGTTACCTCCTCAAAGAATTCAATCAAATTTGTTAGGCAAGACTTACCCTTCACGAATCCGTGTTGACTATCCCTGATTAAGTTGCCCCTTTCCAAATGGTCATAAATCCTATCCCTCAGGACCTTTTCCATTATCTTACCAACCACCGAAGTAAGACTAACCGGCCTATAATTACCAGGGTCATTCCTATTTCCTTTCTTGAAGAGAGGAACAACATTCGCCACTCTCCAGTCCTCTGGCACCATCCCCGTGGACAGTGAGGACCCAAAGATCAAAGCCAGAGGCTCTGCAATCTCCTCCCTTGCCTCCCAAAGAATCCTAGGATATATCCCATCTGGCCCAGGGGACTTATCGACCCTCAGGTTCTTCAAAATTGCTAAAACATCTTCCCTCAGAACATCTACCACCTCCAGCCTATCCACCTTTATCACACTCTCATCCTCAAGAACATGGCCCCTCTCCTCGGTGAACACTGACGAAAAGTATTCATTCATCACCTCTCCTATCTTTTCTGACTCCATGCACAAGTTCCCACTACTGTCCTTGACCGGCCCTACCCTCACCCTGGTCATTCTTTTATTTCTCACATAAGAGTAAAAAGCCTTGGGGTTTTTCTTGATTCGACCCGCCAAGGACTTCTCATGCCCCCTCCTAGCTCTCCTAAGCTCTTTTTTTAGCTCATTCCTTGCTACCTTGTACCCTTCAATCGACCCAACTGAACCTTGTTTTCTCATCCTTACATACGCTTCCTTTTTCCTCTTGACTAGACATTCAACCTCTTTTGTGAACCATGGTTCTCTCACTCGGCCATTTCCTCCCTGCCTGACAGGGACATACCTATCAAGGACACGCAGTAATTGCTCCATGAAAAATCTCCACTTTTCGTTTGTGCCTTTCCCTGATAGTTTCTGTTCCCATCTTATACTCCCTAATTCTTGCCTAATCGCATCATAATTACCCCTCCCCCAATTATAAACCCTGCCCTGCCGTATGGCCCTATCCCTCTCCATTGCAATAGTGAAAGTTACCGAATTGTGGTCACTATCTCCAAAGTGCTCTCCCACATACAAATCAAACACTTGGCCCGGTTCATTACCCAGTACCAAATCCAACGTGGCCCCACCTCTTGTCGGCCTATCCACATATTGTGTCAGGAAACCCTCCTGCAATCACTGTGCAAAAACTATCCCATCCGAACTGTTTGACCTATAAAGGTTCCAATCAATATTTGGAAAGTTGAAGTCACCCATGACAACTACTCTGTGACCTCCACACCTATTCATAATCTGCTTTGCAATTTCTTCCTCCACATCTCTATTACTATTTGGGGGCCTGTAGAAAACTCCTAACAACGTGACCGCTCCTTTCCTATTTCTAACTTCAGCCCATATTACCTCAGACGGCAGATCCCCCTCGAACTGCCTTTCTGCCGCTGTTAAACTATCCTTGATTAACAATGCTACTCCTCCACCTTTCTTACCAACTTCCCTACTCTTACTGAAACATCTATACCCCGGAACTTCCAACAACCATTCCTGTCCCTGTTCTAACCATGTCTCCGTAATGGCCACCACATCGTAGTCCCAAGTACCAATCCACGCTCCAAGTTCTCCTACCTTATTCCGGATGCTCCTTGCATTGAAGTAGACACACTTCAAGCCATCTTCCTGTCTGCCGGTACATTCCTGCGACCTTGATATATTCTCATTTTTTTTATTTGACTCCAAGCAACTCCAATACCCGTGAAGCATTAAATCACAGGACTGTGTCTGTGTCTGTCTGTGTGTGTCTGTGTGTGTGAGAGAGTGTGTGTGCCTGTATGTGTTTGTTTGTGTGTTTGTTTGTGTTTGTGTCTGTCTGTCTGTGTGTGAGTGTGTGTGTGTGCGTGTGAGTGTGTGTGTGAGTATGTGTGAGTGTGTTGTGAGTGTGTGTATGTGTGTGTGAGTGTGTTGTGAGTGGGTTGTGAGTGTGTGAGTGTGAGTGTGTGTGTATGTGTGTGAGTGTGTATGAGCGTGTTGTGAGTGTGTTGTGAGTGTGTGAGTGTGTTTGTGAGTGTGTGTGAGTGTGAGTGTTTTTGTGACTGTGTGTGAGAGTGTGTGAGTGTGTTGTGTGTGTGAGTGTGAGTGTGTGTGTGAGTGTTGTGAGTGTGTGAGTGTGTTGTGAGTGTGTGTGAGTGTGTGAGTGTGTTGTGAGTGTGAGTGTGTGTGTTGTGAGTGTGTGTGTGTGAGTGTGTGTGTGAGTGTGTTGTGAGTGTGTTGTGAGTGTGTGAGTGTGAGTGTGTTTGTGAGTGTGTATGAGTGTGAGTGAGTGTGAGTGTGTTTGTGTGTGTGTAAGAGTGTGTGAGTGTGAGTGTGTGTTTGTTGTGTGTGTGTGTTTGTGAGTGTGCATGAGTGTGAGTGAGTGTGAGTGTGTGTGAGTGTGTGTGTGTGAGTGTTGTGAGTGTGTGTTGTGTGAGTATTGTGAGTGTGAGTGTGTTTGTGTGTGTTGTGAGTATGTGTGTGAGTGTGTGTGTGTGTTGTGTGAGTGTGTTGTGAGTGTGTGTGTGTTGTGTGTTGTGTGAGTGTGTGTGTGTTGTGAGTGTGTGTTGTGTGTGTGTTGTGTGTGTGTTGTGAGTGTGTGTGTGTTTGTGAGTGTGTTGTGTGAGTGTGTGTTGTGTGCGTGTTGTGAGTGTGTGTGTGTTTGTGAGTGTGTTGTGTGAGTGTGTGTTGTGTGTGTGTTGTGAGTGTGTGTGTGTTTGTGTGTGTTGTGAGTGTGTGAGTGTGTGTTGTGTGTGTGTTGTGAGTGTGTGTGTGAGTGTGTGTGTGTGCTGTGAGTGTGTGTGTGAGTGTGTGTGAGTGTGTGAGTGTGTGTGTTGTGAGTGTCTGTGTGTTTGTGTGTGTTGTGAGTGTGTGTGTGAGTGTGTTTGTGTGTGTTGTGTGAGTGTGTGTTGTGTGTGTGTTGTGAGTGTGTGTGTGTTTGTGTGTGTTGTGAGTGTGTGAGTGTGTGTTGTGCGTGTGTGAGTGTGTGTGTGTGTTGTGTGTGTGTTGTGAGTGTGTGTGTGTTGTGAGTGTGTGAGTGTGTGTTGTGAGTGTGTGAGTGTGTGTGTGTGTTGTGTGTGTGTTGTGAGTATGTGAGTGTGTGTTGTGAGTGTGTGAGTGTGTGTGTGTGTTGTGTGTGTGTTGTGAGTATGTGTGTGTTGTGAGTCTGTGTGAGTGTGTTGTGAGTCTGTGTGTGTGTGTGTGTGTGTTGTGTGAGTGTGTGTGTGTTTGTGTGTCTGTGAGTGTGTTGTGTGAGTGTGTGTTGTGAGTGTGTGAGTGTGTGTTGTGAGTGTGTGTGTGTTGTGTGAGTGTGTGTTGTGAGTGTGTGAGTGTGTGAGTTTGTGTGTGTGTTGTGAGTGTGTGTGTGTTGTGTGTGTTGTGTGAGTGTGTGTTGTGAGTGTGTGAGTGTGTGTTGTGAGTGTGTGTGTGCTGTGTGTGTTGTGTGAGTGTGTGTTGTGAGTGTGTGAGTGTGTGTGTGTGTGTGTGCTGTGTGTGTTGTGAGTGAATGTGTGCTGTGTGTGTTGTGTGAGTGTGTGTTGTGAGTGTGTTTGTGTGTGTTTGTATGTTGTGTGAGTGTGTGTGTGAGTGTGTGTTGTGTGTGTTGTGTGAGTGTGTGTGTGTGCTGTGTGTGTGTGAGTGTGTGTGTGTGTTGTGTGAGTGTGTGTGTGTGTTTGTGTGTGTTGTGAGTGTGTGTGTTTGTGTGTGTTGTGAGTGTGTGAGTGTGTTGTGTGTGTGTGTTGTGAGTGTGTGAGTGTGTGTGTGTGTTGTGTGTGTGTGTGTGTGTGAGTGTGTGTGTGTGTGTTGTGTGAGTGTGTGTGTGTTGTGTGTGTGTGTTGTGTGTGTGTGTGTGTGAGTGTGTGTGTGTGTTGTGTGTGTGTGTGTGTGTGTGAGTGTGTGTGTGTGTTGTGTGTGTGTGTGTGTGTGAGTGTGTGTGTGTGTGTTGTGTGAGTGTGTGTGTGTTGTGTGTGTGTGTGTTGTGTGTGTGTGTGTTGTGAGTGTGTGTGCGTTTTGTGTGTGTGTGTGTGTGTTGTGTGTGTGTGTGTGAGTGTGTGTGTGTGTTGTGTGAGTGTGTGTGTGTTGTGTGTGTGTGTGTGAGTGTGTGTGTGTGTGTGTGCTGTGTGTTGTGTGTGTGAGTGTGTGTTGTGAGTGTGTGTGTGTGTTTGTGTGTTGTGTGAGTGTGTGTGTGAGTGTGTGTTGTGTGTGTTGTGTGAGTGTGTGTGTGTGTGCTGTGTGTGTGTGAGTGTGTGTGTGTTTGTGTGTGTTGTGAGTGTGTGTGTGTGTGTGTTGTGAGTGTGTGTGTTGTGTGAGTGTGTGTTGTGTGTGTGTGTGTGTGTGTGAGTGTGTGTGTGTGTGTGTGCTGTGTGTTGTGTGTGTGAGTGTGTGTTGTGAGTGTGTGTGTGTGTTTGTGTGTTGTGTGAGTGTGTGTGTGAGTGTGTGTTGTGTGTGTTGTGTGAGTGTGTGTGTGTGTGCTGTGTGTGTGTGAGTGTGTGTGTGTTTGTGTGTGTTGTGAGTGTGTGTGTGTGTGTGTTGTGAGTGTGTGTGTTGTGTGAGTGTGTGTTGTGTGTGTGTGTGTGTGTGTGTGAGTGTGTGTGTGTGTGTGTGCTGTGTGTTGTGTGTGTGAGTGTGTGTGTGTGTGTGTGTGCTGTGTGTGTGTGTGTGTGTGTGAGTGTGTGTGTGTGTGCTGTGTGTTGTGTGTTGTGTGAGTGTGTGTGTGTTGTGAGTGTGTGTTGTGTGTGTGTTGTGTGTGTGTTGTGAGTGTGTGTGTGTTTGTGAGTGTGTTGTGTGAGTGTGTGTTGTGTGTGTGTTGTGAGTGTGTGTGTGTTTGTGAGTGTGTTGTGTGAGTGTGTGTTGTGTGTGTGTTGTGAGTGTGTGTGTGTTTGTGTGTGTTGTGAGTGTGTGAGTGTGTGTTGTGTGTGTGTTGTGAGTGTGTGTGTGAGTGTGTGTGTGTGCTGTGAGTGTGTGTGTGAGTGTGTGTGAGTGTGTGAGTGTGTGTGTTGTGAGTGTCTGTGTGTTTGTGTGTGTTGTGAGTGTGTGTGTGAGTGTGTTTGTGTGTGTTGTGTGAGTGTGTGTTGTGTGTGTGTTGTGAGTGTGTGTGTGTTTGTGTGTGTTGTGAGTGTGTGAGTGTGTGTTGTGCGTGTGTGAGTGTGTGTGTGTGTTATGTGTGTGTTGTGAGTGTGTGTGTGTTGTGAGTGTGTGAGTGTGTGTTGTGAGTGTGTGAGTGTGTGTGTGTGTTGTGTGTGTGTTGTGAGTATGTGAGTGTGTGTTGTGAGTGTGTGAGTGTGTGTGTGTGTTGTGTGTGTGTTGTGAGTATGTGTGTGTTGTGAGTCTGTGTGAGTGTGTTGTGAGTCTGTGTGTGTGTGTGTGTGTTGTGTGAGTGTGTGTGTGTTTGTGTGTCTGTGAGTGTGTTGTGTGAGTGTGTGTTGTGAGTGTGTGAGTGTGTGTTGTGAGTGTGTGTGTGTTGTGTGAGTGTGTGTTGTGAGTGTGTGAGTGTGTGAGTTTGTGTGTGTGTGTGTGTTGTGAGTGTGTGTGTGTTGTGTGTGTTGTGTGAGTGTGTGTTGTGAGTGTGTGAGTGTGTGTTGTGAGTGTGTGTGTGCTGTGTGTGTTGTGTGAGTGTGTGTTGTGAGTGTGTGAGTGTGTGTGTGTGTGTGTGCTGTGTGTGTTGTGAGTGAATGTGTGCTGTGTGTGTTGTGTGAGTGTGTGTTGTGAGTGTGTTTGTGTGTGTTTGTATGTTGTGTGAGTGTGTGTGTGAGTGTGTGTTGTGTGTGTTGTGTGAGTGTGTGTGTGTGCTGTGTGTGTGTGAGTGTGTGTGTGTGTTGTGTGAGTGTGTGTGTGTGTTTGTGTGTGTTGTGAGTGTGTGTGTTTGTGTGTGTTGTGAGTGTGTGAGTGTGTTGTGTGTGTGTGTTGTGAGTGTGTGAGTGTGAGTGTGTGTGTGTGTGTGTTGTGTGTGTGTGTGTGTGTGAGTGTGTGTGTGTGTTGTGTGTGTGTGTGTGTGTGAGTGTGTGTGTGTGTGTTGTGTGAGTGTGTGTGTGTTGTGTGTGTGTGTGTTGTGTGTGTGTGTGTTGTGAGTGTGTGTGCGTTTTGTGTGTGTGTGTGTGTGTTGTGTGTGTGTGTGTGAGTGTGTGTGTGTGTTGTGTGAGTGTGTGTGTGTTGTGTGTGTGTGTGTGAGTGTGTGTGTGTGTGTGTGCTGTGTGTTGTGTGTGTGAGTGTGTGTTGTGAGTGTGTGTGTGTGTTTGTGTGTTGTGTGAGTGTGTGTGTGAGTGTGTGTTGTGTGTGTTGTGTGAGTGTGTGTGTGTGTGCTGTGTGTGTGTGAGTGTGTGTGTGTTTGTGTGTGTTGTGAGTGTGTGTGTGTGTGTGTTGTGAGTGTGTGTGTTGTGTGAGTGTGTGTTGTGTGTGTGTGTGTGTGTGTGAGTGTGTGTGTGTGTGTGTGCTGTG
>JASTWF010000043.1:608433-628433 GCA_030390025.1 Squalus acanthias
GAGAGAGAGAGTGTGAGAGAGAGTGAGTGAGTGTGTGAGAGAGTGAGAGAGAGAGTGAGTGTGAGAGAGAGTGAGAGAGAGAGTGAATGAGAGAGAGAGTGAGTGTGAGAGAGAGAGTGAGAGGGAGTGAGTGAGAGAGAGAGTGAGTGTGAGAGAGAGAGTGAGTGAGAAAGTGTGTGTGAGAGAGTGAGTGAGAGAGTGAGTGTGAGAGAGAGTGAGAGAGAGAGTGAGAGAGTGAGTGTGAGAGAGAGTGAGTGTGAGAGAGAGTGAGAGAGAGAGTGAGTGAGTGAGAGGGAGTGAGTGAGAGGGAGTGAGTGAGAGAGAGTGAGTGTGAGAGAGAGAGCCTGATAGTGAGAGAGTGAGAGAGAGAGTGTGAGAGAGAGTGAGAGAGAGAGTGAGTGTGAGAGTGTGAGAGAGAGTGAGAGAGAGAGAGATAGTGAGAGAGAGAGTGTGCGAGAGAGTGAGAGAGAGTGAGTGCGAGAGAGAGGGAGAGAGAGAGGGAGTGAGTGTGAGAGAGTGAGAGAGGGAGTGAGTGTGAGAGAGAGTGAGTGAGTGTGAGAGAGAGTGAGAGAGAGAGTGAGTGTGAGTGAGAGAGAGTGTGAAAGAGTTAGTGTGAGAAAGAGTGAGAGAGAGAGTGAGTGTGAGAGTTAGAGATAGGGTGTGAGTGTGAGAGAGTGAGAGAGAGAGTGAGTGTGAGAGAGAGTGAGAGAGAGAATGTGAGAGAGGGAAAGGGAGAGTGACAGTGAGAGTGAGGGAGAGTGAGGGAGAGGGAGAGGGAGTGAGTGTGAGAGGGAGAGGGAGAGGGAGTGAGTGTGAGAGAGGGAGTGAGGGAGAGGGAGAGAGAGTGTGAGAGAGGGAGAGGGAGAGTGAGAGTGAGAGTGAGGGAGAGTGAGGGAGAGGGAGAGGGAGAGAGTGAGAGTGTGAGTGAGGGAGAGGGAGAGGGAGAGAGTGAGTGTGTGAGGGAGTGAGGGAGAGGAAGAGGGAGAGGGGGAGGGAGTGAGTGAGTGTGAGCGAGTGAGGGAGAGGGAGAGGGATTGAGTGAGGGAGAGAGTGAGTGAGTGAGGGAGTGAGTGTGAGAGAGTGAGGGAGAGGGGGTTCTGGCTCTAGGAATGTTCTGCCAAACCAAACAGTGGAACTGACCATAACAATTAAAGCGTTCTGATCTCCCAATTCAAATATATATTTTTATTAAAAACGAATGGGCTGATGCAGGGGTTGTGTGGAGCCGGTGCTCTCGCTGGTGGTGCTGAGGCACAGGGTAGGGACAGGTGAAGTGACGCTGGGCCGGAGTGTGAAGCCAGGCTGGGAGGCGAGGTCTGGGCGAGGTCTGGGCCATGTAAAGTCACAGGCTGACACAGGCCTTCCTATTATTTATTCACAATTGAAACAAAATTAGAAAACATTCGGCATCTGTTTTCATCGATTGAAACCTCCCTTTCGTTAGCTTTTACACTTTACTGTTTCTGTTCTCTCTCTCTCTCTCTCGCCGTTAATCTCTTTCCCCAGAATATCACATCCAGAAAGATAGAATGTGGAAGGTTTCGATCAAACTGTAAAAGACGTTTCCGATCCCTGCTCCCACTGACAAACTAATCCACAACATTCGTTTTTTTAATTTAAAAAAATTAACCTTTAGAATATTTCATTTGTGTAACTGTTCTGAAGTAAATTATCAACAATCTATAATTCATGCTGAATATTTTCATACAATGTATTAACTCAAACACATTGGAAATATTGAATGGTTATAAGTAGAATAAATGAATTATATTTTATTAATTTGTGTTGAAGATTTTCCTGAATTGATTTTGCTGCCAGATGTATTAATTGTGCAGTTTTGGGGGGTTTCTGTGAGTTGTTCTCTATCATTGGCAGGCAGCAAGTGTCCGCTCGCTCCCTGGAGCCAGTTCACCTTTAGCAATTCGCGAGAAATTTTTTTTTTAACTTATATTTTTTTTTCTAAAAACGCATTTACGCTATCGCTACACAGAGGAATTTATATTCCTATTTTACTAAATAATTGAATCGCTTTTATAACCGTTTTAAATGTGATTGTTGATTCTTACTCGAAAAATCAAGATGTTTTTAGCTGAAACTCTGTGGATTTTGAAACCAAGAGGCGAAGGACCCCCCATCCAGTATACGGTGCTGGCGAGGGACCGGGAGCTCGAACCGGGCACTGGGAGCAGAGAGTGAGGATTGAGGCGGGGGCGAGTTATAAATTGGAATATATGAAGGGATTTGCTTGTGTACAAGATTGTTCACCTCTGAGAATATTTAATAGTAAAATATCACCGGCTCCCCCTGACTATTGTGAATGATCTCATTACGGGATATTGTAATAAATAATTTGAGAATTCGAAGCGCCTTTTTGCGCGAATTTGTAACTTGACTTTATAAGGTTCGATCTGGCCAGCTCTCCTCCGCCCTGGTTTATTGTGAAGTCCCCCTCCCTCTCTCCCCGGGTCTGTCACTCAGCTCACAGCCAATCAAGAGCAGCACCCCCAGCCCACCAATCCAGGATGCATTCTGTCTCAGAGTTGCTGGCCCGCAATGATTGATGCTCTGCTCTCGAATCTGACTCCAAACCCTGTGCAAAATAACACCAGCCTCTCGGCTGCCGCCTCGCCTGCTGCAAGGGGAGGAAGGAGCGGCGGAATTAAGGCTATTTTGGGGTTTTTTGGAGATTGGGGAGCTCAGTTGGCGACTTGGAAACGCCACAAACATTGTGCAATTATTGTCACCCAGAATGGATCATGTAGGTGGCCACCATCCCCATTCCCAACACGAACCCATTAGTTTTGGAATAGACCAGATCTTGAACAATCCGGATCAAGGGAGCTGCATGATCCCGAATTCCCGGCTCCAGGATGTGGACTATGGTCTGGGCTGTGTGGTGAGCGGTAATTACAGCAACATGGCCGTGAACTACAGCAACAGCGGCGGCGGCGGCTACAGCAACGCCTGCAGCCTGGCCTCGCTGGCCGGCCCGTACGGGGTCAACTTGGGCATGAATGGAAACGGCCTGAACCCGGCGGGCGTGATCAGGGTGCCAGCCCACCGACCGCTGGCCACCGGCGTACACCAACCCATGTCCACCGGAATACCGAGCGGCCCCGCCGTCAACAACAACCTCAGCAACCTGACCTTCCCCTGGATGGAGAGTAACAGAAGATACACCAAGGATAGATTCACAGGTAAGGGAGAAAGAGAGAGGGGAGAGAGAGAGAAAGAGAGAGGGAGAGAGAGACAGAGAGAGAGAAAGAGAGACAGAGAGGGAGACAGAGAGACACAGAGACAGAGAGAGAGAGAGAGTGAGAGAGACAGAAAGAAAGAGAGAGTGAAAGAGACAGAGAGAGAGAGAGAGGGGTCCCACAGTCCCGGCTCACCCAAAACCAACCTCAACAATTCTCCGTTTCATTAAATTATTTATAATTAAATTCATTCCAAATCTCTCGAATAATCCCTGGGAACGGTCCCGTGTTTTATCCGAACGAGTCGACGTAAATCAGAACAAATGGTGTATCTGCGACCTCATCCCAATGTATCTGAACTTTCTACGTTCCCTGATATTATCAGTTTTGAGATTAGAATAGATTTTCTCCATTAATAAATATCTTTCTGATAGTTAAGCAATTTCTTTAAGGCTGTAACTGATTTATTTTATTCTCCGTTTAAGAATAAAACGGTTAAACTGCGATTTTAAACGGGCAATTTAAACATTAGGAAGGAGGAATTGAATCTAAACAATGGAAGGCGCGGGCCCGGGTCTGTATTGGAAATATTCTTTCACCTCATCTCCTCACACACACCCTCACATTCAAAACCTTCCCCACAATTCAATCACTCCCCCCTGAATATTAAACCCTCTTCAGCGGCCGCAATATCAACAACCCCGCTTCCCGAAGGCCAATTCATTCAAAAACGAACGAGTTCTGCCGTTCCAACCCTCTGTTTTAATTTTAGTCTCAACGTGTTTGAACTTTTCCTTTTACTAACTGCCCGCAATCGGTGAAGGCGGCTCTGAAAACCATTGGAGTTCGGAAATTACTCATCATTCAAAGAAACTATCTGCTACAAAAAATATAAGATATTTGGACGGGGGAGAGGCTAAAATAATAATTATATTTTTATTTAAAAAATAACAGGCGTTTATAGACAAATTCAATCAGATGTCTGTGTTTATATTTAATGTGTAAACAGGCAGAATTTTAATATCGAATATATTAATGTATATACATATAATTTTAATATAATGGAGGCGTATATTTTAATATGTTTACATATATCCGTATGTTTAACCCACACATTAATTTAAAGTGTGTGATTATAACACTGGGTTTAGACAGAAATAATCTGTGGGCAGATTCTGTTTCTAAAACTGTTGGTTCAAACAAGGGCAGTTTGTATTTCTAATTCCTCGTAGTTCTTTTATAAATAGAGGTTATAAAACAGATACTGTTTTAAAGTCTATATATTTTTTGCATTTCCATTTTTTTAAACGTGCAATATTAAAGTCACAAGCCAGTGAGCCCGGGACAAGTCCCACTGTCCCACTAACTGGGGCCCGGACACTGCCCACAGGCCCCGCTCATTCTCAAAACTTCCCTTTTATCAAAAGTTTCCCTCGGTTGCTTTCAGCGGGAGAAAGACTTTACTGAAAGGTTTGAACTTGCTGATGTTCCAGTGCGGCTCAGAGATCCGCCTCTGCCCCAGGCTCCGAGCCCGCGGTCCCGTCCCCAGGCCCGGCCACCGAGCCCTCAAACAGCGGGTAGGGAGAGTGCAGAGACCCGGGCGACGGGTGGGGATTATTTACAAATAACTCGAGAGTGTGCAGCCGGGGTTTAGTTTAATATAAGCCCCCCCTGGCAGTGCTGACCCTCCCCGGGAGGCTCCGGCTCCCAACACCCAGTGTTGGTGCCCAGTGAACAGGCCAAGTCCTCCTCCTTTCTGTCGAATTCTCTGTCCTTTTTATCAAATCCTCCCTTTGTTTTCTATCCCATTCTCCCTCTATTTTCTGTTTAATTCTCTCTTTTTAATCGCATTCTCTCTCTCTTCTATCGCATTCTCTATATTTCTGTCCCATTCTCCCACTCATTTCTGTCCCATTCCCCCTCTCCTCTCTGTTTCCTTATCTCTCTCCGTGTTTCTGTCTTTTCTTGACTTGCACGTTCCTCTTTTCCTTATTTTGCTCTCTCTCTATTTCGATCTCTCCTCTCTATCTCTCCTGCACTCTGTCCATCTCCCCCATTCACTGTTTCTCTCCCTTTCCCTCTTCCCCTGGCCTCTCCTTATTGTCCCGTGTCTCTCAGTATCTCCGGCTCTCTGCCTGTCCCCTCGCCCCCTCCTCTCACACTCTCGGTAACTAACTCCAGTTTATTCCGCTCTTTTGTCCGTTTCTTGAATCCAAACCCTTGAATATTTACGGAAAGTTGGTGCGGAGAGTTTGGACATTTCCGGTCCTTCAAACCCCAACAACAGCAACTTATCAAGCCTGGGATGAATAATCGCCCCACAACACTCGCAGATAATCCACCACAAAGACTTCCAAGTGGGGATATTTGGGGGCCGGACTGAGGGGGAGTCACCGTGGGTCGTGTGCTGTCTGTACCTCCAGCTCAGTATATTTAATGTAAAAAATATTTACTCATTTCCCTCCAGAATCCATGTGGGTGAAATGATTGTGGCCGCGCAGGCTGCTGCCCTCGTCCTCTGCCTGTCCCAGTCTCGGGTTGTGTGTGGGGGGTTTTAGCCTGTCCCTCACCGATTCTCCCTGCCCTGTTTGTGTTACAGTGGCCCTCTCTCCGTTCACCGTCACCCGCCGGATAGGCCACCCTTACCAAAACAGGACTCCGCCGAAGAAGAAGAAGCCTCGGACCTCCTTCACCCGGCTCCAGATCTGTGAATTGGAGAAGAGGTTCCACCGGCAGAAATACCTGGCTTCGGCCGAGAGAGCGGCACTGGCCAAGGCTCTGAAAATGACAGACGCCCAGGTCAAAACCTGGTTTCAGAACAGGCGGACCAAGTGGAGGTAAGGCAGAAAATAAAATGTTAGCTCAGCTTGTGTGTGTAGGTGAGATCGTGTGCGGCCTTTCTCTGTCTCTCCCCAGCCCCCTTGTTATATAAGACATTAATAAACTTGCAGAATGGGCGTGTAATTGACAAATTAATTTCAATATAGATCAGTGTGAGGTGCTACCTTTTGGTAGGAGGAATAGGGAGGTCACATACTGCTTGGAAAAAAATAAGTGTCTAAATAGGGTAGAGAAACAGAGGGATCTGGGGGTACAAATACACAAATCACTAAAAGTAGCAACGCAGGTTAATAAGGCCATAAAAAAAACAAGCCCTGGGTTCATTTCTGGAGGGATAGAATTGAAAAGCAGTGAAGTTATATTAAACTGGTATAGAGCCTTAGTTAGACCGCACTTGGAGCATTGCGCACAGTTCTGGTCTCCATATTATAAAAAGGATATCGAGGCACTGGAGAAGGTGCAAAATAGATTTACAAGAATGATACCAGAACCGAGAGGATGTAATTATCAGAAAAGATTGAACAGGCTGGGTCTCTTTTCTCTGGAAAGAAGGCTGAGGGGTGACCTGATAGAGGTCTTTAAAATTATAAAAGGGTTTGATAGGGTAGAGGTGGAGAAGATGTCTCCAGTTGTGGGGGAGACCAGAACTAGGGGCCATCAATATAAGATAGTCGCTAATAAATCCAATAGGGAATTCAGGAGAAACTTCTTTACCCAGAGAGTGGTGAGAATGTGGAACTCGCTACCACAGGGAGTGGTTGCGGTGAATAGTATAGATACATTTCAGGGGAAGCTGGATAAACACATGAGGGAGGAAGGAATAGGGGGTTATGCTGGTGGGGTGAGATGAAGAGGTGGGAGGAGGGCCCACAGGCCAGTTGGGCCGAATGACCTGTCTGTGCTCTGCAGACTCGATGTAACTCTCTACCCCAACTCTCTGCGCCTGATCTGCGCCATTCATTCCCAGAGTCGACAGTAATTATTCAAATTTTCGTTTAAATATAAATTATTTTGCTGAATATTTAGCTGGCTGATTGTTTCATATTCGGAAATTTGCAGAAAGGATTCAGTTTCTAACAATTCCCGCCGGCTTCACACTGAACTGTGAAATAACATCTTGGAAAATAGAACATTTCTGGCTTTGAAAAAAGCGCTGTAAATGTGAAATGTTTTCAGACTGATTGCGAGGAATGTTCCCGGAATCCCCGGGTGGCTTGGAGCCGATTAACCACCGGCATTTGCCGGTTTGACAGCCGCAATCTGAGCGGCTTTAGTTCGGTGCCAGACTCTGATTGGCGCAAAACTTCGCGAAATCAAAAGTCACTGTAAATAATTCCTCACCTTTCACGGTAAATGATGGCCGATATTCAACAAATGAGCGAGCCCTGCCCGGGACCGGCTGTGAGATCCCCAATGGACCACAGCCATTCCGTGTTATTTCACAGAGACGGGAGAGGGAGCGGGATCGGGATCATTCCACTGTGAGCTCTGCCCAGATTACCCGCCTCTGTCAGACCCGCTCACCACTTTAAACCGTGTGATTCACTGTGATTCCGCGGGAGGGGAAGCTCCCTGTAACCCGGGTAAAGGGAGGGTCCAGGGCCCGCCTGAGGGGCGGACAGGACAAGAGAGCTTCCACTGGAAAAGGGTGAGGAGCAGAGCCCAAAAATCAGGGAAGAGAGAGGGAGGGATGGAGAGTGAGGGGAGGGAGAGTGAGGGGAGGGAGAGTGAGGGAGGGAAAGGGAGGGAGGGAGAGTGAGGGAGAGGGAGTGAGGGAGGAGAGGGAGGGAGGGAGGAGAGAGTGAGGGAGGAGAGGGAGGGAGGGAGAGTGAGGGAAGAGAGAGAGGGAGGGAAGAGAGGGAGGGAGGAGAGAGTGAGGGAGGGAGGGAGAGAAGAGAGGGAGGGGAGAGGGAGAGTGAGGGAGGAGAGAGTGAGGGAGGAGAGAGTGAGGGAGGGAGAGTGAGGGAGGAGAGAGTGAGGGAGGAGAGGGAGGGAGGGAGAGGGAGGGAGGAGAGGGAGGGAGGGAGAGGGAGGGAAGAGAGAGAGGGAGGGAGGAGAGGGAGGGAAGAGAGGGAGGGAGAGAAGAGAGGGAGGGAGGGGAGAGGGAGGAAAGGGAGGGAGGGAGAGTGAGGGAGGGAGACGGAGGGAGGGGAGAGGGAGGGGAGGGAGAGTGAGGGGAGGGAGAGTGAGGGGAGAGTGAGGGAGGGGAGAGTGAGGGAGAGAGAGTGGGGGAGAGGGAGGGAGGGGAGAGGGAGGGAGAGAGAGGGAGGGAGGGGAGAGGGAGGGAGAGAGAGTGAGGGAGGGGAGGGGAGAGGGAGGGAGAGTGAGGGAGGGGAGGGGAGAGGGAGGGTGAGGATTATTCCACAGGTTAGGAATCCTGGGACAGAATGAATTAGATTTGGAGACATTTGTAAAGTATTTAAATTCCAGAAAAATTTTCGATTTCAAATTAGTAATTATCACTTCGGAGTAAAGTCCCAATGGAGCAAAATCCTCATTTTTCCGGTACAAAGAATTTACAGCACAGAAACAGACCATTCATAACCCTGTCACCATGTCCTTCTATTCCTTTCTCCCTCATGTGTTTATCTAGCTTCCCCTTAAATGTATCTATTCTATTCGCTTCAACCACTCCCTGTGGTAGCGAGTTCCACATTCTCACCACTCTCTGGGTAAAGAAGTTTCTCCTGAATTCCCTATTGGATTTATTAGTGACTCTCTTATATTTATGGCCCCGAGTTCTGGTCTCCCCACAAGTGGAAACGTCTTCTCCACCTCTACCCTATCAAACCCTTTCAGAATTTTAATGACCTCTCTCAGGTCACCCCTCAGCCTTCTCTTTTCTAGAGAAAAGAACCCAGCCTGTTCAATCTTTCCCGATAGCTGTAATCTCTCAGTTCTGGGATCATCCTTGTAAATCTGTTTTGCACCTTCTCCAGTGCCTCGATATCCTTTTTATAATATGGCGACCAGAACTGTGCGCAGTGCTCCAAGTGTGGTCTAACCAAGGTCCGATACAAGTTTAACATAACTTCCCTGCTTTTCAATTCTATTCCTCTAGGAATGAGCCCAGGGCTTGGTTTGATGTTTTATGGCCTTATTAACCTGTGTCACTACTTTTAGTGATTTGTGTCTCAGTCCCCCCAGATCCCTCTGCTCCTCCACCCCATTTAGACACTTTTTTCCAAACAGTTTCTCCTTATTCTTCCGATCAAAATGCACCATCTCACACTTACCTATATTGAAATTAATTTGCCAATTACACACCCATTCTGCAAGTTTATTAATGTTGTCGCAGTCCTCCTCTGTATTAACTGCATCCCCCAATTTGGTGTCATTTAATTTGATTTTCTCTCTCTGTCTCTCGACCTGACCCAGAACACAAGGGGCTCCCCGGGAAATATCTGCTCGAAGCAACAAGTTCCCCGTCAATCAAACCCCACATCTAGAATTAGAATTGTATTATTTAATTCAGTAAGCAGGAGCTTTGTGATTCTCATAAAGCGATCTCGGTGAGGATTTCCCCTCGCTGTTCCCGGGCTTGTCCCGGGCTCTGACAGGCTGAGCCGCGGCGATCGAGAGTTGGGAGCTCAACTCAATCTGTCCCATCCTGGAACTCCAGAAATCATTTGGAAGAAATTAAAATTAAGACAAATCTCCGCCTGTTTCACATTTCGCCCTCTGTGTCTCTCACTGTCGGTCTCTCCGTTTAATTTGTTGTATTCTCTCTTTCTTTCCCTGTTTCTCTCTGTCTCTTTCTACCTTTCTCTCTCTCACCCTCTGCCTCTCTCCATCTTTCTGATTCTCTGCACTAACCTGCAAAATCTCCGCAATCTTGAACAACATTCGGAATAAAATTCGGCCAAACAGACGGAGCGAAGCGGCGGGGATTACCGGACTGAGTGTGGGATGAAGGGGCAGGATTTGAGCCTGAGTTTGTGGGAATGTGTCTCACTCCCGGGGATCGGGCCGCTTCCCGCTCACCTTCTGTGGAACTCCAGCCGCCGACCCGCAAGCTTCCCGTTTGTGAGAAATCTTCTCGAAAGATATTTGAACAAATCTGACGAAATATTCACAAGATTATTTTTGTCTGCTTCCCCCGCTCTTTATTTCTTTCTCTTTTCTTCCTTTCTTTATTTCGTTCTCTCTCTCTGTTTTTCTGTTTATTTACTTCAATCCCTCTTTCTTCCTGTCTGCCTCCCTGTCTGTCTCTCTGTCTCTCTCTCTTTACTCTCTCTCTCTCTCTTTACTCTCTCTCTCTCTTTACTCTGTCTCTCTCTCTCTCTCTCTTTACTCTGTCTCTCTCTGTCTCTCTCTTTACTCTGTCTCTCTCTCTCTCTCTCTCTTTACTCTGTCTCTCTCTCTCTCTTTACTCTGTCTCTCTGTCTCTCTCTCTTTACTCTCTCTCTCTCTCTTTACTCTCTCTCTCTCTTTACTCTGTCTCTCTCTCTCTCTCTCTTTACTCTGTCTCTCTCTGTCTCTCTCTTTACTCTGTCTCTCTCTCTCTCTCTCTCTTTACTCTGTCTCTCTCTCTCTCTTTACTCTGTCTCTCTCTCTCTCTCTCTCTTTACTTTGTCTCCCTCTCTCTCTCTTTACTCTCTCTCTCTCTTTACTCTCTCTCTCTCTCTCTCTCTCTTTACTCTCTCTCTCTCTCACTTTCTGCGGTCTGTTAATGCGATCTGGAGCTTTATTAGTTCAGTGGCGATGGGAGTTGTCTGCTTTTGCCACGAGTCAAACGGGCCGAGTGTAAAAGGTCAATTGTCTCGATAGCTTCACTAAAAAACAGGTTGTAAAACGGTTTGTAAAGTCCCCGAGCCGGGAGGTGATTAATATCTGGGATTATCGATAATGACTGAAACCATTGATCGCTGGGGAACTGCAGACTGGCCCAGATGTCACAGGAAGTGATCCCAGATTGAGGAGCACCGAGAATCGAAGATCAGCAATCAAGCTGGGATCAGGTTAAAGGAGACAGCGCTCGACTGAAGCTTAGAAACCCGCGCCCAGAGCGGCCAGAAACTGGGAATCTAACAAATGGGAATTGGGAGAAGTGCTGGGAGATTGGGAATCTAACAAATGGGAACGGAACAGATTAAACCTGAGGGAAAAGCCTTTGCACCAAATCCCACTGGGACCGATTTGCAGTGAAATCCAACAAAGTCCAACATGGAAAATATTGGGGATGGATCCTCGGGTCCGGTGGGATGGGCATTCCCACAGGCACTGCTGGTACAAAGCTGAAGCCAATGGGATAGTGCCGCTCCTTGTTTCAATGGGGGAGGGGTGATCCAATAGCCAATGTCCTCAGAGAGGGGTTGGCACCAACTGGTTGGGCGCTGGTTCGGAGCCGGGCAGATGGGAATTTCTGCTCTTTGTTTATCAGTGAGGATTGCCTCTGCTCAGTGTTTCTAGTCTGTACTGTTACAATGGGGAGGACCACTGTCCATGTGGAGGTGGATAGGGGAGGGTCTATGGATGTTGTCTATATGGATTTCCAGAAGGCATTTGATAAGGTTCCACACAAGAGATTATTAGAAAATCTGAGAGCGCACGGAATTGGAGGGAACCTTGTGACATGGGTGGGTAATAGATTGGGGTTAAAGGGAATGTACTCTGATTGGCTGGATGTGACAAGTGGTGTTCCCCAGGGATCTGTTCTGGGGCCTCAGCTTTTCACCATGTTTATTAATGGATGAAGGAATAGAGAGTTGTATATCCAAATATGCAGATGACAAACGGAACCCAGTACTCCAGACGGAGTCTGACCAAGGCTCTGTACAATGGAGGAGGGACAGTAAGTTGTGTGGATGGGAGCAGGGAGTTACAGAGGGGCAGAGACAGATTAAATGAATGAGCAAAACTGTGACAAATGGAGGTCAGTGTGGGGAAGTGTGAGGTCATCCACTTTAGATCTGACAAAGATAGATCAGCATATTTTCTAAATGGTGAGAAACTAGAAACTGTGGAGGAGCCGTGAGATTTAGGTGTCAATGTGCACAAATCACTAAAAGCAAGTGAACAGGTACAAAAGGTAATCTGTCCCTGTGTGTGAGGGTCTCTATCCCTGTGTGTGAGGGTCTGTGTCCCTGTGTGTGTGAGGGTCTGTGTCCCTGTGTGTGTGAGGGTCTCTGTCCCTGTGTGTGTAAGGCTCTCTGTCCCTGTGTGTGTGAGGGCCTGTGTCCCTGTGTGTGTGAGGGTCTCTGTCCCTGTGTGTGAGGGTCTGTGTCCCTGTGTGTGAGGGTCTGTGTCCCTGTGTGTGTGAGGGTCTGTGTCCCTGTGTGTGTGAGGGTCTGTGTCCCTGTGTGTGAGGGTCTGTGTCCCTGTGTGTGAGAGTCTGTATTCCTGTGTGTGTGAGGGTCTGTGTCCCTGTGTGTGTGAGGGTCTCTGTCCCTGTGTGTGAGGGTCTGTGTCCCTGTGTGTGAGGGTCTGTGTCCCTGTGTGTGAGGGTCTGCGTCCCTGTGTGTGAGGGTCTGTATTCCTGTGTGTGTGAGGGTCTGTGTCCCTGTGTGTGAGGGTCTGTGTCCCTGTGTGTGAGGGCCTGTGTCCCTGTGTGTGAGGGTCTGTGTCCCTGTGTGTGTGAGGGTCTGTGTCCCTGTGTGTGTGAGGGTCTCTGTCCCTGTGTGTGAGGGTCTGTGTCCCTGTGTGTGAGGGTCTGTGTCCCTGTGTGTGAGGGTCTGCGTCCCTGTGTGTGAGGGTCTGTATTCCTGTGTGTGTGAGGGTCTGTGTCCCTGTGTGTGAGGGTCGGTGTCCCTGTGTGTGAGGGTCTGTGTCCCTGTGTGTGAGGATCTGTATCCCTGTGTGTGTGAGGGTCTGTATCCCTGTGTGTGTGAGGGTCTGTGTCCCTGTGTGTGTGAGGGTTTCTGTCCCTGTGTGTGTGAGGGTCTCTGTCCCTGTGGGTGAGAGGCTCTCTGCCCCTGTGTGTGAGGGTCTCTGTCCCTGTGTGTGTGAGGGTCTGTGTCCCTGTGTGTGAGAGGGTCTGTGTCCCTGTGTGTGTGAGGGTCTGTGTCCCTGTGTGTGAGGGTCTGTGTCCCTGTGTGTGAGGGCCTGTGTCCCTGTGTGTGTGAGGGGTTATGTCCCTGTGTGTGTGAGGGTCTCTGTCCCTGTGTGTGTGAGGGTCTGTGTCCCTGTGTGTGTGAGGGTTTATGTCCCTGTGTGTGTGAGGGTCTCTGTCCCTGTGGGTGTGAGGCTCACTGTCCCTGTGTGTGAGAGGGTCTGTGTCCCTGTGTGTGTGAGGCTCTCTGTCCCTGTGTGTGTGAGGGTCTGTGTCCCTGTGTGTGTGAGGGTCTGTGTCCCTGTGTGTGAGGGTCTCTGTCCCTGTGGGTGTGAGGCTCTCTGTCCCTGTGCGTGAGGCTCTCTGTCCCTGTGTGTGTGAGGGTCTCTGTCCCTGTGTGTGAGGCTCTCTGTCCCTGTGTGTGTGAGGGTCTATGTCCCTGTGTGTGTGAGGGTCTCTGTCCCTGTGTGTGTGAAGGTTTCTGTCCCTGTGTGTGTGAGGGTCTGTGTCCCTGTGTGTGTGAGGCTCTCTGTCCCTGTGTGTGTGAGGGTCTGTGTCCCTGTGTGTGTGAGGGTCTCTGTCCCTGTGTGTGTGAGGGTCTGTGTCCCTGTGTGTGTGAGGGTCTCTGTCCCTGTGTGTGTGAGGGTCTCTGTCCCTGTGTGTGTGAGGGTCTCTGTCCCTGTGTGTGAGGGACTATGTCCCTGTGTGTGTGAGGGTCTGTGTCCCTGTGTGTGTGAGGCTCTCTGTCCCTGTGTGTGTGAGGGTCTGTGTCCCTGTGTGTGTGAGGCTCTCTGTCTCTGTGTGTGTGAGGGTCTGTGTCCCTGTGTGTGTGAGGGTCTCTGTCCCTGTGTGTGTGAGGGTCTGTGTCCCTGTGTGTGTGAGGGTCTCTGTCCCTGTGTGTGTGAGGCTCTCTGTCCCTGTGTGTGTGAGGGTCTCTGTCCCCGTGTGTGTGAGGCTCTCTGTCCCTGTGTGTGTGAGGGTCTGTGTCCCTGTGTGTGAGGGTCTCTGTCCCTGTGTGTGTGAGGGTCTCTGTCCCTGTGTGTGTGAGGCTCTCTGTCCCTGTGGGTGTGAGGCTCTCTGTCCCTGTGTGTGTGAGGCTCTCTGTCCCTGTGTGTGTGAGTGACTATGTCCCTGTGTGTGTGAGGCTCTCTGTCCCTGTGTGTGTGAGGCTCTCTGTCCCTGTGGGTGTGAGGCTCTCTGTCCCTGTGTGTGTGAGGGTCTCTGTCCCTGTGTGTGTGAGGCTCTCTGTCCCTGTGTGTGTGAGGCTCTCTGTCCCTGTGTGTGTGAGGCTCTCTGTCCCTGTGTGTGTGAGGGTCTCTGTCCCTGTGTGTGTGAGGGTCTCTGTCCCTGTGTGTGTGAGGGTCTCTGTCCCTGTGTGTGTGAGGCTCTCTGTCCCTGTGTGTGTGAGGGTCTCTGTCCCTGTGTGTGTGAGGCTCTCTGTCCCTGTGTGTGTGAGGCTCTCTGTCCCTGTGTGTGTGAGGGTCTCTGTCCCTGTGTGTGTGAGGGTGTCTGTCCCTGTGTGTGTGAGGCTCTCTGTCCCTGTGGGTGTGAGGCTCTCTGCCCTGTGGGTGTGAGGCTCTCTGTCCCTGTGGGTGTGAGGGTCTCTATCCCTGTGTGTGAGGGACTATGTCCCTGAGTGTGTGAGGGTCTGTGTCCCTGTGTGTGTGAGGGTCTGTGTCCCTGTGGGTGTGAGGCTCTCTGTCCCTGTGTGTGTGAGGCTCTCTGTCCCTGTGTGTGTGAGGCTCTCTGTCCCTGTGTGTGAGGGACTATGTCCCTGTGTGTGTGAGGCTCTCTGTCCCTGTGTGTGTGAGGGTCTCTGTCCCTGTGTGTGTGAGGCTCTCTGTCCCTGTGTGTGTGAGGGTCTCTGTCCCTGTGTGTGTGAGGGTCTCTGTCCCTGTGTGTGTGAGGCTCTCTGTCCCTGTGTGTGTGAGGGACTATGTCCCTGTGGGTGTGAGGCTCTCTGTCCCTGTGGATGTGAGGGTCTGTGTCCCTGTTTGTGTGAGGGTCTGTTTCCCTGTGATTGACTCTTCCTGAACTCTTTCCCAGTGTAGCTCCACCGTGTGACTGGGAATTCTGTGAGTCCTTGGGGTAGGGAGAGTCTCTCAGTCACGTTAATAATGTAACGGTTTGGGTCGGGTGGGGAATGAAATTCCTGATAGATATTAGTTTAATGAACAAGAAAGAATTTGAGAATAAAGAATAGAAAGAGCTGGAAATATCGACAGTTCCTGGGGTCTCCTCTACATCGGGGAAACGAACGCAAGATTGGGCATCGCTTTGCTGGACACCTCCCGAGCTCCCTGTCAGTCACCATTTCAACTCTCCGACCCCTCTCAGTCTTTGGGAGACTCCGCTGTTCCAGTGAAGCTGAACACAAGCTCAAGGAACAGCACCTCATCTTTCTATTCACCACTTTACAACCTTCTGGCCTTAAGAACCAGAGGCAAGATGAGGAAACATGGTTTTATGCAGCGAGTTGTTGTGATCTGGAACGCGCTGCCTGAAAGGGCGGTGGAAGCAGATTCAATAGTAACTTTCGGAAGGGAATTGGAGAAATACTTGAAGGGGAGAAATTTACAGAGCTATGGGAAAAGAGCAGGGTGACTGGGACTAATTGGAGAGCTCTTTCAAAGAGCCAGCACAGGCGCGGTGGGCCGAATGGCCTCCTTCTGTGCTGTATCATTTTATGATTCTATGAACATCAACTCTAACAACTTCAGTCCTGACCCACCACTCCCACTCCCACTCTCTCTCTCTCTCTCTCTCTCTCTGGCGATCAGTGCTGGTGATGGGTGGTTGGAGTTCTGAGGATGGGGGGAGGGAGTGGGCAGGCTGCCCCCATCAGTACACTAATGGTGTCTGAACCCTTGCGGTCGACCTGCTTCTTACTTTCCATTGGGGCCTGCTCCAACTTGCTGGTTTTCCGTACTTCCCTTTCTACCAATCCCCCTTTAGTTATTCACGCTCCCTCTGTCATTCACACTGCCTCTTTAGTTATTCACACTCCCTCTGTCATTCACACTGCCTCTTTAGTTATTCACACTCCCTCTGTTATTCACACTGCCTCTTTAGTTATTCACACTCCCTCTGTCATTCACACTCCCTCTTTAGTTATTCACACTCCCTCTGTCATTAGGCCTCTTTAGTTATTCACACTCCCTCTGTCATTAGGCCTCTTTAGTTATTCACACTCCCTCTGTCATTCACACTGCCTCTTTAGTTATTCACACTCCCTCTGTCATTAGGCCTCTTTTTGTGCTCGATGACCTACATTGGCTCCCGATCCACAAACGCCTCAATTTCAAAATTCTCATCCTTGTGTTTAAATCCCTCCATGACCTCGCCCCTCCCTATCTCTGTAACTTCCTCCAACCCTACAGCCCTCTGAGATCTCTGCACTCCTCCAATTTTGGCCTCTTGCACATCCCCGATTTTAATCGCTCCACCATTGGCAGCCACGCCTTCAGCTGCCTGGGCCCTAAGCTCTGGAATTCCCTTCCTAAACCTCTCCTCCTCTCCACCTCTCTCTCCTATTTTAAGATGCTCCTTGAAACCCACCTCTTTGACCAAGCTTTTGGTCACCAGTCCTAATATTTCCTTATGTGGCTCGGTGTCAAATTTTATTTGATAATCGTTCCTGTGATGTGCCTTGGGACATATTACTACATTAAGGGATTGGAGTATAAGAGTAAAGAAGTCTTACTACAATTATATAGGGCCTTGGTGAGACCACACCTGGAGTATTGTGTACAGTTTTGGTCTCCTTACCTAAGGAAGGATATACTTGCTATAGAGGGAGTGCAACGAAGGTTCACCAGACTGGTTCCTGGGATGGGGGGATTGTCCTATGAGGAGAGATTGAGTAGACTAGGCCTATATTCTCTAGAGTTTAGAAGAATGAGAGGTGAGCTCATTGAAACATAAAATTCTTACAGGGCTTGACAGGGTAGATGCAGGGAGGATGTTTCCCCTGGCTGGGGAGTCTGGAACCAGGGGTCACAATCTCAGAATAAGGGGTCGGCCATTTAGGACTGAGATGAGGAGAAATTTCTTCACTCAGAGGGTGGTGAATCTTTGGAATTCTCTACCCCAGAGGGCTGTGGAGGCTCAGCCATTGAGTATATTTGAGACAGAGATTGATAGATTTTTGAATATTAAGGGAATCAAGGGATATGAGGATAGTGCAGGAAAGTGGAGATGAGGAAGAAGATCAGCCATGATCTTATTGAATGGCGGAACAGGCTCGAGGGGCCGAATGACCGACTCCTGCTCCTATTTCTTATGTTCTTATTAAAGATGCTATATAAATGCAAGGTATTGTTTTTGTCTCCTGCTAATATAACATCTGTCATTTAATCATCTCCTGCCCTCCATCCAAGCACTTCACGCCTCTGTCTATTCCTTTACTGTGTGTTTGTGTTTGTTTTCTTTTTCCCTCCCATCTGGTCATGTTCCTTTTTGACTCCTGTCCATCTCTCAGTCCAGAGGTAAGGTTCAAGGCCTGAAAGATGGATTGACTCCCGTTTCTCCATCGCTGCTGCCTGACCTACTGTCCATTCCCAGCGTGGTGTGTTTTTATTTTTATTTATCTATTGTGTGGGGGCGGGGGGAGGGCAGCTCAGTAACCATTGTTCAACGTCAGGCAGCTGATTGTCTGATTGAGGGTCAACCTCGGTGGAGGATACCATTCACCTTGTTCATTAAATAAGGAGAGTTGGAGTTGCCGATAGAAACTGATAGGGGTGAAACTGATAGGGGTGAAGTACAAACTGAGGAGGCTCCACTAATATAATTAAACATAAAGTCTAATTAAAATAAACTTCAAAATCATGAAGGGTTTTGATGGAGTAAATAAGGAGAAACTGTTTCCAGTGGCAGGAGGGTCGGTAACCAGAGGACACAGATTTAAGAGAATTGGCAAAAAAACAGAGGGGTGATGAGGAGATTTTACTCAGCGAGTTGTTGTGATCTGGAATGCGCTGCCTGAAAGGGCGGTGGAAGCAGATTCAATAGTAACTTTCAAAAGGGAATTGGATAAATACTTGAAGGGAAAAAAACTACAGGGCTGTGGGGAAGGAGCTGGGGACTGGGACTAATTGGAGAGCTCGACCAAAGAGCCGGCACAGGCAGGATGGGCCGAATGGCCTCCTTCTGCTCTGTGTGATTCTACCAACTTATAATTTAATTTCAGATATCCTGCATCTGCCGTATGTGGTATGTTGTTTTCTGTCCTGCCTTTAGACAGATGTCACCAGCTCTCCCTGACAGATCCCGAGGTGCTCACCAGTCACCCAGTTCCTCCGTGAAGCTAACATTGGGCGGAAGGAGACTGACTGTGAAACCGTGTGAGATTCTCAGGGTGGAGCGGAGAGTTAGGGTGAAGGGTCAGGACCAACAACAACTGAAGCAGTTTGAAGAACAAATTCTACAACAACAACTTGAATTTATATAGCGACTTTAACATAGTAAAACGTCCCAAGGTGCTTCACCGGGGCGATTATCAAACAAACATTTGACACCGAGCCACATAAAGAGATATTGGGACAGGTGACCAAAAGCTTGGTCAAAGAGGGAGGTTTCAAGGAGCGTCTTAAAGGAGGAGAGAGAAGGTGGAGAGGTTTAGGGAGGGAATTCCAGAGCTTCAGGGCTAGAAAGTCTTGGTTTATCACAGTTTATCCCTCTGAAGGAGTTGCCCATTTGGAGGGGCTGTTTGCCCCACACTGGCCCCTTTAAGACAGACTGGGGTGCAGTCCGGCCGGTCCTGAGGGAAGGTGTAATTGACGGACTCTTTCTCTCTCTGTCCTTTGATTTTCTGGATGCTCCCGGGCTGTTTTGGACAAGGCGGCAAACGGCGGAAGAGAGAGAGGCGGAGCGGCAGCAAGCTAACCGCATCCTGATGCAGCTCCAGCAAGAAGCATTCCAGAAATCCCTGAGCCAGCCCATTCAGCCTGACCCCATCTGCCTGCACAACTCGTCCCTCTATGCACTGCAGAACCTACAACCCTGGTCCGACGACAGCACCAAGATCGCCTCCGTCACCTCCGTGGCCTCGTCCTGTGAATAACAGACTCGGGAACGATTTGGGGGTTTTAGAAAAATAACAACGACCGGATTTCTTTATTTTGTTGCGGCAAAGACACTCGGGGAAACCGAACGGCTGCAGGTCTGGGGAGAGCCCAGCTCCCACCTCCAGACCTCCTGCTCCTCACTCCGGGCCCTCCGTGACACACGTTGGGACTTTCCCTCTGCGATCCGGTTAATACCGGAGCCCTGAGCTCCCGGAGCAGATTAAAACGACAACTTTGGGTCCGGTAAATGTGGCTGTTTGTGAAATACAGAACTCCCTGCACCGGCTAAACCGGCAAGGAAAGTGCGTCCTTTCAAATTATGCAAACACACAGACAGAGACAGACACAGAAACCTAGAGACAGGGACAAACACAGACAGATATCTACAGACAGAGACAGACACAGGAACCTAGAGACAGGGACAAACACAGACAGATATCTACAGACAGAGACAGACACAGGAACCTAGAGACAGGGACAAACACAGACAGATATCTACAGACAGAGACAGACACAGGAACCTAGAGACAGGGACAAACACAGACAGATATCTACAGTCAGAGACAGACAGACAGAAACCTACAGACAGGAACAGTAAGTCAGACAGAGAGACACGGACAGAGACAAAGACAGACAGTGACAGTAAGACACAGAGACAGCGACACAGACACTAAGTCAGAGAGACAGACAGAAACAGACACAGACAGACAGAAACAGACACAGACAGACAGAAACAGTAAAACCCAGACAGAAACCTAGACAGAAAGACACCCACAGATACAGACACATTAGACGCTCACACGTTGAACTGGGGGATCAATAATTGTTATAAAATGTACTGAGACGAGAACAGTGAGAAGCTGCCCCAGTGCCAGCCCTCTGTCCCGGTGTGTGAGCCGAGACCTG
>JASTWF010000043.1:640933-763775 GCA_030390025.1 Squalus acanthias
TTGAAATGTCCTTGATTATGGCGGGACAGTGCACTGCTCTGGGGGTTTGGGTCGAGTTTCAGTGAGTCAATGCCCGCTACCAATTGAATAAGAAGTAGATTACAACGGGATTGCTGACTACTGGATTGGTGAGACTATTTGCAAAAACCTAACTTGAATTCCTATGTAAAACTTCTTTCATTTAAAAACAACATTTTCTCCCAAGTGTTGTCCTTTTAGAAAATGGTAACAGAGTGATTGCTTGAAACAAAGTTAAATTGGCATCATCGATTTCACTCCAAAACCTGGCAGCATTATTCAGTGCTGCGTTATATTTAGTAATAACTCTAGGATTATTAGCTGCTTGCAACACAATGGGAATCAATAGCAACTGGTTTCGTCATGAAATATAACCCGGCCTGACCCTGGCACCATAATACACGTCTCCTCATTACTCTCAATTGAAATCATGCTGCAAAATGTGCCACAAACTCCATAAATATAATATTAAACAGTCTTATATTTAAAGAGGCAGTGCCACAACACTAAAGGTGTGGGATCACTGTATTAAAGGGGCAGGCTCACTGTATGTACCGGGTGGGCTCATGACATTAATGGGGCACATCACTGTATTAAAGGGGCAGGCTCACTGTATGTACCGGGTGGGCTCATGACATTAATGGGGCACATCACTGTATTAAAGGGGCAGGCTCACTGTATGTACCGGGTGGGCTCATGACATTAATGGGGCACATCACTGTATTAAAGGGGCAGGCTCACTGTATGTACCGGGTGGGCTCATGACATTAATGGGGCACATCACTGTATTAAAGGAGGGGGCTCACTGTATGTACCAGGTGGGCTCATGACATTAATGGGGCACATCACTGTATTAAAGGGGCAGGCTCACTGTATGTACCGGGTGGGCTCATGACATTAATGGGGCACATCACTGTATTAAAGGGGCAGGCTCACTGTATGTACCGGGTGGGCTCATGACATTAATGGGGCACATCACTGTATTAAAGGGGCAGGCTCACTGTATGTACCGGGTGGGCTCATGACATTAATGGGGCACATCACTGTATTAAAGGGGCAGGCTCACTGTATGTACCGGGTGGGCTCATGACATTAATGGGGCACATCACTGTATTAAAGGGGCAGGCTCACTGTATGTACCGGGTGGGCTCATGACATTAATGGGGCACATCACTGTATTAAAGGGGCAGGCTCACTGTATGTACCGGGTGGGCTCATGACATTAATGGGGCACATCACTGTATTAAAGGGGCAGGCTCACTGTATGTACCGGGTGGGCTCATGACATTAATGGGGCACATCACTGTATTAAAGGGGCAGGCTCACTGTATGTACCGGGTGGGCTCATGACATTAATGGGGCACATCACTGTATTAAAGGGGCAGGCTCACTGTATGTACCGGGTGGGCTCATGACATTAATGGGGCACATCACTGTATTAAAGGGGCAGGCTCACTGTATGTACCGGGTGGGCTCATGACATTAATGGGGCACATCACTGTATTAAAGGGGCAGGCTCACTGTATGTACCGGGTGGGCTCATGACATTAATGGGGCACATCACTGTATTAAAGGGGCAGGCTCACTGTATTAAAGGAGGGGCTTGCCCTTTATAATGAGGCATGGTCGCTGTAGTTATGGGTGAGGTCACTGTATTAAAACAACAACAACTTGTATTTATATAGGGCCTTTAACATAGTAAAATGTCCCATGGCGCTTCACAGGAACGATTATCAAATAGGATTTGACACCAGATGGTAGGACAGGTGACCAAAAGCTTGGTCAAAGAGGTAGGTTTTAAGGAGCAACTTAAAGGAGGAAAGAGAGGTAGAGAGGTTTAGGGAGGGAGTTCCAGAGCTTAGGGCCCAGACAACTGAAGGCACGGCCACCAATAGTGGGGTGAAGGGAGTGGGAAATGGAGTAGAGGCCAGAATTGGAGGAGTGCAGAGATCTCGGGGGGTTGTGGGGCTGGAGGAGGTTACAGAGATAGGGAGGGGGCGAGGGCCATGGAGTGTTTTGAAAACAAGGATGAGAATTTTAAAATTGAGGCGTTGCCGGACCAGGAGCCAATGTAGGTCAGTGAGCCCAGGGGGTGATGGGTGAACGGGGTCCAATTTCTACCCAATGACTTTGAATCCCACAAGGACACGTTGTGAAATTGGACTCAACACATTTGGTGATTTGTGGGCTGGCACCAGATAAAATGACCCTGAAAACGGCCGTATTGTCGTAAAAACCCAACTAGTTTACTGATGTCCTTCAGAGAAAGGAACTTGCCATCTCTATCATTCACGCAAAAGATCTCACTGAAACTGCCCTGAAACACTCGCAAGTAAGGGTCCTTGGCAACGTTTTGTCTGCATGTTGATCGGACTGGAGTTGGAAAGGGTGTACTCCAGGGGTCAATGCTGGGTTCATTTTGATCTATAGGAGTCTGACAACAGGGAGCAGGCTTGCAAACGACTTTGAGAAGACATAGGAATTGTAGTGGAATAGGCAGACAGGAGGCAGCTACAGTTTAATGTGGTTAAGTGAGAGGTTATACATTGTGGGAGGAAAAATTAAGAATGGGAGTAAGCACTCAATGGAAAGACACTGAACGTAGTGGATGATCAGAGAAACCCGGGGTTCAAATATAGAATTCCTTGAATGGCAGTTTGAGAAATTTAATTCAGTTTAAACAATTTGGAAATAAGAAGCTGGTCTCAGTAAAAGTGACCACGAAGCTGTCAGATTGTCGTAAAAACCCAATTGGTTCACTAATGTCCTTTACGGAAGGAAACCTGCCATCCTTACCCGGTCTGGGCCTATATGTGACTCCAGTCCCACACCAGTACGGTTGACTCTTAACAGCCCTCTGAAAAGGCCCAGCAAGACACTCAGTTCTTTCCTGGGTAATTGGAATGGGCAATAAGTGCTGGCCTTACCAGGGATGCCCACATCCCGAGAATGAATAAAGAAAGTGCAAGTGTAGAAATAAAGCCATAAGATCCAACAGCGTTTTAAGTTTCATAAATAGGAACATAGAGTACAAGAACGAGATATTTATTAGACCACAGTTAGAGACTGTGTGCAGTTTTTGGGCACCTCAGTATGGAAAGGACATTAAAGTTATATAGAGTGTACAGCGTAGATTCACCAGGATGATGCCAGGGATGGTAGACTATAGTGATGAGGAAAGACCGGAGATACTGGGACTGTTTCCACTGGAGCAGCGTAGGTTAAGAAGAGATTTACATAGGATAACATAGGATATACAGCACAGAAACAGGCCATTCAGCCCAACCAGTCCATGCCGGTGTTTATGCTCCACATGAGCCTCCTCCCGTCTTTCCTCATCTAAATCTATCAGCATAACCCTCTATTCCCTTCTCCCTCATATGCTTGTCTAGCCTCCCCTTAAATGCATCCATACTATTTGCTTCAACCACTCCCTGTGGTAGCGAGTTCCACATTCTCACCACTCTCTGGGTAAAGAAGTTTCTCCTGAATTCCCTATTTGATTTCTTGGTGACTATCTTATATTGGTGGCCTCTAGTTACGCTCTTCCACACAAGTGGAAACATTCTCTCTGTATCCACTCTATCAAAACCTTTCATCATTTTAAAAACCTCTATTCGGTCACCCCTCAGCCTTCTTCTTTCAAGAGAAAAGAGACCCAGCCTGTTCATCCTTTCCTGATATGTATACCCTCGCATTTCTGGTATCATCCTTGTCAATCTTCTCTGCACCCTCTCCAGTGCCTCTATATCCTTTTTATAATATGGCGACCAGAACTGTACGCAGTACCCTAAGTGTGGTCTAACCAAGGTTCGATACAGGTTTAACATAACTTCCATACTTTTCAATTCTATCCCTCTAGAAATAAACCCTAGTGCTTGGTTTGCTTTTTTTATGGCCTTGCTAACCTGTATCGTAACTTTTAGTGATTTGTGTATTTGTACTCTGAGATCCCTTTGTTCCTCTATCACACCCTCCAAGTAATAAGTGACCTCCCTATTCTTCCTACCAAAATGTAACACCTCACATTTATCTGTGTTGAACTTCATTTGTCAATTATATGCCCATTCTGCAAGTTTATTAATGTCCTCCTGTAATTTGTTGCAGTCCTCCTCAGTATTGACTATCCCCCCCAATTTGGTGTCATCCGCAAATTTAGAAATTGTGTTTTTGATTCCTATGTCTAAATCGTTAATGTAAATTGTGAACAGCAGTGGTTCCAGCACTGATCCTTGTGGAACACCACTACCCACCTTCTGCCACTGTGAATAGCTACCCTTTACTCCTACTCTCTGCTTCCTATCTTGAAGCCAGCTAGCAATCCATTCTGCTACTTGTCCCCTGACTCTGCATTCTCTGACCTTGTTCATCAGTCTATTATGGGGTACCTTATCGAAGGCCTTTTGAAAATCCAGATAAATTACATCTACTGCATTACCATTGTCTACTCTCTCTGTTACCTCTTCAAAAAAATCAATAAGGTTGGTCAAGCAAGACTTTCCCTTTTGAAATCCATGTTGACTATTCATTATTATATTTTTGGTTTCTAGATGTTCTTCTATTTTCTCCTTTAGTAGGGATTCCATTATTTTTCCTACCACCGATGTTAAGCTGACTTGTCTATAATTCCCTGGACAGGCTCTATCCCCTTCTTAAATATCGGTATTACGTTAGCTATCCACCAGTCCTTTGGCACTACACCTTTTCTAACGAATTATTAAATATGTGTAGTAATGCCTCTGCTATCTCTTCCCTAGATTCTTTTCAAATGCGTGGATGCAATCCATCCGGACCAGGGGTTTTATCCTCTTTGAGTTTGATTAGTTTATTTAATATATCCCCTTTTTAATTTTAAATGCACTTATCTCATTACTAATCTCATCATCCAATGCCATGTCCACCTGTTCTATCTCCCTGGTAAATACTGAAGCAAAATAATTATTTAATATTTCTGCCATCTCTCTATCGTTTCCTGTGGTATTATCTTGACTACCCCTTAATGGCCCTATACCCATCCCAACCTTCCTTTCTTTATTGATGTGCCAATATTTTACTATTTTGTTTTATGTTCCTTGATAATTTAATTTCACAGTTCCTCTTTGCCTCCCTAATTGTTTTTTTGACTTCTCTCATAATCTTTTCGTATTCTCTCTTATTATGCACTCCCCTGCTGTCTATGTACTTAATATATGCCTCTTTCCTTGCCCTCAATTGTTCCCTTATGGCTTTATTCATCCATGGAGTCTAATTATTGTTTAGTTTGTTCTTTCCTTTCAGCGGAATATATTTTTCCTGCACTCTGTTGAACACCATTTTAAATGTTTCCCATTGCTGTTCTACATCATTGTTTGCCAATATTGTTGCCCATTTTTTTCCCCAAGTTCTATTCTCAGCCCCTCAAAAATCAGCTTTTCTCCAATCTATAACCTGGTTTTCGTCATACTTATGTCCTTCTCAATTATCATCTTAAAACGTATTATATTATGGTCACTATTGCCTATATGTTCCCTACCTTTACTTCTCTTGTCTGCTCTGGTTCATTCCCCATTACTAGATCCAATAGCAAATCCTCCCTTGTTGGGCTTTTTACATATTGGGTTAGAAAGGAGTCCTGTACACATTGTAGGAACTCCATTCCTTTATCCCCTTTACCTACCTCTTCTGTCCAATTAATATCAGGTTAGTTGAAATCCCCCATGATTATTATTCTATGTTTTTTACTCATTTCCCTAATTTGTCTGCATATTTCTTCCTCCACCTCCCTTCCACTATTAGGTGGTCTGTAGATTATGCCTATTAGTGTGATTGATCATAGAAACATAGAAACATAGAAGATAGGAGCAGGAGTAGGCCATTCGGCCCCTCGAGCCTGCTCCGCCATTCGATGAGATCATGGCTGATCATCCAAACTCAGTACCCTGTACCTGCCTTCTCCCCATGTCCCTTGATACCTTTAGCTTTAAGAAATATATCTAACTCATTCTTGAATATATTTTATGACTTGGCCTCAACTACCTTCTGTGGTACAGAATTCCACAGGTTCACCACTCTCTGGGTGAAGAAATTCTTCCTCATTTCTGTCCTAAATGGCTTACCCCTTATCCTTAGATTATGACCCCTGGTTCTGGACTCTCCGACCATAGGGAACATTCTTCCTGTATCTAGTTTGTCCAGACCTGTCAGAATTTTATATGTTTCGATGAGACCCCCTCTCAAGGGCAACACGGTGGCATAGTGGTTAGCACTGGTGCCTCACAGCGCCAGGGACCCGGGTTCGAATCTAACCTAGGGTGACTCTCTGTGTGGAGTTTGCACATTCTCCCCGTGTCTGCGTGGGTTTCCTCCGGGTGCTCCGGTTTCCTCCCACAGTCCAAAAATGTGCGGGTTAGGTTGATTTGGCTATGATAAATTGACCCTTAGTGTTAGGGGGGGATTAAATATGTGGGGTTATGGGGATAGGATGGGATATGTTAGGGGGAATTAAATACGTGGGGTTACGGGGGTAGGGTGGGATATGTGTACTGTGGGGATTAAAGCAGGGACAGGGTACTGGATTTGGATGATCAGCCATGATCGTATTGAATGGTGGAGCAGGCTCGACGGGCCGAATGGCCTACTCCTGCTCCTAGATTCTATGTTTCTATTCTTCTATACTCCAGCGAGTATAAGCCCAATTGACCCAATCTCTCCTCATATGTCATTCCTGCCATCCCAGGTATCAGCCTTGTGAATCTTCGCTGAACTCTTTCCATGGCAAGAACATCCTTCCTCAGATAAGGCGACCAAAACTGCACACAGTACTCAAGGTGTGGTCTCACCAAGGCCCTGTACAACTGCAGCAGGACATCCCTGTTCCTATACTCAAACCCTTTCGCTATGAAGGCCAACATACCATTTGCCTTCTTCACCGCCTGCTGCATCTGCTTCAGCGACTGGTGCACAAGGACACCCAAGTCTCATTGCACTTCCCCTTCTCCCAATCTATTGCCATTCAGATAATAGACTGCCTTTCTGTTTTTGACACCAAAGTGGATAACCTCGCATTTATCCACGTTATATTGCATCTGCCATGCTTCTGCCCACTCACACAACCTGTCCAAATCATCCTGGAGTTTCTCGGTATCCTCCTCGCAGCACACACTCCCACCCAGCTTTGTGTCATCTGCAAACTTGGAGATATTACATTTAGTTCCCTTATCTAGATCATTAATGTATATTGTGAATAGCTGGGGTCCAAGGACCGATCCCTGCGGTACCCCACTAGTCACTGCTTGCCACTCGGAAAAAGACCCATTAATTCCTACTCTCTGCTTTCTGTCCGCCAACCAGTTCTCTATCCAAGTCAATACCTTGCCCCAATCCCATGTGCCTTAACTTTACACGCTAATCTCTTATGTGGGACCTTATCGAAAGCCTTTTGAAAGTCCAAATACACCACAGATCCTTTATTATCTTTTATCTCTATCCATATGGATTCTATTTTTTGTCTCACTGATATCTGCGTCACTTTTTTCTACTGCCATTATGTTATCCCTAATAAGTACAGCTACTCCACCTCCCCTTTTTCCCTCCCTATCTTTTCTAAATATGTTATACCCTGCAACGTTTAATTCCCAGTCCTGATTTTTCTGTAGCCATGTCTCAGTAATCCCTATTATGTCTGGTTCCTCGCAACGTGTGATTGCCTCCAGCTCCCCTGTTTTATTACGGACACTGTGTGCTTTGCTGTACAGACAGTTTAACTCATTTTTAATAGGATTTCCTCTCACCTTATGTTTAACCATCTTTTTAGATTTCTGTTCTATAACTCTATTTATTCCCTTGCCATGAATGTCCTCCCTTACTTTATTCTTTCCTATGCTCTTTTTTCCTGTTTTGTTTATATTTAGGCTGGTGAAGTTTCTTGTAGATCCCTCCCCCCATCTTACTAGTTTAAAGCCTTTGCCAATTCCCTATTTACCCTTTCTGCTAGGACACGGGTCCCATCCCGGTTCAGGTGGAGCCTGTCCCATCGGTACAGCTCCTTCCTGTCCCAGAACTGGTGCCAGTGTCCCATGAAAAGGAACCCCTCTTTCCCACACCAGCCCCTTAGGCACGTGTTCATTCTCCTGATCTGTCTGCTTCGATGCCAATTTGCACGTGGCTCAGAGAATCATACAGCACAAAAGGAGGCCATTCGGCCCATCATGCCTGTGCCGGCTCTTTGAAAGAGCTCTCCAATTAGTCCAACTACACCCTGCTCTTTCCCCAGAGCCCTGCAGATTTTTCCTTTTCAAGTATTTATCCAATTCCCTTTTGAAAGTTACTATTGAATCTGCTTCCACCGCCCTTTCAGGCAGCGCATTCCAGATCACAACAACTCGCTGCGTAAAAACATTTCACCTCACCCACCTCCCTGGTTCTTTTGCCAATCACCTTAAATCTGTGTCCTTAAAGTGAAGTTATCCACTTTGGTAGGAAAAATAGAAAAGCAGAGTATTTTTTAAATGGTGAGAGATTGGGAAATGTTGGTGTTCAGAGGGACCTGGGTGTCCTTGTACACGAATCACTGAAAGTTAACATGCAGGTACAGCAAGCAATTGGAAAAGCAAATGGTATGTTGGCCTTTATTACAAGAGGATTTGAGTATAAGAGTAAAGACGTCTTACTGCCATTATATAGGGCCCTGGTGAGACCACACCTGGAATATTGTGTACAGTTTTGGTCTCCTTACCTAAGGAAGGATATACTTGCCAGAGAGGGAGTGCAACGAAGGTTCACCAGACTGGTTCCTGGGATGGGGGGATTGTCCGATGTGGACAGATTGAGTAGACTAGGCCTATATTCTCTAGAGATTAGAAGAATGAGAGGTGATCTCATTGAAACATACAAAATTCTTACAGGGCTTGACAGGGTAGATGCAGGGAGGATGTTTTCCCTGGCTGGGGAGTCTAGAACCAGGGGTCACAGCCTCAGAATAAGGGGTCGGCCATTTAGGACTGAGATGAGGAGAAATTTCTTCACTCAGAGAGTGGTGAATCTTTATGGAATTCTCCACCCCAGAGGGCTGTGGAGGCTCAGTCGTTGAGTATATTCAAGATAGAGATCAATAGATTTTTGCATATTAAGGGAATCAAGGGATATGGGGATAGTGCAGGAAAGTGGAGATGAGGTAGAAGATCAGCCATGATCTTATTGAATGGCGGAGCAGGCTCGAGGGGCCGAATGGCCGACTCCTGCTCCTATTTCTTATGTTCTTATGTCCGTTGGTTACCCACCCTCCTGCTACTGGAAACAGTTTCTCCTTATTTACTCTATAGAAACATAGAAAACATAGAAAATAGGTACAGGAGTAGACCATTCGGTCCTTCGAGCCTGCACCGCCATTCAATGCGTTCATGGCTGAACATGCTACCTCAGTACCCCATTCCTGCTTTCTCGCCGTACCCCTTGATCCCCTTAGTTGTGAGTGTTATATCTAACTCCCTTTTGAATATATTTAGCGAACTGGCCTCAACAACCTTCTGTGGAAGAGAATTCCATAGATTCACCACTCTCTGGGTGAAGAAGTTCCTCCTCAGCTCAGTCCTAAATGGCTTCCCCTTAATCCTTAGACTGTGACCCCTGGTTCTAGTTTTCCCTACCATTGGGAACATTCTGCCCGCATCTAATTTGTCTAAACCAGTCAGGATTTTAAATGTCTCTATAAGATCCCCCCTCATTCTTCTGAACTCCAGAGGATACAAGTTCAGTAGACCCAATCTTTCTTGATATGTCAGTCCGGCCATCCCAGGAATCAATCTAGTGAACCTTCGCTGCACTCCTTCAATAGCAAGAATGTCCTTCCTTAAGTTAGGAGACCAAAACTGCGCACAATACTCCAGGTGTGGCCTCACCAAGGCCCTGTACAACTGTAGCATCACCTCCCTACTCCTGTACTCAAATCCCCTTGCTATGAAGGCCATCATTCCGTTTGCTTTCTTGACTGCCTGCTGCACTTGCATTCCCACCTTCAGTGACTGATGTACCATGACGCCCAGGTCTCGTTGCACGTCCCCTTTCCCTAATCTGCCACCATTCAGGTAATAGTCCGCCTCTCTATTTTTACCACCAAAGTGGATAACCTCACATTTATCCACATTGTACTTCATCTGCCATACATTTGCCCATTCACCCAACCTGTCCAAGTCACTCTGTAGCCTCCTAGCATCCTCCTCATTGTTCACACTGCCTCCCAATTTAGTGTCATCCGCAAATTTGGAGATATTACATTTAATCCCTTCGTCCAAATCATTAATATATAATGTAAACAGCTGGGGTCCCAGCACAGAACCCTGCGGTACCCCGCTGGTCACTGCCTGCCATTCTGAAAAGTACCCATTTACTCCTACTCTTTGTTTCCTGTGTGCCAACCAGTTCTCAATCCACGTCAACACATTACCCCCAATCCCATGTGCTTTAACTTTGCTCACCAATCTCTTGTGTGGGACCTTGTCGAAGGCCTTCTGAAAGTCCAAATACACCACATCTACTGGTTCCCCCCTGTCCACCCTATTGGAAACATCCTCAAAAAATTCCAGAAGATTTGTCAAGCATGATTTCCCTTTCACAAATCCATGCTGACTTGGACCTATCATGTCGCCACTTTCCAAATGGTCTGTTATGACATCTTTAATAATTGCTTCCATCATTTTACCCACGACCGATGTCAGGCTGACCGGTCTATAATTCCCTGCTTTCTCCCTCCCTCCTTTTTTAAAAAGAGGGGTTACATTGGCCACCCTCCACTCCATCGGAACTGATCCAGAGTCTAAGGAATGTTGGAAAATGATCGTCAATGCATCCACTATTTCCAAGGCCACCTCCTTAAGTACTCTGGGATGCAGACCATCAGGCCCCGGGGATTTTTCAGCCTTCAGTCCCATCAATTTCCCCAATACCTTTTCCCGACTAATAAGGATTTCCCTCAGCTCCTCCCTCTTACCAGATCCTCTGACCCCTTTTATTTCCGGCAGGTTGTGTGTGTCCTCCACATCATTTTGAACACCTCTATTAAATCTCTCCTTAGCCTTCTCTGTTCTAAGGAGTCATAGAGTCATAACAGCACAGAAGGAGGCCATTCAACCCATCGAATCCATGCCGGAGAACAACCCCAGCTTCTCCAGTCTCTCCACATAACTGAAATCCCTCATCCCTGGTACCATTCTGTGCACCAACATTCACTGTCAGAGAGCACACACGGGGTGAGTTACTGGCGGGGGGTGCTCTGGGATCTCTCGGAGCTGGAGTCGGCACCTCAAGCGGGGAGGGAAAGAGGAACAATCAGAACCGTCCAAGACTCGCATCATTCAGTGTCCTCTCTCTCGGAGGCTCCCTGCCCTTTGATTAATAATTGATTCTTGTCTAAATGGCAGAACGATTAGATTTAACTGCAGCCCCCATCTTAAAATAAACTGCTCAAGGATACTACTTAGAGCTGGCCTGTAACTTAAAAAGCTTTTAAAAGGTCAGCTCATTCTGGGAGACTGTTAGTCTGAGGCCGAGGTATTTATAGAAAAGCCGTATCAGGTAGCCCCATTCACAGAACGCAGCCACACACCCAGCAAGCTCACACTCCAGGCCAACTCCCTCGGAATGAGGATCTATGGGCCTTCGATCCCGGTGTGAGAGCTGGGATTGGCCCATTGGCACCTCCAGCGGGGGTTTCACTAACCTATCCGGGGGCAGCGGGCAGTGCCCTAATTTATATATGGCTAGCGCTGCCCACTCCTCTTCACTCTCTCCCGCTGTCTATCTCGTTCTCTCTGTCTTTCTTTCATTGCCTTTGTCTATCTCTTTCTCTCTCCTTCTCTCTTTGCATCGTTCTCTCTATCACTCTGTCTCTCAGCCCCTCTATCTCTCTCTCAGTTGCACTTTCCCTCTATCTCTCTCTCAGTTGCACTTTCCCTCTATCTCTCTCTCCCTCTGTCTCTTTCCCTCTATCTCTCTCTCCCTCTGTCTCTTTCCCTCTATCTCTCTCTCCCTCTGTCTCTTTCCCTCTATCTCTTTCTTCCTCTGTCTCTTTCCCTCTATCTCTCTCTCCCTCTGTCTCTTTCCCTCTATCTCTCTCTCCCTCTGTCTCTTTCCCTCTATCTCTCTCTCCCTCTGTCTCTTTCCCTCTATCTCTCTCTCCCTCTGTCTCTTTCCCTCTATCTCTCTCTCTCTGTCTCTTTCCCTCTATCTCTCCCTCCCTCACTCTCTTCCCTCTCTTTCTCTGTCTATCTCTCTGTCTGTTTCACTCTTTGATGCTCTCTACTTCAGTCACTCTCTCTGCCATTCTCTGTCTCTCTCTCTCAGACTTGCCAACTGCCACTCACCAGAGGTTGATAGGTACTCAATGTCAGTTAGAGATTTAATGAGTTATTATATTAGTCACTTTGAAAAATAAACAGATCAATAAAGAAACATGTTTATCTGCATTTCAAATCTGTCTCACTCCTGACAATCATAAATCACACCTAGAATCGCTCCAATGACAGCTCCACTCTCTCTCATCTGGTGAATTTCTTTCTCTACCTTCTTCACTGTCAATCTCTCTCTCTCACTCACATTTCTGCTGTACCTGCCCTGGGAGTGCTTGATGGGACAGTGTAGAGGGAGCTTTACTCTGTATCTAACCCGTGCTGTACCTGCCCTGGGAGTGTTTGATGGGACAGTGTAGAGGGAGCTTTACTCTGTATCTAACCCGTGCTGTACCTGCCCTGGGAGTGTTTGATGAGATAGTGTAGAGGGAGCTTTACTCTGTATCTAACCCGTGCTGTACCTGCCCTGGGAGTGTTTGATGGGGACAGTGTAGAGGGAGCTTTACTCTGTATCTAACCCGTGCTGTACCTGCCCTGGGAGTGTTTGATGGGACAGTGTAGAGGGAGCTTTACTCTGTATCTAACCCGTGCTGTACCTGCCCTGGGAGTGTTTGATGGGACAGTGTAGAGGGAGCTTTACTCTGTATCTAACCCGTGCTGTACCTGCCCTGGGGGTGTTTGATGGGGACAGTGTAGAGGGAGCTTTACTCTGTATCTAACCCGTGCTGTACCTGCCCTGGGAGTGTTTGATGGGACTGTGTAGAGGGAGCTTTACTCTGTATCTAACCCCGTGCTGTACCTGCCCTGGGAGTGTTTGATGGGACAGTGTAGAGGGAGCTTTACTCTGTATCTAACCCGTGCTGTACCTGCCCTAGGAGTGTTTGATGGGACAGTGTAGAGGGAGCTTTACTCTGTATCTAACCCGTGCTGTACCTGCCCTGGGAGTGTTTGATGGGACAGTGTAGAGGGAGCTTTACTCTGTATCTAACCCGTGCTGTACCTGCCCTGGGAGTGTTTGATGGGAGAGTGTAGAGGGAGCTTTACTCTGTATCTAATCCGTGCTGTCCCTGGCAGGTCTGTTTAAACACAGATGCACCTTAAAAGGACAAGCCAAATAAAGTTCCACCTCAGCTGTCCTCTGGCAGTCCTCATATACCCATGAGGGGTCCAGCATGATTTAAACATTCCCTGTTCATTCTAGAAAACAATGTGAGTCACTTGGTGTAACGCTCCTGCCATTATAAAGCAGCGCATTGACCCCATCACCATGCGTCACCAGCAATCCTCCGTTACATGAATATCAGGAAGAATTTTAGGAAAAAATATTAACACTACAATTGAAGAAATGGTTGCTCCAAGCTCTTCAGAACTTGTCATATTCTGTTGGGCTTCAAAATTCCCTTTGAAAAGCCCTTCAACTTAAAATAGAAGAATTGAATTTGAATGTAATCAGTTACTCAGCAGCAATGGTTATCCCACCAGCAAGCAAGACCATTCAATCCCATTTAGTAGAATTCCAGCCATTCCACATTCACACCATCAGCAGAACCCCAACAGACCCAAACCCCTTCCCATTCACTCCCATTCTATAGAATCCCAATGGACCAAACCCCTTCCCACTCCCTCCCATTCTATAGAATCCCAATGGACCAAACCCCTTCCCATTCACTCCCACTGTACAGAATCCCAATGGACCAAACCCTTTCCCACTCCCTCCCACTGTACAGAATCCCAATGGACCAAACCCCTTCCCATTCACTCCCACTGTACAGAATCCCAATGGACCAAACCCTTTCCCACTCCCTCCCACTGTACAGAATCCCAATGGACCAAACCCTTTCCCATTCACTCCCACTGTACAGAATCCTAATGGACCAAACCCTTTCCCATTCACTCCCACTGTACAGAATCCCAATGGACCAAACCCTTTCCCACTCCCTCCCACTGTACAGAATCCCAATGGACCAAACCCTTTCCCACTCCCTCCCACTGTACAGAATCCCAATGGACCAAACCCCTTCCCACTCCCTCCCATTGTACACAATCCCAATGGACCAAACCCCTTCCCATTCACTCCCATTGTACACAATCCCAATGGACCAAACCCCTCCCATTCACTCCCACTGTACACAATCCCAATGGCCCAAACCCCTTCCCATTCACTACCATTGTACACAATCCCAATGGACCAAATCCCTTCCCATTCACTCCCATTGTACACAATCCCAATGGACCCAAACCCTTTCCCATTCACTCTCACTGTACACTATCCCAGTGGTCCCGTTAATTCCAACTGATCATCTCTTATTTCTCCCGTGTTGTTCAGTGTAATCTCTATGTTTGGTGCCATTTGTGTTTCTATCGAAAGATGAAGCGAGCCAATGAACAAGTGGATTCTTTATTTGTTTGGGACAGAAAGCCAGATCCAATCTTAGAGTTGGCTGCCAAAGACGACTGAAGACTGAGTCTGCCTCCGTTAAGAGGAAGTCCTCCCTGGATCTGTGCTCAGGGGCACTGGGTCACCTGGGAATGGCTTCCTCTACATGAGTGCTGTGATCTGCCCGATTTCCTGATATTAGTTGTGCCCAGGATCAGAATCTTCCCCTTTGAGGTCAATCCCTTGCCACGGTCATGCTCTTTATTCTACCCCGCACCACATCCCGTGGATTCCAAATTTTCCACATCTATTCGTTGAAGCATTCCGGTTGAAACTCTGGGAATTCGAGTCTGGATTTTGGTTCTCTGACCAACAGATCTGGCATGGAGTTGTGGTGGATCGGTGCGGCTCAGATCGATTTCCTATTCGGTGCAGGGTACGAGGGTTTGTAGGGTCTTCTTTTTAACCGTCTGGTTCCCACAAAAATGGAAGCTATGAAGAGAAAAGTAGAGCAGGAATTGCAGAGTGCTGACACCACCGGGAATGTCTAGGTTGGGACACAGAAGATAAGTTTGTACGAGGAAGACCTCTCAGCTCAATGGATCCCAACCTTCCAGAACACCAACCTACCGTCTCCCCATTAGGGATATAGGAACAGGAGGAGGCCATTCAGCCCTTAAAGCCTGTTCCACTATTGAATGAGATCATGGCTGATCTGTATCCTAATTCCATCCACCTGTCTTGGCTCCATATCCCTTAATAATAAATCATTATTATTATTAATAATAATAATAATAATATCCTTCTATACCCTCGGCTAGCAAAAAAGTATCAATCTCAGATTTAAAAGTATTAATCGAGCTTGCATATCTACCCTATCAATTCCTTTCAAAATCCTAAAAACCTCAATCAAATCACCTTAACCTTCTATATTCCAGGGAATACATGACTAGTTTGTGTAATCTCTCCTCATAATCTAACCCTTGGAGCCCTGGTAACACACTGGTGAATCTGCACTGCCTCCTTCCAAGGCCAATATATCCTTCCTAATCTTACAGATAGAAAGGAATACCCAAAGCACATCACCACCGACAGTGCAACACTCCTTCAATTCTGCCCCTCCAACAGTGGAGCGCTCCCTCAGTACTGCCCCTCCGACAGTGCAGCGCTCCCTCAGTACTGCCCCTCCGACAGTGCAGCACTCCCTCAGTACTGCCCCTCCGACAGTGCAGCACTCCTTCAGTACTGACCCTCCGACAGTGCAGCGCTCCCTCAATACTGCCCCTCCAACAGTGCAGCGCTCCCTCAGTACTGCCCCTCCAACAGTACAGCACTCCCTCAGTACTGCCCCTCCAACAGTGCAGCGCTCCCTCAGTACTGCCCCTCCAACAGTGCAGCACTCCCTCAGTACTGCCCCTCTGACAGTGCAGCACTCCCTCAGTACTGCCCCTCCGACAGTGCAGCGCTCCCTCAGTACTGCCCCTCCAACAGTGCAGCGCTCCCTCAGTACTGTCCCTCCGACAGTGCAGCACTCCCTCAGTACTGCCCCTCCGACAGTGCAGCACTCCCTCAGTACTGTCCCTCCGACAGTGCAGCACTCCCTCAGTACTGCCCCTCTGACAGTGCAGCACTCCCTCAGTACTGCCCCTCCAACAGTGCAGCTCTCCCACTGTCCTGTCAGCCTAGATTATGAGCTGAAGTCTGGATTGAGGCTTCTAATCCACAATCCTCTGAATCTGAGGTTACTAACCTGAGCTAAGCCCCACTTCCCCTGGTTCAGTCCCTAGCCTGGTTATCCTCCCCTTCCCCACCTCAGTCCTATCCCAACCTCCCTTCACTGAGAATGCAAACATGGAGGGATTGCTCACTGACCTGGCATGGTCCTGCCCTCGCTCCAAGGTGATGGTCTCAGCTCCTAGTTGAGGGTGGAATATGTTGATCATACTGTTGTCCCACAGAAACTTCACTTTGGTGATTTCCCCCACATCCAGTTCTGCGTCGATTAGAGCTGAGTATGTTCCTCCCGGTTGGAATTTAGCTCTGGAAAAATCAGAAATAAACACAGAAGATTCCTTTATTTAATTCGCTACTTTTATTTTAGCCCCGGGCTCCGAGGTGGGAGGTCAGGGTGTGATCCAGTGAACTGCTCAGTCCCACAGCGGAGAGGCTGCACTTGACCTCTAGCCACATCACGGAGTTTGGTCCAACCCAGCAAGTGGTCCCACATCAAAGGGATCGAGTATCATAAGAAAAGGGGGAAATCGCTTAATTAAGGGGTTGAATATTTTAATAAAAGCATAGAATATTGTAATAAAGCACTGAATTACTTAATAAAGAGACAGAAGTTTTTAATTAAGGGACAGAATATTTTGATCGAGGTATGACTATATTAATAAAGTGATAATATAATAAAGGTGTTGAATACGCCAACGCTTACTTTGTGATTTTGTGCTGCCGTGTGTTCCCCTTGGTTCCATACAAGGCGACGTTCAGGACACCAGACACAGAATGAGAGCCAGAGAGTTTCACCGACACTCGATACCGCCAAACTGTGGGGCAAGAAAGGTGAGAAAGGAATTAGTGAGTCGGTCACAGTGACAGAGCTGGGTGTGGTGGCAATGTTGGAATAGTTGTGGTAGATTTTTGAAATTGAGCTTCGCGGGTCTGGGTCTGAGCATCGCTGGACTGGGTCTGAGTTTCGCTGGACTGGGTCTGAGTTTCACTGGACTGGGTCTGAGTTTCGCTGGACTGGGTCTGAGTTTCACTGGACTGGGTCTGAGTTTCACTGGACTGGGTCTGAGTTTCGCTGGACTGGGTCTGAGCTTCACTGGACTGGGTCTGAGCTTCACTGGACTGGGCCTGAGTTTCACTGGACTGGGTCTGAGTTTCGCTGGACTGGGTCTGAGTTTCACTGGACTGGGTCTGAGTTTCACTGGACTGGGTCTGAGTTTCGCTGGACTGGGTCTGAGTTTCGCTGGACTGGGCCTGAGTTTCGCTGGACTGGGTCTGAGTTTCGCTGGACTGGGTCTGAGTTTCGCTGGACTGGGTCTGAGCTTCACTGGACTGGGTCTGAGTTTCGCTGGACTGGGTCTGAGTTTCGCTGGACTGGGTCTGAGTTTCGCTGGACTGGGTCTGAGTTTCGCTGGACTGGGTCTGAGTTTCGCTGGACTGGGCCTGAGTTTCGCTGGACTGGGTCTGAGTTTCACTGGACTGGGTCTGAGTTTCGCTGGACTGGGTCTGAGTTTCACTGGACTGGGTCTGAGTTTCGCTGGACTGGGTCTGAGCTTCACTGGACTGGGTCTGAGCTTCACTGGACTGGGTCTGAGTTTCGCTGGACTGGGTCTGAGTTTCGCTGGACTGGGTCTGAGTTTCGCTGGACTGGGTCTGGGTTTCGCTGGACTGGGTCTGAGTTTCGCTGGACTGGGTCTGAGTTTCGCTGGACTGGGTCTGAGCTTCACTGGACTGGGTCTGGGTTTCGCTGGACTGGGTCTGAGTTTCGCTGGACTGGGTCTGAGCTTCACTGGACGGTCTGAGTTTCGCTGGACTGGGTCTGAGTTTCGCTGGACTGGGCCTGAGTTTCGCTGGACTGGGCCTGAGTTTCGCTGGACTTCACTAGGATCTGATCTTTTGAGATTCTTTTGGCAGAAAGCTAAGGCAATGGTCCATTTTCTTTTGACGGTCCTCTGACACACATTGGCCGCGTCACTCTGTGTCTCTCTGGTCCCACAGGCACAATGGTGCGTCTGTCATATAAGATGTGCAGGAAAAAGGGTCAGATTTACTCACTTCATCAACATCTAAAGGTGTGAAGGCTCAAGGAGATGACAGCCTTGTGCCAGGTCACTACTCACGTGCAAAGGGGCTGGATTCCCCAGTGTTGAGGTAGAACCTCTGGTGCAGAAGCCCTGGTGGTACTCGATATGTCCCAATGTTGTATCCCATGGTTGGACACCCGTCAGATGGACATGCAAAACATTCCTCCTGAGACAAACACAATTCTTTGTTAGTCAGCACCTTGAAATCATCATCACTCCTGTCGATAGTTTCATGGGGACATTTCCTTTGGTCTCAGACGTGTAGAAATTGGCGCAGGGAACGATCCCAGCAACCAATGACAGAGATCCCAAGGATCGTGACAAATTGGTCCTCGAGCCTCGTCTACATATTGGGTGGGATCTCCTGGAGTCCGTCACACCCCCCACAGCCCGGCCAGCCAAGGAGGTCAAACTCAGGCCGCTCGACTCCCCGTCAGAGGGGCTCGGGTCAGTCCCGGGGAGAGGGGGGGGGTCAGTCCCGGGGAGAGGGGAGAGGGTCAGTCCCGGGGAGAGGGTCAGTCCCGGGGAGAGGGGGGGGTCAGTCCCGGGGAGAGGGGGGGTGGTCAGTCCCGGGGAGAGAGGGGGGGGGGTCAGTCCCGGGGAGAGGGGGGGGGGGTCAGTCCCGGGGAGAGGGTCAGTCCCGGGGAGAGGGGGGGTGGTCAGTCCCGGGGAGAGGGGGGGTGGTCAGTCCCGGGGAGAGAGGGGGGGGGGGCAGTCCGGGGAGAGGGGATCGGGTCAGTCCCGGGGAGAGGGGGGGTGGTCAGTCCCGGGGAGAGAGGGGGGGGGTCAGTCCCGGGGAGAGGGGATCGGGTCAGTCCCGGGGAGAGTGGCGGGGGGTCAGTCCTGCGGTGGGGGGAGAGAGGGGAGAGTGTAAGTAATTTTACTGGAACAGTTTTCATGGATCCGTTTTGTGATTTTTCCCTTATTGCCGAGGGGAACAGGTTGGCCATCCAGCCCCTCGAGCCTGTTCCACCATACAGTTGGCAAACCCTGTACATCACTGAATACCCTAAGCAGGATGGAGAGTAGATGGAGGGTGGATGTGAGACAGATTGGAGGCATTTGCAACTGTGATGAACCTGTTAACTTGAGGTCATCCAAAACTCTGCTGCCTGTATCCTAACTCGCACCAATTCCGTTCAACCATCACCCGCTGACCTACATTAGCTCTTAGTCCGGCAACGCCGCGATTTCAAAATTCTCAACCTTGTTTTCAAATCCCTCCATGGCCTCACCCCTCCCTATCTCTGTAATCTCCACCAGCCCCACAATCCCCCCCTCCCCCCCGAGATATCTGAGCTCCTCTAATTCTGTCCTCTTGAGCATCCCTGATTATAATCGCTCAACCATTGGTGGCCGTGCCTTCTGCTGCCTGGGCCCTAAGCTCTGGAATTCCCTGCCTAAACCTCTCCGCCTCGCTACCTCTCTCTCCTCCTTTAAGATGCTCCTTAAAACCTACCTCTTCGACCAAGCTTTTGGTCACCTGCCCTAGTTTCCCCTTATGTGGCTCAGTGTCAAATTTTTTGTCTGATAATACTCCTGTGAAACACCTTGGGACGTTTTACTGCGTAAAAGGCGCTTTTTAAACACAAGTTGTTCTTGTTGTTCTTGTTAAAGTTTTGGCCAAAGTCTTGTATGAGAAAGCTCACTGACACCACCTTGTGGCAGAGAGGAGGCTTGCATTCTGAAACTTGCTTAATGCTAAATGATTCGCAAACAGCCCCTGAGTATGTTATATATTATCTTTATCTAACCCGTGCTGTACCTGCCCTGGGAGTGTTTGACGGGAGAGTGTAGAGGGAACTTTACTCTGTATCTAACCCGTGCTGTACCTGCCCTGGGAGTGTTTGATGGGACAGTGTAGAGGGAGCTTTACTCTGTATCTAACCCGTGCTGTACCTGCCCTGGGAGTGTTTGATGGGATACTGGATGCCCTTTTACCGCCTCTTTGATTTGATGAGCACAAGGTAAGACCCAAACCAAAATCAATGTAAAAAGTAATTGTGAATGCATTGCGTTGGTCTCGTGTGTTCTTGTGAGAGTCTGTCTGTGGTCCCCGATAGTTGGTTTGATGAGTGAGTGCTGCAACAGGTACAGGTGTGAGGGGAACGCATTGCCCGTCTTGTACTTACTGCCTGGAATTCCTTGTCGCTGCCACAGGGAAAGGCCACAAAACCATCCGGTGACCGAATACTCTCCGAATAATATTTAACCGCACGGAAATGGTTGCAGGAGAGAAAGTTCTTTGAACCTGCGGGAAACAAAGCATTTTTGTTCCATATTTAATCAGGTGTGTCTTTGATCGACCAGGAGGCTGGTCTGATCTCGAGTCCGGTTGGCACAGAGACAGAGTCAGAAGTGAGACAGAAAACCAGCTCCATTGCCTTGTAAAGGAGCGCCTGGCATATCTCACCCTGCTTAAAGGGGGCAGTAAACCTTCTGAAGGGCACGCTGGCCTTGTGTTCCTGGGGTGATGGGACTGAGCTCTGGCGAGAGATTGTGATCTGATCGAGGGGTTTACAAGGATGTTATTGTTTTGGTATCTTCAGGCTCTCCCCCGTGGGGAACAGTCTGAAGTAGCGGGAGGATTCGCGGGCTGATGAACAGTCTGATGGGCTGCAACGTGAAGGCTCCGTTCATGGCCGTTAACCATCTGCATGCCAGCCAGTGGGTGGGGGCGGGGGCGGGGGTAGTCCTTTTTTTATTAATTCATGGGATGTGGGCGTCGCTGGCAAGGCCAGCATTTATTGCCCATCCTTAATTGCCCTTGAGAAGGTGGTGGTGAGCCGCCTTCTTGAACAGCTGCAGTCCGTGTGGTGAAGGTGCTCCCACAGTGCTGTTAGGGAGGGAGTTTCAGGATTTTGACCCAGCAACAATGAAGGATCGGCAATATGCTTCCAAGTCAGGATGGTGTGTGACTTCAGGGCAACACGGTGGCATAGTGGTTAGCACTGTTGCCTCACAGCGCTAGGGACCCGGGTTCGAATCCGGCCTTGGGTGACTGTCTGTGTGGAGTTTGCGCATTCTCCCCGTGTCTGCGTGGGTTTCCTCCGGGTGCTCCGGTTTCCTCCCACAGTCCAAAGATGTGCGGGTTAGGTTGATTTGGCTATGATAAATTGACCCTTAGTGTTAGGGGGATTAAATACGTGGGGTTACAGGGATAGGATGGGATATGTGTCGGTGCAGGCTCGATGGGCCGAAATGGCCTCTATCTGCACTGTGGGGATTCTGTGATTCTGTGACTTTGAGGGGAACTTGGGAGGTGGCCCTATACGGGGGAATGGTTTTATGGGTTCCCACAACCCATACGATGAAGGCGGGGGGAGTCACCCACACCCACTGGATGGCGAGCCAGAGCTCCGGTCTCCACGCACTGGGACATTCTGTGAGACGGGAATGGCAAACTCTGAGCCACAGGATCGCTCCCTGTTGAAAAGGATGATGGGAACTGACGGGGCAGAGATGGAGAGACTCTTCTCTTTAATCGGGGAATTTCACAGCTTCACTCCTCCACTCAGTCCCTCATCGCGGCATCTACTTCTTAAACAGTTCCATTGGGCACTGTTAGGGGAGAGCCTGTCCAAACACCTGCTCCTGAAGGACGCTGCCCCTTTAAGTGATACCCTGCGCACGTGCAGTGCTCGTGTGTTTGATTCCCACCAGCAGCACGTGTCTGAGTGAAATTCACACCACTCGTTACCAAAGTTCCCGTTAAGCTGCTCGGTCGCGCTGCGGTCTGGAGGTCCCGCGCAGGCCAGCTCACCGGCTTTTAAATGGAAAAACCGCGCACGCGCGGAAATTTGAATGGGCCACACAGCCCGTTAAAGGGGCCACACACCCAAAAAAACATTAGAGGGAACATTGCCTGTTACTCACCTTCCCAGATGCCATCGATGTCCAGAATGGTTGACACGATGTTCTTGCTGCAGCCCGGCATATTCTCGCCGCCGTTTGGGTAGAAGTCCACGTGACCACAAGCCTCAATCATCCCGAACCCTGCAACAGGAGGCGGGCAATCAGACTGGTCCATGGAGAGACAACACCCACCCCTCTCTCACTCCCAAACTGCATACAACAGAAGGTCAGTCCACTGGTCTCTCAGTCACCACTAGCCTCCAACCTCTCTCTCACTCTCCCTCTGGCTCTCTCACTCACTCTCACTCACCACCTCTCTCTCTCTCACCCTCCCTCCCTTTCTATGTCTCTCTCACCCTCCCTCCCTCCCTCTATCTCTCTCTCTCTCACCCTCCCTCCCTCTCTCTCTGTCTCTCTCACCCTCCCTCCCTCCGTCTGTCTGTCTGTCTGTCTCTCACCCTCCCTCCCTCTCTGTCTGTCTGTCTCTCTCACCCTCCCTCCCTCCCCCTCTCTGTCTCTCTCACCCTCTCTCTCCCTCTCCCTCTGAATCTCTCTGTCTCTCTCACATCCCTCTATCTCTCTCTCTCACCCTCCCTCCCTCTCTCTCTGTCTGTCTGTCTCTCTCACCCTCCCTCCCTCTCTCTGTCTCTCTCTCTCTCTCTGTCTCTCTCACCCTCCCTCCCTCCGTCTGTCTCTCACCCTCCCTCTCTCTCTGTCTGTCTGTCTCTCACCCTCCCTCCCTTTCTCTGTCTCTCTCTCTCTTTGTCTCTCTCATCCTCCCTCCCTTTCTCTGTCTCTCTCTGTCTCTCTCACCCTCCCTCCCTCTGTCTGTCTGTCTGTCTCTCACCCTCCCTCTCTCTCTGTCTGTCTGTCTCTCTCCCCCTCCCTCCCTTTCTCTGTCTCTCTCTCTCTCTTTGTCTCTCTCATCCTCCCTCCCTTTCTCTGTCTCTCTCTCTCTGTCTCTCTCACCCTCCCTCCCTCCGTCTGTCTCTCACCCTCCCTCTCTCTCTGTCTGTCTCTCTCACCCTCCCTCCCTTTCTCTGTCTCTCTCTCTCTCTCTCATCCTCCCTCCCTTTCTCTGTCTCTCTCTGTGTCTCTCTCACCCTCCCTCCCTCTGTCTGTCTGTCTGTCTCTCACCCTCCCTCCCTCCCTGTCTGTCTGTCTCTCTCCCCCTCCCTCCCTCCCCCTCTCTGTCTCTCTCACCCTCTCTCTCCCTCTCCCTCTGAATCTCTCTCTATCTCTCTCACATCCCTCTATCTCTCTCTCTCACCCTCCCTCCCTCTCTCTCTGTCTCACCCTCCCTCCCTCTCTCTCTGTCTCTCTCACCCTCCCTCCCTCCCTCTCTCTGTCTCTCTCGCCCTCTCTCTCCCTCTCCCTCTCCCTCCCTCCCTCTGTCTGTCTCTCTTACCCTCCCTCCCTCCCCCTCTCTCACCCTCTCTCTCCCTCTGAATCTCTCTCTGTCTCTCTCACATCCCTCTATCTCTGTCTCTCTCGCCCTCTCTCTCCCTCTGAATCTCTCTCTGTCTCTCTCACATCCCTCTATCTCTGTCTCTCTCGCCCTCTCTCTCCCTCTGAATCTCTCTCTGTCTCTCTCACATCCCTCTATCTCTGTCTCTCTCGCCCTCTCTCTCCCTCTGAATCTCTCTCTGTCTCTCTCACATCCCTCTATCTCTGTCTCTCTCGCCCTCTCTGGCTTTCTCATAAGAACATAAGAAATAGCAGCAGGAGTCGGCCATTCGGCCCCTCGAGCCATTCAATAAGATCATGGCTAATCTGATCTTGGCCTCAACTCCACTTTCCTGCCTGTTCCCCATAACCCTCGACTCCCCTGTTTTTCAAAAATCTGTCCATCTCCACCTTAAATACATTCAATGACTCCACCTCCACAACTCTCTGGGGCAGAGAATTCCAAAGACTCACGACCCTCTGAGAGAAGAAATTCCTCCTCATCTCCGTTTTAAATGGGCGACCCTTTATACATTACACTCGATCCCTTCATCCAAGTCATTAATATAGATTGTAAATAGTTGAGGCCCCAGCACTGATCCTTGTGGCACCCCACTAGTTACAGTTTGCCAACCTGAAAATGACCCATTTACTCCGACTCTCTTGTTTTCTGTTAGTTAGCCAATCCTCTATCCATGCTAATATATTACCCCCAACACCATGAGCTCTTATCTTGTGCAGTAACCTTTTATTTGGCACCTTATCGAATGCTTTCTGGAAATCCAAATACACTACATCCACTGGCTCACCCTTATCCACCCTGCTCGTTACATCCTCAAAGAACTCTAATAAATTTGTCAAACATGATTTCCCTTTCATAAAACCATGTTGACTCTGCTTGATTGTATTATGATTCTCTAAATGCCCTGCTACTACTTCCGTAATAATGGATTCCAGCATTCTCTCTCTGGCTCTCTCTCTCTCTCTCACTCTCGCTCTTTCTCTCTCTCTTTCGCAATCTTACTTGTTCCTTTATTCTCAACACTACTTTCCTCTCTTGTTTCTCCTGAGCTCCAATTCTTTAGTCCCGCATCGTCCTCCTTCCTGCATCTTCGTGACTCATCACATCATCTCTTAGGTGATTCGTTCCCAGGCCCAATAGCCTGTACTGCCGCTGTTACAAGCCCAGTGGCTCTGTACTGCCGCTGTTACAAGCCCAGTGGCTTTGTACTGCCGCTGTTACAAGCCCAGTGGCTCTGTACTGCCGCTGTTACAAGCTCAGTGGCTCTGTACTGCTGCTGTTACAGGCTCAGTGGCTCTGTACTGCCGCTGTTACAAGCCCAGTGGCTCTGTACTGCCGCTGTTACAAGCTCAGTGGCTCTGTACTGCCTCTGTTACAGGCTCAGTGGCTCTGTACTGCCTCTGTTACAGGCTCAGTGGCTCTGTACTGCCTCTGTTACAGGCTCAGTGGCTCTGTACTGCCTCTGTTACAGGCTCAGTGGCTCTGTACTGCCGCTGTTACAGGCTCAGTGGCTCTGTACTGCCTCTGTTACAGGCTCAGTGGCTCTGTACTGCTGCTGTTACAGGCTCAGTGGCTCTGTACTGCCGCTGTTACAAGCCCAGTGGCTCTGTACTGCCGCTGTTACAGGCTCAGTGGCTCTGTACTGCCTCTGTTACAGGCTCAGTGGCTCTGTACTGCCTCTGTTACAGGCTCAGTGGCTCTGTACTGCTGCTGTTACAGGCTCAGTGGCTCTGTACTGCTGCTGTTACAGGCTCAGTGGCTCTGTACTGCCGCTGTTGCAAGCCCAGTGGCTCTGTACTGCCGCTGTTACAAGCTCAGTGGCTCTGTACTGCCTCTGTTACAGGCTCAGTGGCTCTGTACTGCCTCTGTTACAGGCTCAGTGGCTCTGTACTGCCGCTGTTACAGGCTCAGTGGCTCTGTACTGCCGCTGTTACAGGCTCAGTGGCTCTGTACTGCTGCTGTTACAGGCTCAGTGGCTCTGTACTGCCTCTGTTACAAGCCCAGTGGCTCTGTACTGCCTCTGGTGTAAGTCCTAGAGCCCGATACTGTCACCCATGCCCAGATGTCTCATGTTGAATATTTTAGCGATGACACTTACCAACACTGAGGAACTGGGATGAACCGTCCGTGTGAATCACATCAACAAATAATGCGTCAGTGGGATCCAGTCTGACTTCAGCTGGAGTGTTCTGGAAGTACGGCGCGACAGGATCAAGCCCTGTGGAATCAGTCTGGGATCAGTCCACTATCTGTGAATTGCTCTTCGAGATCTTCATTACAACATTTATAGACATCACAAAATAGGGGTTTGATCCCAAGTTGCTAACTCAGCCCCATCCCATTCACTCCCATTGAATAGAATCCCAATAGATCAGCCCCATCCCATTCACTCCCATTGAATAGAATCCCAATAGATCAGCCCCATCCCATTCACTCCCATTGAATAGAATCCCAATAGATCAGCCCCATCCCATTCACTGCCATTGAATAGAATCCCAATAGATCAGCCCCATCCCATTCACTCCCATTGAATAGAATCCCAATAGATCAAACCCATCCCATTCACTCCCATTGAATAGAATCCCAATAGATCAAACCCATCCCATTCACTCCCATTAAATAGAATCCCAATAGATCAGCCCCATCCCATTCACTCCCATTGAATAGAATCCCAATAGATCAGCCCCATCCCATTCACTCCCATTGAATAGAATCCCAATAGATCAAACCCATCCCATTCACTCCCATTGCATAGAATCCCAATAGATGAAACCCATCCCATTCACTCCCATTGAATAGAATCCCAATAGATCAGCCCCATCCCATTCACTCCCATTGAATAGAATCCCAATAGATCAGCCCCATCCCATTCACTCCCATTGAATAGAATCCCAATAGATCAGCCCCATCCCATTCACTCCCATTGAATAGAATCCCAATAGATCAGCCCCATCCCATTCACTGCCATTGAATAGAATCCCAATAGATCAGCCCCATCCCATTCACTCCCATTGAATAGAATCCCAATAGATCAAACCCATCCCATTCACTCCCATTGAATAGAATCCCAATAGATCAAACCCATCCCATTCACTCCCATTGAATAGAATCCCAATAGATCAGCCCCATCCCATTCACTCCCATTGAATAGAATCCCAATAGATCAGCCCCATCCCATTCACTCCCATTGAATAGAATCCCAATAGATCAAACCCATCCCATTCACTCCCATTGCATAGAATCCCAATAGATCAAACCCATCCCATTCACTCCCATTGAATAGAATCCCAATAGATCAGCCCCATCCCATTCACTCCCATTGAATAGAATCCCAATAGATCAGCCCCATCCCATTCACTGCCATTGAATAGAATCCCAATAGATCAAACCCATCCCATTCACTCCCATTGCATAGAATCCCAATAGATCAAACCCATCCCATTCACTCCCATTGAATAGAATCCCAATAGATCAAACCCATCCCATTCACTCCCATTGAATAGAATCCCAATAGATCAGCCCCATCCCATTCACTCCCATTGAATAGAATCCCAATAGATCAGCCCCATCCCATTCACTCCCATTGAATAGAATCCCAATAGATCAAACCCATCCCATTCACTCCCATTGCATAGAATCCCAATAGATCAAACCCATCCCATTCACTCCCATTGAATAGAATCCCAATAGATCAGCCCCATCCCATTCACTCCCATTGAATAGAATCCCAATAGATCAGCCCCATCCCATTCACTCCCATTGAATAGAATCCCAATAGATCAAACCCATCCCATTCACTCCCATTGCATAGAATCCCAATAGATCAAACCCATCCCATTCACTCCCATTGAATAGAATCCCAATAGATCAGCCCCATCCCATTCACTCCCATTGAATAGAATCCCAATAGATCAAACCCATCCCATTCACTCCCATTGAATAGAATTCCAATAGATCAAACCCATCCCATTCACTCCCATTGAATAGAATCCCAATAGATCAAACCCATCCCATTCACTCCCATTGAATAGAATCCCAATAGATCAAACCCATCCCATTCACTCCCATTGAATAGAATCCCAATAGATCAAACCCATCCCATTCACTCCCATTGAATAGAATCCGAATAGATCAAACCCATCCCATTCACTCCCATTGAATAGAATCCCAATAGATCAAACCCATCCCATTCACTCCCATTGAATAGAATCCCAATAGATCAAACCCATCCCATTCACTCCCATTGCATAGAATCCCAATGATTGAACCCATTCCATTCACTTCCAAGTTCCCCTCCAAATCACACACCATCCTGACTTAGAAGTATATCACCGTTCCTTCATCGTTGCTGGGTCAAAATCCTGGAACTCCCTCCCTAACAGCACTCTGGGAGTACCTTCACCACACGGACTGCAGCGGTTCAAGGCGGCTCACCACCACCTTCTCAAGGGCAATTAGGGATGGGCAATAAATGCTGACCTTGCCAGCGATGCCCAGATCCCATGAATGAATAAATTTTTTTAAACTTCCTTTGAATAGAATCCCAATGATTGAACCCATTCCCATTAATTCTCATTGAATAGAATCTAAATGGGCCAAAGCCCTGACTTGTTACTCCCATTCAAACACCAGGTTGTCCTAATACGGGGCGTGAGGATAGAATGAATTACCGGTAATGCGAGTAATTCCTGGCTTCCGTCTGCCTGCTTCCCCGGCAGCGTGAGCGCCCAGACCATGTCCCACCAGGTATACGTCCGGCAAGGTGTAATTGTAGTTACTCTGAGACAGAAAAAGAGAGGCAGGAAGGTAAATTGACAGATATTTGAAGTGAATTTGGTAGTTCAAAGGGAAGGGCTATCCAAATCCCTGTGTGAACTCGCCTTCTGTGCTTCCCCCTCCCAATGCAATCAAGCGGGAAGTAACAACACTCTGGGAGCAGGATTCGAATCCAGCCCAGATAGAGGGTGGGGAAGGTCTCCTGAATCTGATGGGGCCATATGGCTCATTGTGGCCACTGCCTCTTCACCTCCTCATCCAACAACTTACAATCTGGTTCCAGGGTACGTGACTGAAGGTGCTCTAATCAAAAAACATGAGGTTCTCCCCACCAGCCTCCACATTCAACTTAGCATCCTCCGCCACCTCCAGCCTGATCCCACCACCAAACACATCTGCCCCTCCCCTTTCAGCATTCCAAAGAGACCGCTCCCGCCGCAACACCCTGGTCCACTCCTCAATCACCCCTTCGCCTTCGCCCTTCCCGTGCAAGTGCAGGAGATGCAACACATGCCGTTTTACCTGCTCCCTTTCCACTGTCCAGGGCCCCAAACACTCCTTCCAGGTGAGACAGCGATTTACTTGTACTTGCAATTTAGTATACTGTATTCGCTGCTCACGATGCGGTCTCCTCTACTTTGGGGAGACCAAATGCAGATTGGGTGACCTGAAACGTTAACTCTGTTTCTCTCTCCACAGATGCTGCCTGACCTGCTGAGTGTTTCCAGCATTCTCTGTTTTTATTTCAGATCTCCAGCATCCGCAGTATATTGCTTTTGTATGAGGTTCTTTTGACCTGTTCAACAAGGATTCTGACATCTGATAAGATAATTGCCCTGTTTGGTAAGGTTATTACCCCTGATCAATAGGGTGCTGACCTTTTCTCTACAGGATTATCACCCGTGTTCTCTAGGGTGACTGTCCCCCGTTCTATAGGGTGACTGTCCCCCGTTCTCGAGGGCGACTGTCCCCCGTTCGAGGGCGACTGTCCCCTGTTCTCGAGGGCGTCTGTCCCCCGTTCTCGAGGGCGACTGTCCCCCGTTCTCTAGGGCGACTGTCCCCCGTTCTCTAGGGCGACTGTCCCCCGTTCTCGAGGGCGACTGTCCCCCGTTCTCTAGGGCGACTGTCCCCCGTTCTCTAGGGCGACTGTCCCCCGTTCTCTAGGGCGACTGTCCCCCGTTCTCGAGGGCGACTGTCCCCCGTTCTCGAGGGCGACTGTCCCCCGTTCGAGGGCGACTGTTCCCCGTTCTATAGGGCGACTGTCCCCTGTTCTATAGGGCGACTGTCCCCCGTTCTCGAGGGCGACTGTCCCCCGTTCTCGAGGGCGACTGTCCCCCGTTCTCGAGGGCGACTGTCCCCCGTTCTCTAGGGTGACTGTCCCCCGTTCTCTAGGGCGACTGTCCCCCGTTCTCTAGGGCGACTGTCCCCTGTTCTATAGGGCGACTGTCCCCCGTTCTATAGGGCGACTGTCCCCCGTTCTATAGGGCGACTGTCCCCCGTTCTATAGGGCGACTGTCCCCTGTTCTATAGGGCGACTGTCCCCTGTTCTCGAGGGCGACTGTCCCCTGTTCTCGAGGGCGACTGTCCCCTGTTCTCGAGGGTGACTGTCCCCCGTTCTCGAGGGCGACTGTCCCCTGTTCTCGAGGGCGACTGTCCCCTGTTCTATAGGGCGACTGTCCCCTGTTCTATAGGGCGACTGTCCCCTGTTCGCTAAGGCGACTGTCCCCTGTTCTATAGGGTGACTGACGTAAGAAAACTACTGGGCACTTGGTCTAAGCGTTAAACAAAGCTTTAATCAACCGTTTTACAACATGGAGGTCTAGTTGTGTCCTTCACTAGTTCCTGTTGAGGAATGTCCTAAGCAAGCTGGCCCATGCCCGAGTATTTATACTCTCCCTGGACAGCGCCACCAGCAGGCCGCCCAGTATTACTTCATACAAGATTCATGTCATTCTTCCCGCCTGAAAGATTGGAAGTCCGGCGGCTTCCTTCTACCGAATTAGCCGGACTAAGAATAGATGCAGTCGTTTGGATTTCCATTAGAGGCCGGAAGGCACGTCTCCTCGGACCATGTCTTGGTCCCTGGGTCGCTTGGTTCGTACCGGCGGGCTGGCAGAGTCCGTGTCGCCTCGATCGACCTGAGGGGGACTGGGGAGATCGTGACTCTGGGTGCGGGCCCCCACAGGCACAGAGCTGGCTTCATCCTGCTCAGTAGTCGGTAATTGACCGGCGTCCTGGCTTCGGGTGGCCATCCCGTGGGGAGCGCTCTGTTCCTCGGGTTGATCCGGCGGAGTAGCTGGCAGATCCCTTGATGTCCCGGGTAGGGCGTCATCCTCGGAGGAGCGCGGAGTATCGACGTCGTTAATACGGATCTTTCTATCGATTGGGTCCGTGGGACCGGTTGGGCAGGGAGCCAGATCCCAAAGTGAAACTGTGGACTCCCGGCCATCAGGGTACCGCACGTACGCGTATGTAGGATTGACATCCATTAGTTCCACCTCATCGACGAGGGGATCACTCTTGGAGGATCGGACAAATCTTCGGAGCAGCACGGAGCCAGGAGCTGCCAACCATGATGGTAGGGACGTCCCATGAGTGGAGCGACGCTGGAACCCGAAGAATCATTTGTGAGGAGTAACATTGGTGGATGTAGAAAGAAGAGACCTGATGGAATGCAACGCGTCAGGGAGCATAGTTTCCCACTGCTGGTCTGGTAGATTGTGTGACCTCAGTGCAAGACGAACAGCGTTCCAAATGATAGCGTTGTATCTCTCAACCTGTCTGTTTCCAATAAGATGATACGGTGTCGTTTTACTTGTGGCGATTCCCCGTTGGGAAAGATAACTTTTGAGTTCGCTTGACATGAAGGAGGGACCCCGATCAGAGTGGATGAAATTGGCCGTACCGCAAAGGGAAAAGACCTGATCGAGGCATTTGATCACTGTGGAAGTAAGCATATTGGGACAGGGGAAAGCAAAGGGAAAGCGTGAATATTCGTCCAGCATAGTAAACAAGTAGGTGTTTCGCATTGAGGAAGGCAATGGCCCTTTAAAGTCAATGCTGAGTCGCTGCATAGGCTGTATAGCGTGTATGAGCGAGCCATCCGGCGGACGGAAGAATTGCGGTTTTAATTCCGCGCAAATTCTACAAGTGGAGCATGTTCTTTTCACGTCTTCCGTAGAAAATGGGAGATTTTTAGATCGCACAAAGTGCAACATACGGGTAACGCCAGGGGCACAAGTCAGTCTGAAGATCCGCCAGAGTCGAAGTTGACATGGAAGAGCTGAATGCACGCGTGAGGGTATCTGGGGCCACATTCTCCTTGCCGGGTCGATACTGTATGGTGTAGCCAAAGGCGGACAATTCCATCCTCCAGAGCTGTATTTTGTTATTCTTGATTTTAGTGCGTTTCCGGTTATCCAGCATAAAGGCCACCGAGCGCTGATCGGTTATGAGCGTGAAATGGCGACGAGTGAGAAAATGACTCCGTTTACGTACTGCTTCGATGATAGCCGTAGCCTCCTTCTCGACAGGAGGATAATGGAGCTCGCTACCCTGCAAAGTTCTAGACAGAAATGCAATGAGTCGACCGCCTTGATTCAAGGTAGCAGAGATCGCCACCTCTGATGCATCCCACTCGACCACGAAAGGGAGATTTTCAGCGATGGAATGAAGCACGGTTTTTTCCAGTTGTTGCTTGAGGAGGTCGAAAGCTGAAATAGCCCTCGCCTCCAACGGAAATGACTTCGCGTGAAGCAGGGGCTGGATCTTGTCGGAAAAGTGCAGTACCCACTTCGCATAATAGGCGAACATGCCGAGGGCCCGACGAAGAGAGCTGAGATTCGTAGGAGGAGGGAGCTCCTGAAGCGGACGAAGTCGCTCCGGATCCGGTTTGATGACACCATTGCCCACCCAGCAGCCAAGGATGTTGACTGATGGTACTGATTTCACAGATTTGGACTCATTTAAGGTTAAGTTGCGACGACGGAGAACATCAAGAAATTTCTGGAGGTTGGCATCATGCTCCTTCTGGTCATGACCAGCAATGGTGATATTATCCAGATATGGAAAAGTGTCCGTTAAGTTCTCCTGTTTGACTAGGCTATCCATTGCCCGTTGAAAGACGGCCACTCCATTGGTGACCCCGAATGGAAGGTGATGAAACTGGTAAAGCCGACCATTGGCCTCAAAAGTCAAAAGTTGAAAATACCTTGTAGTTAGCAAGGTTATTGACCATGTCATCGATGCGTGGTAGTGGGTAGGCATCCAGGTCGGTATACTGGTTAATAGTTTGCGAGTAATCGATGCAAAGACGTTTCTTGTGTTGCTTCAGAGGATTTTTAACAACGACGACTTGAGCCCGCCAGGAAGATGAACATGGCTCAATGATACCGTCAGCTAGAAGGTGAGAGATCTCTGCCTCGATAAAGGATAGCTCATCTTGGCTGAAACATCGTGATTTAGTGGCTATGGGCTTACATCGGGGGGAAAGATTGGCAAACAAGGAGGGCTCGTCAAGCGAAGCTGCCGAAAGTGCACAAAACGGTACTTTGGAAATAGTAAGCTCCGGCTTTGATCCTCCAAACTCGAAAGTGAGTCTTTTGTGTTGTTTCTGGAAATCCTGTCCCAGGAGCACATCACTGCATAGGTTTTTGAGCACCCCGAGCCGGGTAGAGAAATAAGTGCGGCCATCGAGAATAAGGTCGACAAGACAAAAGCCGGAAGAGTTGGTGGTCAGTGTCGTCAGACCCATTGCAATTTCCCTGTCCGAGGGGTAAATACGCAGTTTTAACTTACTGCTCACTGATGAAGCTGTCAGAGCTGCATGAGTCGATTAATGCACTCAAAATGTGTCCATTTACCGAAACCTTCGTGGCTGCATGGGACAGGCTTTGGGGAAAAACAGCTGTGATGGGAGGAGGGGCAGTTTTATCCTTGACAGCTGTAACATTAGTAGTGGCTCTTGGGGGAGGAGCAGTTTTATAGGGAGCAGCTTTAACCCTAAAAGAGGCTCTTGACTGACATACTTTTGAGAAGTGACCTTTCTTACTGCAATGATTGCAGATTGCATTACGAGCAGGACAAAATTTCCTATAATGAAATGCACCTCCACAGAAGAAACACTTCCTTTTAGATCGCCAAGATGCCGCTAGGGTAGGGTCGTCATCAGCTAGGATAGAGTCGTCATCAGTGAGTGCTTCCGCCTGAGGCTTATCGGAGGAGTCACTAAAAGTGATAGCAGCAGTCCGTGCACGTGGTAAAAGATAGGCATCTGCATTTTTTTTTGCCAAGTCCAGAGAATATGCCTGGTCATAGGCAGCTTGTAACTCGAGGGTTTTATTCTCCAGCAGACGCTGGCGTATGAAGGGAGACGCAATTCCATTAATAAAAGAATCACGAATTAACTCCTCCCGGTACTGCTCAGCTGAGACAGCCTTGAGATTACAATCTTTGCTGAGCCTGCGAAGCTTTTGAAGAATTCGTCAAGTGATACCCCGGGTTGTTGTCGAGTTGTGGCCAGTAGATGCCGGGCAAAAATTTCGTTTGGGGCCTTAACATATAGTTGCTGTAGTATTCGGATAGCGGAGTCATAGTCTATAAAGTCTTCGATATAGTCAAACACATAAGGGGATACATAATTGGCAAGTATCTCTAACTTATCAGGAACATTCTCACCACACACCCTGAGGAAGTTGCTGAAGATACGATAACAGTGTTTCCATACCTTAGCAGTTGTAGGTGAATTCGGGTCCAGGTCGAGACGGGCGGGTTGGAGTAGTTTCTCCATGATGGATTGATTACTATCTCTGGTTCCCTTCTACCGTTTGAGTCGTAGCCGTCTGTTCCCAAAACCACTCAGAGCGTGGAGCAGGTCCAGGTGATTAAATTGACATAAGAAAACTACTCGGCACTTGGTCTCAGCGTTAAACAAAGCTTTGAACAACTGTTTTACAACATGGAGATCTAGTTGTGTCCTTCACTAGTTCCTGTTGAGGAATGTCCTAAGCAAGCTGGCCCATGCCCGAGTATTTATACTCTCCCTGGACAGCGCAACCAGCAGGCCACCCAGTATTACTTCATACAAGATTCATGTCAGTGACTATCCCCTGTTCTATGGGGTGACTATCCCATGTTCTATAGGGTGACTATCCCCTGTTCTATAGGGTGACTATCCCCTGTTCTATAGCGTGACTATCCCCTGTTCTATAGGGTGACTATCCCGTTCTATAGGGTGACTATCCCCTGTTCTATAGCGTGACTATCCCCTGTTCTATAGGGTGACTATCCCCTGTTCTATAGGGTGACTATCCTGTGTTCTATAGGGTGACTGTCCCCTGTTCTATAGGGTGACTGTCCCCTGTTCTATAGGGTGACTACCCCCTGTTCTATAGGGTGACTATCCCCTGTTCTATAGCGTGACTATCCCCTGTTCTATATGGTGACTATCTCCTGTTCTATAGGGTGACTATCCCGTGTTCTATAGGGTGACTATCCCCTGTTCTATAGGGTGACTATCCCCTGTTCTATAGCGTGACTATCCCCTGTTCTATGGGGTGACTATCCCGTTCTATAGGGTGCCTATCCCCTGTTCTATAGCGTGACTATCCCCTGTTCTATAGGGTGACTATCCCCTGTTCTATAGGGTGACTATTCTGTGTTCTATAGGGTGACTGTCCCCTGTTCTATAGGATGACTATCCCCTGTTCTATAGGGTGACTATCCCGTGTTCTTTGGGGTGACTATCCCCTGTTCTATATGGTGACTATCCCCTGTTCTATAGGGTGACTATCCCCTGTTCTATGGGGTGACTATCCCCTGTTCTCTAGGGTGACTATCCCCTGTTCTATAGGGTGACTATCCCCTGTTCTATATGGTGACTATCCCCTGCTCTATAGGGTGACTATCCCCTGTTCTATAGGGTGACTATCCCCCGTTCTATGGGATGACTATCCCCTGTTCTATAGGGTGACTATCCCCTGTTCTATAGGGTGACTGTCCCCTGTTCTATAGGGTGACTATCCCCTGTTCTATAGGGTGACTATCCCCTGTTCTATAGGGTGACTATCCCGTGTTCTGCAGGGTGACTATCCCCTGTTCTATAGGGTGACTATCCCGTGTTCTATGGGTGACTATCCCGTGTTCTATAGGGTGACTATCCCCTGTTATATAGGGTGACTATTTCGTGTTCTATAGGGTGAATATACCCTGTTCTATAGGGTGACTATCCCTTGTTCTATGGGGTGGCTATCTGCTGTTCTATGGGGTGACTATACCATGTTCTTTAGGGTGATTATCCCCTGTTCTATAGGGTGACTATCCCCTGTTCTATAGGGTGACTATCCCCTGTTCTATAGGGTGACTATCCCCTGTTCTATAGGGTGACTATCCTTGTTCTATGGGGTGACTATCCCTGTTCTATAGGGTGACTAGTCCCTGTTCTATAGGGTGACTATCCCTTGTTCTATAGGGTGACTATCCTTGTTCTATAGGGTGACTATCCCTGTTCTATAGGGTGACTATCCCCTGTTCTATAGGGCGACTATCCCTGTTCTATAGGGTGACTATTCTCTGTTCTATAGCGTGACTATCCCCTGTTCTATAGGGTGACTATCCCCTGTTCTATAGGGTGACTATCCCCTGTTCTATAGGGTGACTATCCCGTGTTCTATCGGGTGACTATCCCCTGTTCTATAGGGTGACTATCCCCTGTTCTCTAGGGTGACTACCCCCTGTTCTATAGGGTGACTATCCCGTGCTCTATAGGGTGACTATACCCTGTTCTATCGGGTGACTATCCCCTGTTCTATAGGGTGACTATCCTGTGTTCTATAGGGTGACTATACTCTGTTCTATAGGGTGACTATCCCGTGTTCTATAGGGCGACTATCCCCTGTTCTATAGGGTGACTATCCCCTGTTCTATCGGGTGACTATCCCCTGTTCTCTAGGGTGACTACCCCCTGTTCTATAGGGTGACTATCCCGTGCTCTATAGGGTGACTATACCCTGTTCTATAGGGTGACTATCCCGTGTTCTATCGGGTGACTATCCCCTGTTCTATAGGGTGACTATCCTGTGTTCTATAGGGTGACTATACCCTGTTCTATAGGGTGACTATCCCGTGTTCTATAGGGCGACTATCCCCTGTTCTATAGGGTGACTATCCCCTGTTCTATCGGGTGACTATCCCCTGTTCTATAGGGTGATTATCCCCTGTTCTATAGGGTGACTATCCCCTGTTCTATAGGGTGACTATCCCCTGTTCTATAGGGTGAATATCCCCTGTTCTATAGGGTGACTATCCTGTGTTCTATAGGGTGACTATACCCTGTTCTATAGGGTGACTATCCCCTGTTCTATAGGGCGACTATCCCCTGTTCTATAGGGTGACTATCCCGTGTTCTATCGGGTGACTGTCCCCTGTTCTATAGGGTGACTATCCCCTGTTCTATCGGGTGACTATCCCCTGTTCTATAGGGTGACTATCCCGTGTTCTATCGGGTGACTATCCCCTGTTCTATAGGGTGACTATCCCCTGTTCTATCGGGTGACTATCCACTGTTCTATAGGGTGACTATCCCGTGTTCTATCGGGTGACTATCCCCTGTTCTATAGGGTGACTATCCCTGTTCTATAGGGTGACTATCCCCTGTTCTATAGGGTGACTATCCCCTGTTCTATAGGGTGACTATCCCCTGTTCTATAGGGTGACTATCCCGTGTTCTATCGGGTGACTATCCCCTGTTCTATAGGGTGACTATCCCGTTCTATAGGGTGACTATCCCCTGTTCTATAGGGTGACTATCCCCTGTTCTATAGGGTGACTATCCCCTGTTCTATAGGGTGACTATCCCTGTTCTATAGGGTGACTATCCCCTGTTCTATCGGGTGACTATCCCCTGTTCTATAGGGTGACTATCCCCTGTTCTATCGGGTGACTATCCCCTGTTCTATAGGGTGACTATCCCCTGTTCTATAGGGTGACTATCCCCTGTTCTATAGGGTGACTATCCCGTGTTCTATCGGGTGACTATCCCCTGTTCTATCGGGTGACTATCCCCTGTTCTATAGGGTGACTATCCCGTGTTCTATCGGGTGACTATCCCCTGTTCTATAGGGTGACTATCCCGTTCTATAGGGTGACTATCCCCTGTTCTATAGGGTGACTATCCCCTGTTCTATAGGGTGACTATCCCCTGTTCTATAGGGTGACTATCCCTGTTCTATAGGGTGACTATCCCCTGTTCTATCGGGTGACTATCCCCTGTTCTATAGGGTGACTATCCCCTGTTCTATCGGGTGACTATCCCCTGTTCTATAGGGTGACTGTCCCCTGTTCTATAGGGTGACTATCCCCTGTTCTATAGGGTGACTATCCCGTGTTCTATCGGGTGACTATCCCCTGTTCTATCGGGTGACTATCCCGTGTTCTATCGGGTGACTATCCCCTGTTCTATAGGGTGACTATCCCCTGTTCTATAGGGTGACTATCCCGTGTTCTATCGGGTGACTATCCCGTGTTCTATCGGGTGACTATCCCCTGTTCTCTAGGGTGACTATCCCCTGTTCTATAGGATGACTATCCCCTGTTCTATCGGGTGACTATCCCCTGTTCTATAGGGTGACTATCCCCTGTTCTATAGGATGACTATCCCCTGTTCTATCGGGTGACTATCCCCTGTTCTATCGGGTGACTATCCCCTGTTCTATAGGGTGACTATCCCCTGTTCTATCGGGTGACTATCCCCTGTTCTATCGGGTGACTATCCCCTGTTCTATCGGGTGGCTATCCCTGTTCTATAGGGTGACTATCCCTGTTCTATAGGGTGACTATCCCCTGTTCTATAGGGTGACTATCCCCTGTTCTATAGGGTGACTATCCCCTGTTCTATCGGGTGACTATCCCGTGTTCTATAGGGTGACTATCCCGTGTTCTGTCGGGTGACTATCCCCTGTTCTATAGGGTGACTATCCCTGTTCTATAGGGTGACTATCCCGTGTTCTATCGGGTGACTATCCCCTGTTCTATAGGGTGACTATCCCCTGTTCTATAGGGTGACTATCCCCTGTTCTATAGGGTGACTATCCCGTGTTCTATCGGGTGACTATCCCTGTTCTATAGGGTGACTATCCCCTGTTCTATCGGGTGACTATCCCGTGTTCTATAGGGTGACTATCCCCTGTTCTATCGGGTGACTATCCCGTGTTCTATAGGGTGACTATCCCCTGTTCTATAGGGTGACTATCCCCTGTTCTATAGGGTGACTATCCCTGTTCTATAGGGTGACTATCCCCTGTTCTATAGGGTGACTATCCCCTGTTCTATAGGGTGACTATCCCCTGTTCTATAGGGTGACTATCCCCTGTTCTATAGGGTGACTATCCCCTGTTCTATAGGGTGACTATCCCCTGTTCTATAGGGTGACTATCCCCTGTTCTATAGGATGGTTGGTAGTGATCATCACTTACCTCCAGAGTATCAAGGAAATATGCGATTTCTGCTCCCACCACACGTAGATTCTGAGCGGCCTGGCTGTACGGACATTGTGACCCTCCTCTCCAGTCCACGCAGATACAGTTCACATCGTCCACTTGCAGAATCGTCTCAATGGGGAGAAAACAGAGTCCGAGTTCATCCACAGCTGACGTTAATTTGGTGACCTCACCATTTACCAGCATCCGCCGTGGGGATCATAGAATTACATAGAATGGACGGCACAGAAACAGGCCAATCGGCCCAATGCTCCACACCAGCCTCCTCCCACTCGGGGTCGCCAACTCTGGTTGGACATATTCCTGGAGGTTTCATCACATGACCTCCTGCCGCCCCGCCCAGTCCAACAGCCTTTTATCCCCTTTCCAATATTTCTTTAACAATAAGCGAAAGTGTTCAAAAAAAATTAAAAAGAACACATCATTTATTTTAACGGCCCTATGATTTTTCTCCCGATTTTGCGGGCGGCAGTGTCCTGGAGATCAGTGTTCAATTGCTGGAGACTCCAGGGCAATCCTGGCGGGTTGGTGACCCTCCTCCCCACCCTGCCCCCGTATCCCTCTCTTCCCTTCTCCCTCATGGACGCATCAAGCCTCCCCGTAAATGCGTCAATGCTCGCTCCTTCAGCCACTGCACGTGGCAGCGAGCTCCATGTTCTCTCGGCTCTATAACGAAATCCTCCTAAATCCCCTTCATGACTATCTTATATTTGCCCACTGATTCGACCTCCCTGTGACCCTGCCTCAAGTCCTGGGGATGGGATCATTAACTGATTAAGGGTGGGCACCTGACGACGTCATCAGGCCCCGACTGCTATTTTAACTCTGGGCCTGAGATGGGGATAGAAGTTGCAGGAATGCTCCTCCAAGCCCCCCCAGGAAAGTTCAGGCCGCCCCCATCTCGGGCTTCCCCCGCCGACCCAAGCCCCTCCCGAAAACCCCGAGTATGAGGGTGGTGTTCCTTCAGACCCTGGCGGAAGCCTCCTCTCGCCCAATATTGAACGTCCAGCTGCCGCTACCCGCCAGCTTTGGGCGGGACACTGACCGGGGCAATGCAGATAAGGCCCAGGAGTTACAATCTCCCAGGTCTCACTCTACTGAGGTCAGGATGGTTGGTCGCCCTCCTCGGCCCCCGCACCCCCCTCCCCCAGATTCCATCCCCGCGTTAAAATCGGGGCTTGAAGCACTTCAGGGTGGATGGACGGTCTTCACACAACAGGAGAGGAACACGAGGATGACCAGCTGTCTGTTCAGACACAGCCCACACCTTGTACAGATCCACCATGCAAACCTTGCACACATCCACCGTGCAAACCTAGCACAGACCACACCTTGCACAGACCACACCTTGCACAGATCCGCAGCCCACACCTTGCACAGATCACACCTTGCACAGATCCACAGCCCCCTACCTTGCACAGATCCACAACCCAGTTTACATCTCCGTTTTCCAAATATCCATGGATCGCAAAGACAGACCTCTGATCGACAGCGAAGTTTGAGATGGCGACTGTCTCAGGACTCGTTCCGCTAATTTCCTGAGTAAATAACAACAGTCAAATGCATGCGAAGGAGCAGAACTGGTTCAGAATCCGATTGCAAACTCTTCCCCTTCACAAATGCGTTAATGCGAGTAATGTACAGTCACGAGCACATCGCTTGTTCACATGATCTTAGCCTGGTCGCACTCTCACCTCTGGGTCCGAAGGTTCAAGCCCCATTCCAGAAACTTGAGCACAAAATCCAGGCTGTCACTCCCAGTGCAGTACAGAGGGAGTGCTGTAATGTCACATTACAGCCAATCAAGTACTTTTGAAGTGTAGTCACTGTTGTAATGTAGGAAATGAGACAGCTAATTTGCGCACAGCAAGGTCCCACAAACAGTAATGTGATAATGACCAGATAATCTGTTTTGGTGATGTTGGTTGTGGGATAAATTTTGGCCGGGAGACCGGGGAGAACTCCCCTGCTCTTCTTCCAATTGTGCACATGAGATCCTTTACAGCTACATGAGAGGGCAAACAGGGCCTCGGTTTAACATCTAAACCGAAAGACAGCCCCTCCGAGAGTGCAGCACTGCCTCAGTACTGCCCCTCCGACAGTGCGGCGCTCCCTCAGTACTGCCCCTCCGACAGTGCAGCGCTCCCTCAGTACTGCCCCTCCGACAGTGCAGCGCTCCCTCAGTACTGCCTCTCCGACAGTGCACCGCTCCCTCAGTACTGCCCCTCCGACAGTGCGGCGCTCCCTCAGTACTGCCCCTCTGACAGTGCGGCGCTCCCTCAGTACTGCCCCTCCGACAGTGCAGAGCTCCCTCAGTACTGCCCCTTCGACAGTGCAGCACTCCCTCAGTACTGCCTTCCGACAGTGCTGCGCTCCCTCAGTACTCCCCTTCCGACAGTGCGGCACTGCCTCAGTACTGACCCTCCGACAGTGCGGCGCTCTCTCAGTACTGCCCCTCCGACAGTGCAGCGCTCCCTCAGTACTGCCCCTCCGACAGTGCAGCACTCCCTAAGTACTGCCTTCCGACAGTGCTGCGCTCCCTCAGTACTCCCCTTCCGACAGTGCGGCACTCCCTCAGTACTGACCCTCCGACAGTGCGGCGCTCCCTCAGTACTGCCCCTCCGACAGTGCAGCGCTCCCTCAGTACTGCCCCTCCGACAGTGCAGCGCTCCCTCAGTACTGCCCCTCCGACAGTGCAGCGCTCCCTCAGTACTGCCCCTCCGACAGTGCAGCGCTCCCTCAGTACTGCCCCTCCGACAGTGCAGCGCTCCCTCAGTACTGCCCCTCCGACAGTGCAGCGCTCCCTCAGTACTGCCCCTCCGACAGTGCAGCGCTCCCTCAGTACTGACCCTCCGACAGTGCAGCGCTCCCTCAGTACTGCACCTCCGACAGTGCAGCGCTCCCTCAGTACTGCCCCTCTGACAGTGCAGCGCTCCCTCAGTACTGCCCCTCCGACAGTGCAGCGCTCCCTCAGTACTGACCCTCCGACAGTGCAGCGCTCCCTCAGTACTGCACCTCCGACAGAGCAGCGCTCCCTCAGTACTCCCCTTCCGACAGTGCGGCGCTCCCTCAGTACTGCCCCTCCGACAGTGCAGCGCTCCCTCAGTACTGCCCCTCCGACAGAGCAGCGCTCCCTCAGTCTGCCCCTCCGACAGTGCGGCGCTCCCTCAGTACTGCCCCTCTGACAGTGCAGCGCTCCCTCAGTACTGCACTGGAGAATCTATTGTGTGCTCAAGTCCCTGGAGTGGAGCGCTCCTTCAGTGCTGCACGGAATCGTAGCGTTTCACATTATGTCACACTATGTAACGTACGCTCCACACTCTAGTTCCTGCTCATTGTTTCTCTGCCACTGGTGACTGCGTTTGCGAGGCTGGCCTAGGTAAAGTTTTGCTACCTGATAATTGTTTGGGTTCTGTCTGGTGTACAGCAGGAAACGTGTCTTGATCTGCTCGGGGCTCCAGGGCTCTCTGGTGACGGGCCTCTCCTTTATCCCCGTCCAGGGATATCCATCTGGGAAACAGCCTAGTCTACTGAAGCAAATTTCCGCTTTAAGGAAATGTGAAGTCGGCAGGAGAGGAGAGAAAGCAGAGTCAGTGAGGAACCCAACACAATAACAGTGTGAACTGTCCCCGTAAATATCTGTCCAATAAACCTACTGCAGTACGAGGCACACGGTACAACACGAGAGCAGCATGTCACAGGCTGCAATATACCTACAGTCTGTGTCACATGGTATAATATTACTAGAATGGGTCACATGGTATAGTATCAGTTTTAGTCACGTGGTACAACTTGCATGCTTTTCCTGCATCATATTCTATGTTATAATATATCAGCCTGTGTTATCCTGTATCAGATATATGTCCATATCAAACTTTACAAAAGAATCATACAAGAAAAATTGTGCCATCTGATAGGTGATATGTCTAACATTGCTCTCCATCGAAGAGGGGATAGTCACCCTATAGAACAGGGGATAGTCACCCTATAGAACAGGGGATAGTCACCCTATAGAACAGGGGATAGTCACCCTATAAAACAGGGGATAGTCGCCCTATAGAACAGTGGATAGTCACCCTATAGAACAGGGGATAGTCACCCTATAGAACACAGGGTAGTCACCCTATAGAACACGGGATGGTCCTCCTATATAACACGGGATAGTCACCCTATAGAATGCGGGATAGTCACCCTATATAACAGGGGATAGTCACCCTATAGAACATGGGATGGTCATCCCATATAACACGGGATAGTCACCCTATAGAACGTGGGATAGTCACCCTATAGAACAGGGGATAGTCATCCTATAGAACAGGGGATAGTCACCCTATAGAACAGGGGATAGTCACTGACGTAAGAAAACTACTAGGCACTTGGTCTAAGCGTTAAACAAAGCTTTAATCAACAGTTTTACAACATGGAGATCTAGTTGTGTCCTTCACTAGTTCCTGTTAAGAATGTCCTGCGCAAGCTGGGCCCGTGCCCGAGTATTTATACTCTCCCTGGACAGCGCCACCAGCAGGCCACTCAGTATTATTTCATAAGTCATTTCCACATGAATGACAAGATTCATGTCAGTCACCCTATAGAACAGGGGATAGTCACCCTATAGAACAGGGGATAGTCACCCTATTGAACACGGGATAGTCACCCTATAAAACATGGGATAGTTGCCCTAAAGAACAGGGAGTAGTCACCCTATAGAACACGGGATAGTCACCCTATAGACCACGGGATAGTCACCCTATAGACCACGGGATAGTCGCCCTATAGAACACGGGATAGTCACCCTATAGACCACGGGATAGTCGCCCTATAGAACACGGGATAGTCACCCTATAGAACATGGGATAGTCGCCCTACAGAACAGGGAGTAGTCACCCTATAGAACAGGGAGTCATCGCCCTATAGAACCGGGGATAGTCACCCTATAGAACATGGGGTAGCCACCCTATAGAACCGGGGATAGCCACCCTATAGAACTGGGGATAGTCACCCTATAGAACAGGGGATAGTCACCCTATAGAACAGGAGATAGTCACCCTATAGAACTTGGGATAGTCACACTATAGAACATGCAGTAGTCGCCCTATAGAACAGGGGATAGTCGCCCTATAGAACACGGGATAGTCACCCTATAGAACACGGGATTTTCACCCTATAAAACAGGGGATAGTCACCCTACAGAACAGGGGATAGTCACCCTATAGAACAGGGGATAGTCGCCCTATAGAACACAGGATAGTCACCCTATAGAACACGGGATTGTCACTCTACAGAGCTCAGTAAACCAGCTGGACATCAGGAAGTTGTTGGGTTTTTACATTAATCGGGCAGTTTTGGGCCTGCCCAAACGACCAGATTTACTGAATTCAATTTCCCATCTTGCCCTGGTGGGATTTGAACCCGCGACCTCTGGCTGACCGATCCAGTCCCAGGACCACTCGGCTACTGTACCTGCCCTTTGCTGCAATAGTGCAGAGGGTGCTGATAACTTTCACCTTGACCATCCACACAAAAAAAGAAACCAATCCTTTACGAAACGTTTCCTGGTTGCTTACCATTGGCTCGGGTGAGAAGGAAGACGACGGGAATCCACAGCCTCAGCATCTGAAAGAGAAATGGAGCACAAGCGGGCGGGAGCTTTAACCTTCCAGACGCACACCTCCTCATTTGGAAAGATTACCATCATCTTTCTTTTATCAACATATTAGCTTAGACCCTCACATGAGCAATGTTAGTGTGCTGAGTTATAATAGAGTCACAGAGTCATAGATTTATACAAAACAGAAAGAGGCCCTTCGGCCCATCGTGTCCGCGCTGGCCATCAAGCCCTATCTATTCTAATCCCATTTTCCAGCACTTGGTCCATAGCCTTGTGTGCTATGACGTTTCAAGTGCTCATCTAAATGCTTCTTGAATGTTGTGAGGGTTCCTGCCTCTACCACCCTTTCAGGCAGTGAGTTCCAGATTCCAACCACCCTCTGGGTGAAAAAGTTTTTCCTCAAATCTCCTCTAACCTTCCTGCCCCTTACCTTGAAACTATGCCCCCTGGTTATTGACCCCTCTACTAAGGGGAAAAGTTTCTTTCTATCTACCCAATCTATGCCCCTCATAATTTTGTACACCTCAATCAGGTCCCCCCTCAGCCTTCTCTGCTCTAAGGAAAACAACCACAGCCTGTCCAGTCTCTCTTCATAGCTGAAGCGCTCCAGCCCAGGTAACGTCCTGGTGAATCTCCTCTGCACCCTCTCCAATCCAATCACATCCTTCCTATAGTGTGGCGACCAGAACTGCACACAGTATTCCAGCTGTGGCCTAACTAGCATTTTGTACAGCTCCATCATAACCTCCCTGCTCTTATATTCTATGCCTCGGCTAATGAAGGCAAGTATCCCATATGCCTTTTTAATCACCTTATCTACCTGTCCTGCTGCCTTCAGGGATCTATGTACATGCACACCAAGGTCCCTCTGATCCTCTGTCCATCCTAGGTTCCTACCATTCATTGTGTATTCCCTTGCCTTGTTAGTCCTCCCAAAATGCATCACCTCACACTTTTCAGGGTTAAATTCCATTTGCCACTGTTCTGCCTTTCTGACCAACCCGTCTATATCGTCCTGTAGCCTGAGGCTTCCCTCCTCACTATTTACCACTCCACCAATTTTCGTGTCATCTGCGAACTTACTGATCATACCTCCTACATTCATATCTGAATCATTAATGTACACTACAAACAGCAAAGGACCCAGCACCGATCCCTGCGGTACTCCACTGGACACAAGCTTGCAGTCACAAAAACAACCTTCGACCATCACCCTCTGCCTCCTGCCACTAAGCCAATTTTGGATCCAATGTGCCAAATTGCACTGGATCCCAAGGGCTCTTACCTTCTTGACCAGTCTCCCATGTGGGACTTTGTCAAAAGCCTTACTGAAGTCCATGTAGACTACATCAACTGCACTACCCTCATCCACACACCTAGTCACCCCCTCGAAAAATTCAATCAAATTGGCTGGACATGATCTCCCCCTGACAAAGCCATGCTGACTATCCTTGATTAATCCTTGCCTCTCCAAGTGGAGACTAATTCTGTCCCTCAGAATTTTTTCCAACTGATGTTAGGCTCACTGGCCTGTAATTCCATGGTTTATCCCTACTACCCTTCCTAAATAATGGTACTACGTTAGCCGTTATCCAGTCCTCTGGCACCTCCCCTGTGGTCATGATGCGGAGATGCCGGTGTTGGACTGGGGTGGACAAAATTGAGAGGTCGCACAACACCAGGTTATAGTCCAACAGTTTTATTTGAAATCACAAGCTTTCGGAGCTATCGATTGCCCCTTCAGGGAGGTTCTGAAAATTTGTGTCAGAGCCCCTGCAATCTCCTCCCTTGCCTCACACAGCAGCCTGGGATACATCTCGTCTGGGCCTGGGGATTTATCCACTTTTAAGCCCACTAAAACCGCTAGTACCTCCTCCCTCTCAATACTAATTTGTTCAAGTATATCACAATCCCCCTGCCTGATTTCTATGCCTACATCGTCCTTCTCCATTGTGAACACAGATGCAAAATATTCATTTAAAACCTCACCCACATCTTCCGGCTCTACACACAGATTGCCACTTTGGTCCCTAATGGGCCCTACTCTTTCCCTGGTTATCTTCTTGCCCTTAATATACTTATAAAACACCTTGGGATTTTCCTTTATTTTGCCCGCCAGTGTTTTTTCATGCCCCCTCTTCCCTCTCCTAATTTCTTTTTTAAGTACCCCCCTGCACTTTCTATACTCCTCTAGGGCTTCCACTGTTTTTAGTCCTTTGTATCTGCCAAAAGCCTCCCTTTTTTCCCTAATCCATTCTTGTATATCCCTTGACATCCAGGGTTCCCTGGGCTTGTTGGTCCCACCCTTGACCTTTACGGGAACATGTTGGCGTTGTACTCTCTCTATTTCCTTTCTGAAAGACTCCCACTGCTCTGATGTGGATTTTCCTACAAGTAGCTGATCCCAGTCCACTTTGGCCAGATCCTGCCTTATCATATTAAAATCGGCCTTCCCCCAATTTAGAACCTTTATTTCCGGTCCATCTTTGTCCTTTTCCATGACTACCTTAAATCTCACCGAATTATGGTCAGTGTCACCAAAATGCTCTCCTACTGACACTTCTACCACTTGCCTGGCTACATTCCCTAGAATTAGGTCCAGTACCGCCCCCCTCTCTTGTAAACTTTCTACATGCTGGCTCAAAAAGCTCTCCTGGATGCACTTTAAGAATTCTGCACCCTCTAAGACTTTCACACTCTGACTATCCCAGTTAATATTGGGGAAGTTGAAATCCCCTACTATTATTACCCTATTATTTCTACACTTCTCTGAGATTTGCCTACATATCTGTTCTTCTATCTCCCCCTGACTGTTTGGGAGCCTATAGTACACTCCCAGCAAAGTGCTTGCCCCCTTTTTGTTTTTAAGTTCTACCCATATGGCCTCATTAGAGGAACCTGCTAAGATGTCATCCCTCCTTACAGCAGTAATTGACTCCTTGATTAATATTGCAACACCCCCTCCTCTTTTACACCCCCCTCTATCTCGCCTGAAGATTCTATACCCCGGAATATTGAGTTGCCAGTCCTGCCCCTTCCTCAACCATGTCTCTGTGATAGCAACAATATCATACTCCCATGTGTTCATCAACACCTTCAATTCATCTGCCTTACACGCAAGACTCCTTGCATTAAAATAAATGTCATCCAGCCTTGCCATACTCCCTTGTGCCGTTACATATTTGCTCTGCCTTCCAGGCGGACTTGTTTTTCCTCTATATTTGGCTGTGCATCACCCTCTACTATAGCTCCACTCCATATCCCAACCCCCTGCCAAGTTAGTTTAAACCCCTGTTGGAGAGGTAGATAGAAACATAGAAACATAGAATCTAGGAGCAGGAGTAGGCCATTCGGCCCGTCGAGCCTGCTCCGCCATTCAATACGATCATGGCTGATCATCCAAATCCAGTACCCTGTCCCTGCTTTAATCCCCGCAGTACACATATCCCACCCTACCCCCGTAACCCCACGTATTTAATTCCCCCTAACATATCCCATCCTATCCCCATAACCCCACATATTTAATCCCCCCTAACACTAAGGGTCAATTTATCATACCCAGGGGACTCCTGCACTACCTTCCTAGTTCTTTTACTCTGTCTGGTGGTCACCCATTCCCTGTCTGCCTGTGCACTCTTTACCTGCGGTGTGACCACCTCGTTAAATGTGCTATCCACAAAGATCTCAGCTTCGCAGATGCTCCACAGTGACTCCAGCCGCAGCTCCAGCTCTGAAACATGGATTTCGAGTAGCTGCAGCTGGAGACACTTCCTGCAAATGTATTCGACATCAGGACCATGTTAATCCACTTTTACCATTTGCTACAGCATCAAGTCGAAGTCTGTGATGGTCATTGAACTGCCGCACTCTCCCAGGTTACTAACCAGTCCCTCGTGAACTGTCGCTCCTCTGAACTCACTTCTTTTGCTCCTCAGGAGTTCCAAACACTCAGCTCTACACACACTTCCTCCTCCCCAAATCCTCACCATTTTGAAATCCAAATTCATCCCCCTTCTCCTGCACAGACTCTTTCCTTCCCAGGATCTCAAACCTGTGGAACTCCTCCCCTCCCTCACTCTCTCCTCCCTCACTCCCCCCTCCCTCAGCCTCCCCCTCCCTCACTCTCCCCTCCCTCCCTCTCCCCCTTCCTCACTCTCCCCTCCCTCACTCTCCCCTCCCGCAGTCTCTCCTCCATCCCTCCCTCACTTCCCCCTCCCTCATTCTCCCCTCCCTCACTCCCCCCTCCCTCACTCTCCCCTCCAGCAGTCTCTCCTCCGTCCCTCCCCCACTCTCCCCTCCCTCACTCTCCCCCTCCCTCACTCTCTCCTCCGTCCCTCCTCCTCTCCCTCCCTCACTCTCCCCCTCCCTCACGCTACCCTCCATCCCTCCCCCACTCTCCCCTCCTCAGTCTCCCCCTCCCTCACTCTCTCCTCCATCCCGCCCTCACTCTCCCCTCCTTCACTCTCCCCCTCCCTCACTCTCCTCCGTCCCTCCCTCACTCTCCCCTCCCTCACTCTCCCCTCCATCCCTCCCCGTCTCCCCTCCCTCACTCTCCCCCTCCCTCACTCTCTCCTCCGTCCCTCCCTCACTCTCCCCTCCCTCACTCTCCCCTCCATCCCTCCCCCAGTCTCCCCTCCCTCACTCTCCCCCTCCCGCACTCTCCCCTCCTCCCTCCCTCACTCTTCCCTCCTCCCTCCCTCACTCTTCCCTCCCTCACTCTCCCCTCCTCCCTCCCTCACTCTCCCCTCCCTCACTCTCCCCTCCGTCCCTCCCCCACTCTTCCCTCCTCCGTCTCTCCTTCCTCCCTCCCTCAGTCTCCCCTCCTCCGTCACTCCTCCCTCACTCTCTCCTTCCTCAGTCTCCCCTCCCTCACTCTCCCCCTCCCTCACTCTCCCTTCCTCCCTCCCTCTCCCCTCCTCCCTCCCTCACTCTCTCCTCCCTCACTCTTCCCTCCCTCACTCTCCCCTCCCTCACTCTCTCCTCCCTCACTCTCTCCTCCCTCACCCCTCCCTCAGTCTCTCCTCCCTCACTCTCTCCTCCCTCACTCTCTCCTCCCTCACTCTCCCCTCCCTCACTCTCCCCTCCCTCACTCTCTCCTCCCTCAGTCTCTCCTCCCTCAGTCTCTCCTCCCTCACTCTCCCCTCCCTCACTCTCTCCTCCCTCACTCTCCTCCCTCAGTCTCGCCTCCCTCACTCTCCCTTCCCTCACTCTCCCCTCCCTCACTCTCTCCTCCCTCACTCTCCTCCCTCAGTCTCTCCTCCCTCACTCTCTCCTCCCTCACTCTCTCCTCCCGCAGTCTCCCCTCCCTCATTCTCACCTCCCTCCCTCACGCTCCCCTCCCTCACTCTCCCCTCCCTCACTCTCTCCTCCCTCACTCTCCCCTCCCTCACACTCCCCTCCCTCCCTCCCTCTCCCTCTCCCTCACTCTCCCCTCCCTCACTCTCTCCTCCCTCACTCTCCCTCTCTCTCCCTCCCTCTCCCCTCCCTCACTCTCCCCTCCCTCACTCTCCCCTCCCTCACTCTCCCCTCCCTCACTCTCCCCTCCCTCCCTCACTCTCCCCTCCCTCACTCTCCCCTCCCTCATTCTCCCCTCCCTCACTCTCCCCTCCCTCCCTCACTCTCCCCTCCCTCACTCTCCCCTCCCTCACTCTCCCCTCCCTCACTCTCCCCTCCCTCACTCTCCCCTCCCTCCCTCCCTCTCCCCTTGGCTCAGTACCATGAAGTTAAACATTACCAGCGGTGATGTCAGTGTCGGATTCCTTGCTCTGCTAACTTCAGCTGATGTCAATCCAGAGAGTTTGAACAGAAACAATCTTCAGGCTTTTAAAACCCAGGCTGGTTGTCCACTAATCTCTGCTTCCCTATTTGCCTCATCCGCTCTCGTATTCTATCCAAGTCTTAGAATCATAGAATCTTACAGCACAGAAGGAGGCCATTCGGCAAATCATGCCTGTGCCGGTTCTATGGTAGATTTATCCAATTAGTCCCACTCCCTCGCTCTTTCCCCACAGCCCGGCACATTTCTCCCCTTCTAGTATTTATCCAATTCCCTTTTGAAAGTTACTATTGAATCTGCTTCCACCGCCCTTTCAGGCAGCGCGTTCCAGATCACAACAACTCGCTGTTTTTTACTCATCTCTCCTCTGGTTCTTTTGCCAATCACCTTAAATCTGTGTCCTCTGGTTCCCGACCCTCCTGGTGGTGGTGCTGTTCTAACTGTGGGCTTTGAGCCGATACCGTGCTCCTCAATTCGGAACTTAAACTTAACTGTCTTTGAGCCATGGGTAGAAGTGGCAAATGTTGAATGCTGCAGGTGAGTAATAAAGCGTTAGACACAGTGACTCACCTCTCACACGCTCCGTCGCAGGTGTGGTCAGTCCGACTCACTGCTGCTCTTTATATACTTTCCTCGATTGCCCGATCTTTTTAAATATCAGTTTAAAATGTGTGAAGTGCACAGCTGTACTCTGGAGAATGCCAAACACATAACCCAGACGCTTCACTCCATCGTTCCCACAAGGTCAGAAGATATTGGGGGGAAAAAATCATGAAATACGAGCCTGGGCCAATTGGAAGCCCCGATTTTAACCCCTTCCCCCCCGCCCCTCGCCCAAATAGAATGGGGCATGGGTGGGGAGGGGCTTAAAATAACAGCAACGTGGCACTCATCAGATCCATCTAGTTGGCTGAAGACTCATTGCCAGAGCTGGGGTGAAGGGAGGGGGAGGGGGTGAAGCACAAGATGCTGGAGTCAGAGTTTTGGAGAGTGTGGTTGTGGGGCTGGAGGAGGTTACAGAGATAGGGAGGGGAGAGGTCATGCAGGGATTTGAACATAAGAATAAGAATTTTAAATTGTGGCGTTGCCGGACTGGGAGGCAATGTAGGTCAGCGAGCACAGGGGAGATGGGTGAACGGGACTTGGTGCGAGTTAGGACACGGGCAGCCGAGTTTTGGATGAGCTCAGGTTTATAGAGGGTGGAATGTGGGAGGCCAGGCAGGAGAGCATTGGAATAGTCAAGTCTAGAGGTAATAAAGGCATGGATGAGGGTTTCAGCAGCAGATGGGCTAATCTTCTCTGTATCGTTCCAATTTTAATTATATGTGCTAAGGTAGGGCCAGAGGTGGGCGATGTTATGGAGGTGGAAGTAGGCAGCCTAGTGATGGAGAGGATATGGGGTTGGGTTGAGGTAGGGTTGGAGATGGGCGATATTACGGAGGTGGAAGTTGGCAGTCTTTGTGAGGTTCTGAATAGTCTGATTCAGCCTGTGACAGTGGCCAGGGAGGGGGTTTGAGTTAGTGATCAACAGGGAACATTCATTCCAATGATGAGTTAATTATTAATACCAGTTAGTAACATGCCACCAGTTATCACAAATGAATATATTTTTCTTTCCTAAGTGACATGTTTTCATTTAGTTATCACTGCAAAACAGCACCAGTAACCTTGGGAGATAAGTAAAGTCCTAACTTTTTGTAAATTAATTTGTATTTTCTCTTACGCAATGTTCAGTGACATCTTGGCAGATCAATCATTCTCCTACAGTGGGTCAGACCGTCAGTGTCACAGGTGGGACAAGCAGTTAGGAATGTGCGGGACTATGAGGTTACAGATTGTGGGGTATTGGGGTTCCCTATCTCTGTGTGATGTATGGGGTTCCCTATCTCTGTGTGATGTATGGAGTTCCCTATCTCTGTGTGATGTATGAGGTTCCCTATCTCTGTGTGATGTATGGGGTTCCCTATCTCTGTGTGATGTATGGGGTTCCCTCTCTCTGTGTGATGTATGAGGTTCCCTATCTCTGTGTGATGTATGGGGTTCCCTCTCTCTGTGTGATGTATGAGGTTCCCTATCTCTGTGTGATGTATGAAGTTCCCTATCTCTGTGTGATGTATGAGGTTCCCTATCTCTGTGTGATGTATGAGGTTCCCTATCTCTGTGTGATGTATGAAGTTCCCTATCTCTGTGTGATGTATGAGGTTCCCTATCTCTGTGTGATGTATGAGGTTCCCTATCTCTGTGTGATGTATGGGTTCCCTATCTCTGTGTGATGTATGAGGTTCCCTATCTCTGTGTGATGTATGGAGTTCCCTATCTCTGTGTGATGTATGAAGTTCCCTATCTCTGTGTGATGTATGGAGTTCCCTATCTCTGTGTGATGTATGGAGTTCCCTATCTCTGTGTGATGTATGAGGTTCCCTATCTCTGTGTGATGTATGGAGTTCCCTATCTCTGTGTGATGTATGAAGTTCCCTATCTCTGTGTGATGTATGAGGTTCCCTATCTCTGTGTGATGTATGGGGTTCCCTATCTCTGTGTGATGTATGAGGTTCCCTATCTCTGTGTGATGTATGGAGTTCCCTATCTCTGTGTGATGTATGAGGTTCCCTATCTCTGTGTGATGTATGGAGTTCCCTATCTCTGTGTGATGTATGAGGTTCCCTATCTCTGTGTGATGTATGGGGTTCCCTATCTCTGTGTGATGTATGAGGTTCCCTATCTCTGTGTGATGTATGGAGTTCCCTATCTCTGTGTGATGTATGAGGTTCCCTATCTCTGTGTGATGTATGGAGTTCCCTATCTCTGTGTGATGTATGAGGTTCCCTATCTCTGTGTGATGTATGGAGTTCCCTATCTCTGTGTGATGTATGAGGTTCCCTATCTCTGTGTGATGTATGGAGTTCCCTATCTCTGTGTGATGTATGAGGTTCCCTATCTCTGTGTGATGTATGGAGTTCCCTATCTCTGTGTGATGTATGAGGTTCCCTATCTCTGTGTGATGTATGGAGTTCCCTATCTCTGTGTGATGTATGAGGTTCCCTATCTCTGTGTGATGTATGGAGTTCCCTATCTCTGTGTGATGTATGGAGGTTCCCTATCTCTGTGTGATGTATGAGGTTCCCTATCTCTGTGTGATGTATGAGGTTCCCTATCTCTGTGTGATGTATGGAGTTCCCTATCTCTGTGTGATGTATGAGGTTCCCTATCTCTGTGTGATGTATGGAGTTCCCTATCTCTGTGTGATGTATGAAGTTCCCTATCTCTGTGTGATGTATGGAGTTCCCTATCTCTGTGTGATGTATGAGGTTCCCTATCTCTGTGTGATGTATGGAGTTCCCTATCTCTGTGTGATGTATGAGGTTCCCTATCTCTTTGTGATGTATGAGGTTCCCTATCTCTGTGTGATGTATGAGGTTCCCTATCTCTGTGTGATGTATGAGGTTCCCTATCTCTGTGTGATGTATGGAGTTCCCTATCTCTGTGTGATGTATGAGGTTCCCTATCTCTGTGTGATGTATGAGGTTCCCTATCTCTGTGTGATGTATGGAGTTCCCTATCTCTGTGTGATGTATGGAGTTCCCTGTCTCTGTGTGATGTATGGGTTCCCTATCTCTGTGTGATGTATGGAGTTCCCTATCTCTGTGTGATGTATGGAGTTCCCTGTCTCTGTGTGATGTATGGGGTTCCCTATCTCTGTGTGATGTATGGAGTTCCCTATCTCTGTGTGATGTATGGAGTTCCCTATCTCTGTGTGATGTATGGGGTTCCCTATCTCTGTGTGATGTATGGAGTTCCCTATCTCTGTGTGATGTATGGAGTTCCCTATCTCTGTGTGATGTATGAGGTTCCCTATCTCTGTGTGATGTATGAGGTTCCCTATCTCTGTGTGATGTATGGAGTTCCCTATCACTGTGTGATGTATGAGGTTCCCTATCTCTGTGTGATGTATGGAGTTCCTATCTCTGTGTGATGTATGAGGTTCCCTATCTCTGTGTGATGTATGGAGGTTCCCTATCTCTGTGTGATGTATGAGGTTCCCTATCTCTGTGTGATGTATGAGGTTCCCTATCTCTGTGTGATGTATGGAGTTCCCTATCTCTGTGTGATGTATGGAGTTCCCTATCTCTGTGTGATGTATGAGGTTCCCTATCTCTGTGTGATGTATGGAGTTCCCTATCTCTGTGTGATGTATGGAGTTCCCTATCTCTGTGTGATGTATGAGGTTCCCTATCTCTGTGTGATGTATGGAGTTCCCTATCTCTGTGTGATGTATGGAGGTTCCCTATCTCTGTGTGATGTATGGAGTTCCCTATCTCTGTGTGATGTATGGAGTTCCCTATCTCTGTGTGATGTATGAGGTTCCCTATCTCTGTGTGATGTATGGAGTTCCCTATCTCTGTGTGATGTATGGAGTTCCCTATCTCTGTGTGATGTATGGAGTTCCCTATCTCTGTGTGATGTATGGAGTTCCCTATCTCTGTGTGATGTATGGAGTTCCCTATCTCTGTGTGATGTATGGAGGTTCCCTATCTCTGTGTGATGTATGGAGTTCCCTATCTCTGTGTGATGTATGAGGTTCCCTATCTCTGTGTGATGTATGAGGTTCCCTATCTCTGTGTGATGTATGAGGTTCCCTATCTCTGTGTGATGTATGGAGTTCCCTATCTCTGTGTGATGTATGAGGTTCCCTATCTCTGTGTGATGTATGGAGTTCCCTATCTCTGTGTGATGTATGGAGTTCCCTATCTCTGTGTGATGTATGAGGTTCCCTATCTCTGTGTGATGTATGGAGTTCCCTATCTCTGTGTGATGTATGGAGTTCCCTATCTCTGTGTGATGTATGGGGTTCCCTATCTCTGTGTGATGTATGAGGTTCCCTATCTCTGTGTGATGTATGGAGTTCCCTATCTCTGTGTGATGTATGGAGTTCCCTATCTCTGTGTGATGTATGGAGGTTCCCTATCTCTGTGTGATGTATGAGGTTCCCTATCTCTGTGTGATGTATGAGGTTCCCTATCTCTGTGTGATGTATGAGGTTCCCTATCTCTGTGTGATGTATGAGGTTCCCTATCTCTGTGTGATGTATGGAGGTTCCCTATCTCTGTGTGATGTATGGAGTTCCCTATCTCTGTGTGATGTATGGAGTTCCCTATCTCTGTGTGATGTATGAGGTTCCCTATCTCTGTGTGATGTATGGAGTTCCCTATCTCTGTGTGATGTATGGAGGTTCCCTATCTCTGTGTGATGTATGGAGGTTCCCTATCTCTGTGTGATGTATGAGGTTCCCTATCTCTGTGTGATGTATGAGGTTCCCTATCTCTGTGTGATGTATGGAGTTCCCTATCTCTGTGTGATGTATGAGGTTCCCTATCTCTGTGTGATGTATGGAGTTCCCTATCTCTGTGTGATGTATGGGGTTCCCTATCTCTGTGTGATGTATGGAGTTCCCTATCTCTGTGTGATGTATGGAGTTCCCTATCTCTGTGTGATGTATGAGGTTCCCTATCTCTGTGTGATGTATGGAGTTCCCTATCTCTGTGTGATGTATGAGGTTCCCTATCTCTGTGTGATGTATGGAGTTCCCTATCTCTGTGTGATGTATGGAGTTCCCTATCTCTGTGTGATGTATGAGGTTCCCTATCTCTGTGTGATGTATGAGGTTCCCTATCTCTGTGTGATGTATGGAGTTCCCTATCTCTGTGTGATGTATGAGGTTCCCTATCTCTGTGTGATGTATGAGGTTCCCTATCTCTGTGTGATGTATGGAGGTTCCCTATCTCTGTGTGATGTATGGAGGTTCCCTATCTCTGTGTGATGTATGAGGTTCCCTATCTCTGTGTGATGTATGGAGTTCCCTATCTCTGTGTGATGTATGAGGTTCCCTATCTCTGTGTGATGTATGAGGTTCCCTATCTCTGTGTGATGTATGAGGTTCCCTATCTCTGTGTGATGTATGGAGGTTCCCTATCTCTGTGTGATGTATGAGGTTCCCTATCTCTGTGTGATGTATGAGGTTCCCTATCTCTGTGTGATGTATGGAGTTCCCTATCTCTGTGTGATGTATGAGGTTCCCTATCTCTGTGTGATGTATGGAGTTCCCTATCTCTGTGTGATGTATGGAGGTTCCCTATCTCTGTGTGATGTATGAGTTCCCTATCTCTGTGTGATGTATGGAGTTCCCTATCTCTGTGTGATGTATGGAGTTCCCTATCTCTGTGTGATGTATGAGGTTCCCTATCTCTGTGTGATGTATGGAGTTCCCTATCTCTGTGTGATGTATGAGGTTCCCTATCTCTGTGTGATGTATGGAGTTCCCTATCTCTGTGTGATGTATGGAGTTCCCTATCTCTGTGTGATGTATGAGGTTCCCTATCTCTGTGTGATGTATGAGGTTCCCTATCTCTGTGTGATGTATGAGGTTCCCTATCTCTGTGTGATGTATGGAGTTCCCTATCTCTGTGTGATGTATGGAGTTCCCTATCTCTGTGTGATGTATGGAGTTCCCTATCTCTGTGTGATGTATGGAGTTCCCTATCTCTGTGTGATGTATGAGGTTCCCTATCTCTGTGTGATGTATGGAGTTCCCTATCTCTGTGTGATGTATGAGGTTCCCTATCTCTGTGTGATGTATGAGGTTCCCTATCTCTGTGTGATGTATGGAGTTCCCTATCTCTGTGTGATGTATGAGGTTCCCTATCTCTGTGTGATGTATGAGTTCCCTATCTCTGTGTGATGTTGAAGTTCCCTATCTCTGTGTGATGTATGAGTTCCCTATCTCTGTGTGATGTATGAGGTTCCCTATCTCTGTGTGATGTATGAGGTTCCCTATCTCTGTGTGATGTATGGAGTTCCCTATCTCTGTGTGATGTATGAGGTTCCCTATCTCTGTGTGATGTATGAGTTCCCTATCTCTGTGTGATGTATGAGGTTCCCTATCTCTGTGTGATGTATGAGGTTCCCTATCTCTGTGTGATGTATGGAGTTCCCTATCTCTGTGTGATGTATGAGTTCCCTATCTCTGTGTGATGTATGAGGTTCCCTATCTCTGTGTGATGTATGAGGTTCCCTATCTCTGTGTGATGTATGGAGGTTCCCTATCTCTGTGTGATGTATGAGGTTCCCTATCTCTGTGTGATGTATGGAGTTCCCTATCTCTGTGTGATGTATGAGGTTCCCTATCTCTGTGTGATGTATGGAGGTTCCCTATCTCTGTGTGATGTATGGAGGTTCCCTATCTCTGTGTGATGTAGGAGGTTCCCTATCTCTGTGTGATGTATGGAGTTCCCTATCTCTGTGTGATGTTTGGAGTTCCCTATCTCTGTGTGATGTATGGAGTTCCCTATCTCTGTGTGATGTATGGAGTTCCCTATCTCTGTGTGATGTATGGAGTTCCCTATCTCTGTGTGATGTATGGGGTTCCCTATCTCTGTGTGATGTATGAGGTTCCCTATCTCTGTGTGATGTATGAGGTTCCCTATCTCTGTGTGATGTATGAGGTTCCCTATCTCTGTGTGATGTATGGAGTTCCCTATCTCTGTGTGATGTATGAGGTTCCCTATCTCTGTGTGATGTATGAGGTTCCCTATCTCTGTGTGATGTATGGGTTCCCTATCTCTGTGTGATGTATGGAGGTTCCCTATCTCTGTGTGATGTATGGAGTTCCCTATCTCTGTGTGATGTATGGGGTTCCCTATCTCTGTGTGATGTATGGAGTTCCCTATCTCTGTGTGATGTATGAGGTTCCCTATCTCTGTGTGATGTATGGAGGTTCCCTATCTCTGTGTGATGTATGAGGTTCCCTATCTCTGTGTGATGTATGAGGTTCCCTATCTCTGTGTGAAGTATGAGGTTCCCTATCTCTGTGTGATGTATGGAGTTCCCTATCTCTGTGTGATGTATGGAGGTTCCCTATCTCTGTGTGATGTATGGAGTTCCCTATCTCTGTGTGATGTATGAGTTCCCTATCTCTGTGTGATGTATGGAGTTCCCTATCTCTGTGTGATGTATGAGGTTCCCTATCTCTGTGTGATGTATGGGGTTCCCTATCTCTGTGTGATGTATGAGTTCCTATCTCTGTGTGATGTATGGAGGTTCCCTATCTCTGTGTGATGTATGGAGGTTCCCTATCTCTGTGTGATGTATGAGGTTCCCTATCTCTGTGTGATGTATGAGGTTCCCTATCTCTGTGTGATGTATGGAGTTCCCTATCTCTGTGTGATGTATGGAGTTCCCTATCTCTGTGTGATGTATGAGGTTCCCTATCTCTGTGTGATGTATGGAGTTCCCTATCTCTGTGTGATGTATGGAGGTTCCCTATCTCTGTGTGATGTATGGAGTTCCCTATCTCTGTGTGATGTATGAGGTTCCCTATCTCTGTGTGATGTATGAGGTTCCCTATCTCTGTGTGATGTATGGAGTTCCCTATCTCTGTGTGATGTATGGAGTTCCCTATCTCTGTGATGTATGGAGTTCCTATCTCTGTTGTGAAGTATGAGGTTCCCTATCTCTGTGTGATGTATGGAGTTCCCTATCTCTGTGTGATGTATGAGTTCCCTATCTCTGTGTGATGTATGGGGTTCCCTATCTCTGTTTGATGTATGGAGTTCCCTATCTCTGTGTGATGTATGAGTTCCCTATCTCTGTGTGATGTATGGAGTTCCCTATCTCTGTGTGATGTATGAGGTTCCCTATCTCTGTGTGATGTATGGAGTTCCCTATCTCTGTGTGATGTATGAGTTCCCTATCTCTGTGTGATGTATGAGTTCCCTATCTCTGTGTGATGTATGGAGGTTCCCTATCTCTGTGTGATGTATGAGGTTCCCTATCTCTGTGTGATGTATGAGTTCCCTATCTCTGTGTGATGTATGGAGTTCCCTATCTCTGTGTGATGTATGAGGTTCCCTATCTCTGTGTGATGTATGGAGGTTCCCTATCTCTGTGTGATGTATGAGGTTCCCTATCTCTGTGTGATGTATGGAGTTCCCTATCTCTGTGTGATGTATGGAGTTCCCTATCTCTGTGTGATGTATGAGGTTCCCTATCTCTGTGTGATGTATGGAGTTCCCTATCTCTGTGTGATGTATGAGGTTCCCTATCTCTGTGTGATGTATGGAGTTCCCTATCTCTGTGTGATGTATGGAGTTCCCTATCTCTGTGTGATGTATGGAGTTCCCTATCTCTGTGTGATGTATGGAGTTCCCTATCTCTGTGTGATGTATGAGTTCCCTATCTCTGTGTGATGTATGAGGTTCCTATCTCTGTGTGATGTATGAGGTTCCCTATCTCTGTGTGATGTATGAGGTTCCCTATCTCTGTGTATGAGGTTCCCTATCTCTGTGTGATGTATGAGTTCCCTATCTCTGTGTGATGTATGAGGTTCCCTATCTCTGTGTGATGTATGGAGTTCCCTATCTCTGTGTGATGTATGAGGTTCCCCTATCTCTGTGTGATGTATGAGGTTCCCATCTTCTGTGTGATGTATGAGGTTCCCTATCTCTGTGTGATGTATGGAGTTCCCTATCTCTGTGTGATGTATGGAGTTCCCTATCTCTGTGTGATGTATGAGGTTCCCTATCTCTGTGTGATGTATGGAGGTTCCCTATCTCTGTGTGATGTATGAGGTTCCCTATCTCTGTGTGATGTATGGAGTTCCCTATCTCTGTGTGATGTATGAGGTTCCCTATCTCTGTGTGATGTATGAGGTTCCCTATCCTCTGTGTGATGTATGAGGTTCCCTATCTCTGTGTGATGTATGGAGTTCCCTATCTCTGTGTGATGTATGGAGTTCCCTATCTCTGTGTGATGTATGAGGTTCCCTATCTCTGTGTGATGTATGGAGTTCCCTATCTCTGTGTGATGTATGGAGGTTCCCTATCTCTGTGTGATGTATGAGGTTCCCTATCTCTGTGTGATGTATGGAGTTCCCTATCTCTGTGTGATGTATGAGGTTCCCTATCTCTGTGTGATGTATGAGTTCCCTATCTCTGTGTGATGTATGAGTTCCCTATCTCTGTGTGATGTATGAGTTCCCTATCTCTGTGTGATGTATGGGTTCCCTATCTCTGTGTGATGTATGGAGTTCCCTATCTCTGTGTGATGTATGAGGTTCCCTATCTCTGTGTGATGTATGGAGTTCCCTATCTCTGTGTGATGTATGAGGTTCCCTATCTCTGTGTGATGTATGGAGTTCCCTATCTCTGTGTGATGTATGAGTTCCCTATCTCTGTGTGATGTATGGAGTTCCCTATCTCTGTGTGATGTATGAGGTTTCCCTATCTCTGTGTGATGTATGGAGTTCCCTATCTCTGTGTGATGTATGGAGTTCCCTATCTCTGTGTGATGTATGAGGTTCCCTATCTCTGTGTGATGTATGGAGTTCCCTATCTCTGTGTGATGTATGGGTTCCCTATCTCTCTGTGTGATGTATGAGGTTCCCTATCTCTGTGTGATGTATGGAGTTCCCTACTCTCTGTGTGATGTATGAGGATCCCTATCTCTGTGTGATGTATGGAGTTCCCTATCTCTGTGTGATGTATGAGGTTCCCTATCTCTGTGTGATGTATGAGGTTCCCTATCTCTGTTGATGTATGAGTTCCCTATCTCCTGAGATGATTCCCTATCTCTGTGTGATGTATGGAGTTCCCTATCTCTGTGTGATGTATGAGGTTCCCTATCTCTGTGTGATGTATGGAGGTTCCCTATCTCTGTGTGATGTATGAGTTCCCTATCTCTGTGTGATGTATGAGGTTCCCTATCTCTGTGTGATGTATGGAGTTCCCTATCTCTGTGTGATGTATGAGGTTCCCTATCTCTGTGTGATGTATGGAGTTCCCTATCTCTGTGTGATGTATGGAGTTCCCTATCTCTGTGTGATGTATGGAGTTCCCTATCTCTGTGTGATGTATGAGGTTCCCTATCTCTGTGTGATGTATGAGGTTCCCTATCTCTGTGTGATGTATGAGGTTCCCTCTCTCTGTGTGATGTATGGAGTTCCCTCTCTCTGTGTGATGTATGGGGTTCCCTATCTCTGTGTGATGTATGGAGTTCCCTCTCTCTGTGTGATGTATGGGGTTCCCTCTCTCTGTGTGATGTATGGGGTTCCCTATCTCTGTGTGATGTATGGAGTTCCCTCTCTCTGTGTGATGTATGGAGTTCCCTCTCTCTGTGTGATGTATGGGGTTCCCTATCTCTGTGTGATGTATGGAGTTCCCTCTCTCTGTGTGATGTATGGAGTTCCCTCTCTCTGTGTGATGTATGGGGTTCCCTCTCTCTGTGTGATGTATGGAGTTCCCTCTCTCTGTGTGATGTATGGGGTTCCCTATCTCTGTGTGATGTATGAGTTCCCTCTCTCTGTGTGATGTATGGGGTTCCCTCTCTCTGTGTGATGTATGGGGTTCCCTATCTCTGTGTGATGTATCTGGTTATCCCCACACACTGAGACACAACTTGATGCTGCAGGGGGGGTAGTATAGCTTTGTTCTCGATGGATGAATTAAGATGGGCTGAATGGCCTTACACACTCCTTCTGACCTTTGACAAATGCCAACCTTGCACAAAAGGCCTGTCCCTTTAAGTGAGGGACATGTTTGTTTGCAACACCAAAAGCTCTGATTGGTCCCCTTGGAGTGACAAGTCCTGAATGCTGATTGTGTCTTGTCCTCCAAGGGGACCACTCAGCAGTTTATCTGGAATGTGTAATTATATCCTCTCTGCCTAAGTTATCAAGTACTTTGCAAAGTATAATTCGAGCTATTCTGACTGACAGGGCTCACCCTCATGTCCTAACTCGCACCAAGTCCCGTTCACCCATCTCCCCTGTGCTCGCTGACCTACATTGCCTCCTGGTTAAGCAACGCCTCGATTTCAAAATTCTCATTCTTGTTTTCAAATCCCTCCGTGGCCTCGCCCCTTCCTATCTCTGTAATCATTTCTCTTATTTGGAAGGAGGAGAGCATGCCAGGGGATCTCAGAGACGCCATAATTGTGACCATCTTCAAGAAAGGTGACAAGTCCGATTGCGGTAATTACAGAGGAGTCTCCCTGCTGTCTGCCACAGGGAAAGTCATCGCAAGAATCCTCCTCAATCGCCTTCTCCCAGTTGCTGAAGAGCTCCTCCCAGAGTCGCAATGTGGATTCCGCCCACTAAGGGACACAATGGACATGATCTTCACTGCGCGTCAACTGCAAGAGGAATGCAGGGAACAGCACCAACCGCTGTACATGGCCCGCTTTGACTTCACAAAGGCCTTCGACACCATCAACCGTGAGGGATTATGGAGTGTCCTCCTCAAATTCGGCTGCCCTCAAAAGTTTGTCACCATCCTCCGCCTGCTTCACGGCGACATGCAAGCCGTGATCCTGACCAACGGATCCACCACAGACCCAATTCACGTATGGACCGGGGTCAAGCAAGGCTGTGTCATCGCACCAACGCTCTTCTCGATCTTCCTGGCTGCAATGCTCCATCTCACCCTCAGTAAGCTCTCCGCTGGAGTGGAGCTAAACTACAGAACAAACGGGAAATTGTTCAACCTCCGTCGCCTCCAGTCCAGATCCAAGGTCGCCCCATCTTCTGTCATCGAATGACAGTATGCAGACGACACTTGCGTCTGCGCACACTCTGAGGCCGAACTCCAAACCATTGTCAACACCTTCACCGAAGCATACGAGAGCATGGGCCTTACACTAAACATCCGTAAGACAAAGGTCCTCTACCAACCTGCCCCCGCCATACAGTACTGCTCCCCAATTATCAAAATCCATGACGAGGCCTTGGACAACGTGGACCACTTTCCATACCTCGGGAGCCTACAGTCAACAAGGGCAGACGTCGATGACGAAGTCCAACACCGCCTTCAGTGTGCCAGTGCAGCCTTCGGTCACCTGAGGAAGAGAGTGTTTGAAGACCAGGACCTCAAACCCAGCACCAAGCTCATGGTCTACAGAGCAGTAGTGATACCCGCCCTCCTGTATGCTTCAGCGACATGGACCATATACAGCAGGCTCCTCAAAGCATTGGAGAGGTACCACCAACGCTGCCTCCGCAAGATCCTGCAAATCCATTGGCAGGATAGGCGCACCAACGTCAGTGTTCTCGCTCAGGCCAACATCCCCAGCATACCAGCTTTGACCACGCTCGATCAGCTCCAATGGACAGGACACATTGTCCGCATGCCCGATACGAGACTCCCAAAACAAGCTCTACTCGGAGCTCCGACACGGCAAGAGAGCCCCAGGTGGGCAGAGGAAACACTTCAAGGACACCCTCAAAGCCTCCTTGAAAAAGTGCAACATCCCCACCGACACCTGGGAATCCCTGGCCCAAGACCGTACAAAGCGGAGGAGAAGCATCCAGGAAGGCGCCGAACACCTCGAGTCTCTTCGCCGGGAGCAAGCGGAAGCCAAGCGCAAACAGCGGAAGGAGCACCCGTCAACCCAAGCACCCCACCTGCCCCTTCAACCACCGTCTGCCCCACCTGTGACAGAGACTGTAGGTCCCGCATTGGACTCATCAGTCACCTGAGAACTCATTTTTAGTGTGGAAGCAAATCATCCTCGGTTCCGAGGGACTGCCGAAGAGAAGAAGAATCTCCTTCAGTCCCACAACCCCCCGAGATATCTGTGCTTCTCTAATTCTGCCCTCTTGAGCATCCCTGATTATAAGCACGCAACCTTTGGTGGCCGTGCCTTCTGTTGCCTCGGCCCTAAGCTCTGGATTTCCCTGCCTAAACCTCTCCCCCTCTCCACATCTCTTTCCTCCTTTAAGACGCTCCTTAAAACCTACCTCTTTGACCAAGCTTTTGGTCACTTGCCCTAATTTATCCTTATGTGGCTCAGTATCAAATTTTTTGTCTTTTAATACACCTGTGCAGCGCCTTGGGACGTTTTACTACATTAAAGGCGCTATATAAACACAGGTTGTTGTTTTAAGACCTTCTCACCCCACCCACCGCCCATGTTCCTGACCGTTTTCCCCGGCCCAAGTTCCTCCTCCATCCCCTGGATTCCTGACCTTCCCCCCGCCCCCCATAGATGGGGCACTGTGTGGGGGGCTCGCATTGTTGGCAGGTTTACTGAGCATGTAGTGAACACTGTATCCCAGGCTGCCTTGTGAGGCAAGGGAGGAGATTGCAGGGGCTTTGACAGAAATTTTCAGAACCTCTCTGGCCACAGGGGAGGTGCCAGAGGACTGGAGGACAGCTAACGTAGTACCATTATTCAAGAAGGGTAGTAGGGATAAACCAGGGAATTACAGGCCAGTGAGCCTAACATCAGTGGTAGGGAAATTACTGGAAAAAATTCTGAGGGACAGAATTAGTCTCCACTTGGAGAGGCAAGGATTAATCAAGGATAGTCAGCATGGCTTTGTCAGGGGGAGATCATGTCTAACCAATTTGATTGAATTTTGAGAGGGGGTGACAAGGTGTGTGGATGAGGGTAGTGCAGTTGATGTAGTCTACATGGACTTCAGTAAGGCTTTTGACAAAGTCCTGCATGGGAGACTGGTCAAGAAGGTAAGAACCCATGGGATCCAGGGCAATTTGGCACATTGGATCCAAAATTGGCTTAGTGGCAGGAGGCAGAGGGTGATGGTCGAAGGTTGTTTTTGTGACTGGAAGCCTGTGTCCATTGGTGTACCGTAGGGATCGGTGCTGGGTCCTTTGCTGTTTGTAGTGTACATTAATGATTTAGATATGAATGTAGGAGGTATGGTCAGTAAGTTTGCAGATGACACGAAAATTGGTGGAGTGGTAAATAGCGAGGAGGGAAGCCTCAGGCTACAGGACGATATAGACGGGTTAGTCAGATGGGCAGAACAGTGGCAAATGGAATTTAACCCTGAAAAGTGTGAGGTGATGCATTTTGGGAGGACTAACAAGGCAAGGGAATACACAGTGAATGGTAGGACCCTAGGAAGGACAGAGGAACCTTGGTGTGCATGTACATAGAACCCTAAAGGCAGCAGGACAGGTAGATAAGGTGATTAAAAAGGCATATGGGATACTTGCCTTCATTAGCTGAGGCATAGAATATAAGAGCAGGGAGGTTATGATGGAGCTGTACAAAACGCTAGTTAGGCCACAGCTGGAATACTGTGTGCAGTTCTGGTCGCCACACTATAGGAAGGATGTGATTGCATTGGAGAGGGTGCAGAGGAGATTCACCAGGATGATACCTGGGCTGAAGTACTTCAGCTATGAAGAGAGACTGGACAGGCTGGGGTTGTTTTCCTTAGAGCAGAGAAGGCTGAGGGGGGACCTGATTGAGGTGTACAAAATTATGAGGGGCATAGATTGGGTAGATAGAAAGGAACTTTTCCCCTTAGTAGAGGGGTCAATAACCAGGGGGCATAGTTTCAAGGTAAGGGACAGGAGGTTTAGAGGAGATTTGAGGAAAAACTTTTTCACCCAGAGGGTGGTTGGAATCTGGAACTCACTGCCTGACAGGGCGGCAGAGGCAGGAACCCTCACAACATTCAAGAAGCATTTAGATGAGCACTTGAAACGCCATAGCATACAAGGCTACGGACCAAGTGCTGGAAAATGGGATTAGAGTAGATTGGGCTTGATGACCGGCGCGGACACGATGGGCTGAAGGGCATCTTTCTGCGCTGTATAACTCTATGACTGAGAGTGTCCGGACTTCCGGGTTTGGTCCAGTCCAATGATGTCACGTGTCACCCAGGCGCCGAGAGGGGGAGGGGCGGGGGGTCTGACCCTCTGGATCACATTCTCGCTCTCACTGCCCCATTTAGACCCGCATTACGTTCTTCCCCCTCCCCACTGTGCTCGCCTACTCTTCACCCCCGCCCGGAGTTGCTGATCCCTCTCTCTGTCCCCCAGGTTGTGTGGTGTCGTGGTCGCTGTTATCCTGAAAGCTGGGTAATTTGCTGCGAACAATGGTACTTTTGAGGTTAGGCGGCTGTTTGAAGGCGAGTAGTGGAGGCGTGGGGATGGCCTTAGCGAGGTGTTCGTCGTCACCGATGACATGTTGAAGGCTGCGAAGAACATGGCGTAGTTTCTCCGCTCCGGGGAAGTACTGGTTGACGTAGCGTACCCTGTTGGTTGTGTCCCGTGTTCGCCTTCTGAGGAGGTCTATGTGATTTTTCGCTGTAGCCCGTCGGAACTGTCGATCGATGAGTCGAGCATCATATCCCGTTCTTACGAGGGCGTCTTTCAGCGTCCGTAGGTGTCCATTGCGTTCCTCCTCGTCTGAGCAGATCCTGTGTATTCGCAGGGCTTGTCCATAGGGGATGGCTTCTTTAACGTGGTTAGGGTGGAAGCTGGAGAAGTGGAGCATCGTGAGGTTGTCCGTGGGCTTGCGGTAGAGTGAAGTGCTGAGGTGTCCGTCTTTGATGGAGATTCGTGTGTCCAGGAATGAAACCGATTCTGAGGAGTAGTCCATGGTGAGTTTGATGGTGGGATGGAACTTGTTGATGTTATCGTGTAGTCTTTTCAGTGATCCTTCGCCGTGGGTCCAAAGGAAGAAAATGTCGTCGATGTATCTGGTGTACAGCGTTGGTTGGAGGTCCTGTGCAGCGAAGAAGTCTTGCTCGAACTTGTGCATGAAGATGTTGGCGTATTGGGGTGCAAATTTGGTCCCCATGGCTGTTCCGTGTGTTTGGGTAAAAAACTGGTTGTCGAAGGTGAAGACATTGTGGTCAAGGATGAAGCGGATGAGTTGTAGGATGGCGTCTGGAGATTGGCTGTTGTTGGTGTTGAGTACTGAGGCTGTCGCAGCGATGCCGTCATCGTGGGGGATACTGGTGTAGAGTGCCGATACGTCCATCGTGGCGAGGAGTGTTCCTGGTTCAACTGGTCCATGGGTGCTGAGTTTCTGTAAGAAGTCTGTGGTGTCGCGACAGAAGCTGGGGGTTCCCTGTACGATGGGTTTCAGGATGCCCTCGACATTTCCAGAGAGGTTCTCACACGGCAACCTCTGCAAGACATGCCAGATCATCAACACAGATACCATCATCACACGTGAGGACGCTACCCACCAGGTACATGGTACATACTCATGTGACTCGGCCAACGTTGTCTACCTCATACGTTGCAGGAAAGGATGCACCAGAGCATGGTACATCGGCGAGACCATGCAGACACTGAGACAACGTATGAACGGACACCGTGCAACAATCGCCAGGCAGGATTGTTACCTCCCAGTCGGGGAACACTTCAGCAGTCAAGGACATTCAGCCTCGGATCTGCGGGTAAGCGTTTTCCAAGGCGGCCTTCGAGACACACGACAACGCAAAATCATCGAGCAGAAACTGATAGCCAAGTTCTGCACCCATGAGGACGGCCTCAACCGAGATCTTGGGTTCATGTCACGCTACATGACATAGAGTCATCCAGACTCGAGTCGTCGTTAGCTTGTTCACAGATGTGATTTCCAGTAAAAAAAAAAGTAAAAATGTTAAAGTTTATGGTTTTCCATACAGACTGCATTTGACACATTAGACCCCCTGTAACCCCACCTCATTGTCTCAGTTGTATCTTGCTATGTCTTTGATGTGGTGCCTTCCTGGCTGACCTGATTGTTTCTCTGCCGAGGTGTGATGAAAGGCAGTCAGAAAGAATGGCCCAGAAATTGATCTCGCTCTGTTCCCGCGGGGGTAAGGCTTCCCCGTGATCTCTCACTCCGCGTTGGCTTTTTCAGATCCAGCTCGCACGAACTTGATGTTCCAGACATCAGCTGGGCAGTGCTTGCGTATCCCACCGGCGTAGTGAATTCGTGCGAGCTGTAGGATCACGTGACTCAGTTAGAGCCTATGGCAGCACACCATCTTACATTCATAAGTTTCACATACGTGCTGTGAAATCTATGAATCTTACACTCCCCCAAAATAACAGCTAAACCTCAATTAAATTTTTTTTTTAAAAATCACATTAATAAAATAAGTATAGTTAAATAAATTAACCATTTTAAATAAAAAATTAAATTTTTGAAAAATTTTAAATCTTTTAAAAAGTTATAAAAATAAACTTACCTGTCTTTAAAGTCTCTAAAAAAGATATACCTGTTAAAAAAAATTCAAAAAATTACTTAATTCACTACTTACCTTGTTAAAAGTGGGTCTTACTCCTCCTTTTTCCATTTCTAAAATCTTCCGTACTTACCTGCGCGTCCAAAGCACGAAGTGCACAGCGTGCGCGCAGCCTGTAGCGCGCACGCAATGCACCGAGGAACCGCCCCCTTTTCAAAAGACCAAGTGCCGGTTTTCAGCGCATGCGCAGGGCATGCAAAAAACCGGCAATTGGAGAGAGAATACTCTCGCGTCGCGGGATGAATTTTTGGCCCATTAACTGTAGTCGTCTGAGATTGTACGCTTCACATGCATTGTTCTCTATCTATATATGCTTTGCCGATTCGTATTCCTTCACTTCACCTGACGAAGGAGCAGCAGCTCCGAAAGCTTGTGATTTCAAATAAAACTGTTGGACTATACCCTGGTGTTCCTCTTTTTGGTTGGACAGAACCCAAATTTACTGTAAATCAATTAAAACTTTAAATGAAACTTAATAAATCAAATTAAAATTTGGAAGTCCGGGGTGACGATGCACTCCAGTCCCCGCGGCGCCCACCGGTCGCGGAAAAACTCAAGCGTGCCGGCGGACACCGCGTGCTCCATCTCCAGGGCCACCCGGGCGCGAACATGGCCGCGGAAGAGAGGCAGGCAATCGGGCCGAACGACCCCCTCGACCGCCCGCTGCCTGGACCAATTAATGGCTTATACCCTGGTGTTCATCTTTTTGGTTGAACCCAAATTTACTGTAAATCAATTAAAACTTGAAATGAAACTTAATAAATCAAATTAAAATTTGAAAGTCCGGGGTGACGATGCACTCCAGTCCCCGCGGCGCCCACCGGTCGCGGAAAAACTCAAGCGTGCCGGCGGACACCGCGTGCTCCATCTCCAGGGCCACCCGGGCGCGAACATGGCCGCGGAAGAGAGGCAGGCAATCGGGCCGAACGACCCCCTCGACCGCCCGCTGCCTGGACCAATTAATGGCTTATACCCTGGTGTTGATCTTTTTGGTTGGACAAACACAAATTTACTGTAAATCAATTAAAACTTTAAATGAAACTTAATAAATCAAATTAAAATTTGAAAGTCCGGGGTGACGATGCACTCCAGTCCCCGCGGCGCCCACCGGTCGCGGAAAAACTCAAGCGTGCCGGCGGACACCGCGTGCTCCATCTCCAGGGCCACCCGGGCGCGAACATGGCCGCGGAAGAGAGGCAGGCAATCGGGCCGAACGACCCCCTCGACCGCCCGCTGCCTGGACCAATTAATGGCTTATACCCTGGTGTTGATCTTTTTGGTTGGACAAACACAAATTTACTGTAAATCAATTAAAACTTTAAATGAAACTTAATAAATCAAATTAAAATTTGAAAGTCCGGGGTGACGATGCACTCCAGTCCCCGCGGCGCCCACCGGTCGCGGAAAAACTCAAGCGTGCCGGCGGACACCGCGTGCTCCATCTCCAGGGCCACCCGGGCGCGAACATGGCCGCGGAAGAGAGGCAGGCAATCGGGCCGAACGACCCCCTCGACCGCCCGCTGCCTGGACCAATTAATGGCTTATACCCTGGTGTTGATCTTTTTGGTTGGACAAACACAAATTTACTGCAAATCAATTAAAACTTTAAATGAAACTTAATAAATCAAATTAAAATTTGAAAGTCCGGGGTGACGATGCACTCCAGTCCCCGCGGCGCCCACCGGTCGCGGAAAAACTCAAGCGTGCCGGCGGACACCGCGTGCTCCATCTCCAGGGCCACCCGGGCGCGAACATGGCCGCGGAAGAGAGGCAGGCAATCGGGCCGAACGACCCCCTCGACCGCCCGCTGCCTGGACCAATTAATGGCTTATACCCTGGTGTTCCTCTTTTTGGTTGGACAACACAAATTTACTGTAAATCAATTAAAGTTTTAAATGAAACTTAATAATCAAATCAAAATTTCGAAGTCCGGGGTGACGATGCACTCCAGCCCCCGCGGCGCCCACCGGTCGCGGAAAAACTTAAGCGTGCCGGCGGACACCGCGTGCTCCATCTCCAGGGCCACCCGGGCGCGAACATGGCCGCGGAAGAGAGGCATATACCCTGGTGTTGATCTTTTTGGTTTGACAGAACGCAAATTTACTGTAAATCAATTAAAACTTGAAATGAAACTTAATAAATCAAATTAAAATTTGAAAGTCCGGGGTGACGATGCACTCCAGTCCCCGCGGCGCCCACCGGTCGCGGAAAAACTCAAGCGTGCCGGCGGACACCGCGTGCTCCATCTCCAGGGCCACCCGGGCGCGAACATGGCCGCGGAAGAGAGGCAGGCAATCGGGCCGAACGACCCCCTCGACCGCCCGCTGCCTGGACCAATTAATGGCTTATACCCTGGTGTTGATCTTTTTGGTTGGACAAACACAAATTTACTGTAAATCAATTAAAACTTTAAATGAAACTTAATAAATCAAATTAAAATTTGAAAGTCCGGGGTGACGATGCACTCCAGTCCCCGCGGCGCCCACCGGTCGCGGAAAAACTCAAGCGTGCCGGCGGACACCGCGTGCTCCATCTCCAGGGCCACCCGGGCGCGAACATGGCCGCGGAAGAGAGGCAGGCAATCGGGCCGAACGACCCCCTCGACCGCCCGCTGCCTGGACCAATTAATGGCTTATACCCTGGTGTTGATCTTTTTGGTTGGACAAACACAAATTTACTGCAAATCAATTAAAACTTTAAATGAAACTTAACAAATCAAATCAAAATTTGGAAGTCCGGGGTGACGATGCACTCCAGTCCCCGCGGCGCCCACCGGTCGCGGAAAAACTCAAGCGTGCCGGCGGACACCGCGTGCTCCATCTCCAGGGCCACCCGGGCGCGAACATGGCCGCGGAAGAGAGGCAGGCAATCGGGCCGAACGACCCCCTCGACCGCCCGCTGCCTGGACCAATTAATGGCTTATACCCTGGTGTTCCTCTTTTTGGTTGGACAACACAAATTTACTGTAAATCAATTAAAGTTTTAAATGAAACTTAATAATCAAATCAAAATTTCGAAGTCCGGGGTGACGATGCACTCCAGCCCCCGCGGCGCCCACCGGTCGCGGAAAAACTTAAGCGTGCCGGCGGACACCGCGTGCTCCATCTCCAGGGCCACCCGGGCGCGAACATGGCCGCGGAAGAGAGGCATATACCCTGGTGTTGATCTTTTTGGTTTGACAGAACGCAAATTTACTGTAAATCAATTAAAACTTGAAATGAAACTTAATAAATCAAATTAAAATTTGAAAGTCCGGGGTGACGATGCACTCCAGTCCCCGCGGCGCCCACCGGTCGCGGAAAAACTCAAGCGTGCCGGCGGACACCGCGTGCTCCATCTCCAGGGCCACCCGGGCGCGAACATGGCCGCGGAAGAGAGGCAGGCAATCGGGCCGAACGACCCCCTCGACCGCCCGCTGCCTGGACCAATTAATGGCTTATACCCTGGTGTTGCTCTTTTTGGTTGAACCCAAATTTACTGTAAATCAAATTAAAACTTTAAATGAAACTTAATAAATCAAATTAAAATTTGAAAGTCCGGGGTGACGATGCACTCCAGCCCCCGCGGCGCCCACCGGTCGCAGAAAAACTCAAGCGTGCCGGCGGACACCGCGTGCTCCATCTCCAGGGCCACCCGGGCGCGAACATGGCCGCGGAAGAGAGGCAGGCAATCGGGCCGAACGACCCCCTCGACCGCCCGCTGCCTGGACCAATTAATGGCTTATACCCTGGTGTTGATCTTTTTGGTTTGACAGAACGCAAATTTACTGTAAATCAATTAAAACTTGAAATGAAACTTAATAAATCAAATTAAAATTTGAAAGTCCGGGGTGACGATGCACTCCAGCCCCCGCGGCGCCCACCGGTCGCGGAAAAACTCAAGCGTGCCGGCGGACACCGCGTGCTCCATCTCCAGGGCCACCCGGGCGCGAACATGGCCGCGGAAGAGAGGCAGGCAATCGGGCCGAACGACCCCCTCGACCGCCCGCTGCCTGGACCAATTAATGGCTTATACCCTGGTGTTGCTCTTTTTGGTTTGTCAAATCAAAATTTACTGTAAATCAATTAAAACTTTAAATGAAACTTAACAAATCAAATCAAAATTTGGAAGTCCGGGGGTGACGATGCACTCCAGTCCCCGCGGCGCCCACCGGTCGCGGAAAAACTCAAGCGTGCCGGCGGACACCGCGTGCTCCATCTCCAGGGCCACCCGGGCGCGAACATGGCCGCGGAAGAGAGGCAGGCAATCGGGCCGAACGACCCCCTCGACCGCCCGCTGCCTGGACCAATTAATGGCTTATACCCTGGTGTTGCTCTTTTTGGTTTGTCAAATCAAAATTTACTGTAAATCAATTAAAACTTTAAATGAAACTTAACAAATCAAATCAAAATTTGGAAGTCCGGGGTGACGATGCACTCCAGTCCCCGCGGCGCCCACCGGTCGCGGAAAAACTCAAGCGTGCCGGCGGACACCGCGTGCTCCATCTCCAGGGCCACCCGGGCGCGAACATGGCCGCGGAAGAGAGGCAGGCAATCGGGCCGAACGACCCCCTCGACCGCCCGCTGCCTGGACCAATTAATGGCTTATACCCTGGTGTTGTGCGACTTCTCACTTTTGTCCCCCGGAGCTGAGGAAAGCCGCCACTGTGGGGGACTGCACATGCGCAGAAGGGGATCGGGTGCATGTCAGGGGCGGGTCCGATCTCGCGCATGCGCAGAAGGACCCAGAAGGTTCGCGCCGACAATCACTTCAAGGGACGGCTGTTAAATCCGTAAAGGTGATTTGCCCAAACCATCGTAAAGATCATGATGTGGAGATAACATCGTAAAGATAACAGAGAGGCGGTCTGCCAGCAGTGCCGTAAAGCGTGACGGCGCTCCCTTTATAAGGGGAGCTGGGTGTCGTGAAGTGCGCCAGACGGTTGTTAAGATGGCGGCGGTGCCGGAGCCGCCGAGCGAGGTCTCGGGCCCTTCACCGTCCCCATCCCCGGCTCCCGCCCCATCCCCATCCCCGGGGCCCTCCCCGTCACCCACCCCCTCCCCGACCCTGGTGCCCAAGGCGGAACCGAGTGAAAGCCCGCCGGAGCTCAGCCGGCCGCCCCCGGCCCCGGCCCCAGCTCCAGCCCCGGCCCCTGCCCCGCCCCCGGCTCCAGCTCCGGCTCCAGCCCCCGGCCCCGGCCTGACGGACCGCCAGACGCTGCTGGCTGTGCTGCAGTTCCTGAAGAAGAATCACTTCAAGGAGGCGGAGGAGATCCTGCGCAAGGAGGCCAACGTGCAGGAGGCGCTGGAGGAGTCGCTGCTGCGGGCGGCCGGCCAGCGCGGCTCGGACTCGGTGCACCAGCCCGACGTCAGCTCGGTGCTGTCGGCCTACAGCAACGAGGGCGACCCGAGCCTGTACGGCGAGTATTACAGCGGCCTCAAGGCCTTCATCGAGGCGGCGCTGGACGCCTTCAAGGCCGAGCTGTCCACCCTGCTCTACCCGGTGTTCGTGCACCTCTACCTGGAGCTGGTGTACAACCAGCATGAGCGGGAGGCGCGCCACTTCTTCCACAAGTGAGGGGCTCAATATATATATAATAATAATAATAATAATATAACATGAACATATAGACACCTGGCAGAACTGGTGTACAGAGCATGAGCGGGAGGCGCGCCACTTCTTCCACAAGTGAGGGGCTCAATATATATATTAATAATAATATAACATGAACATATAGACACCTGGCAGAACTGGTGTGCAGAGCATGAGAGGGAGGCGCGCCACTTCTTCCACAAGTGAGGGGCTCAATATATATATTATAATAATATAACATGAACATATAGACACCTGGCAGAACTGGTGTGCAGAGCATGAGAGGGAGGCGCGCCACTTCTTCCACAAGTGAGGGGCTCAATATATATATTATAATAATAATAATATAACATGAACATATAGACACCTGGCAGAACTGGTGTACAGCGCATGAGAGGGAGGCGCGCCACTTCTTCCACAAGTGAGGGGCTCAATATATATATTAATAATAATATAACATGAACATATAGACACCTGGCAGAACTGGTGTACAGAGCATGAGCGGGAGGCACGCCACTTCTTCCACAAGTGAGGGGCTCAATATATATATTAATAATAATATAACATGAACATATAGACACCTGGCAGAACTGGTGTGCAGAGCATGAGAGGGAGGCGCGCCACTTCTTCCACAAGTGAGGGGCTCAATATATATATTATAATAATAATAATATAACATGAACATATAGACACCTGGCAGAACTGGTGTACAGCGCATGAGAGGGAGGCGCGCCACTTCTTCCACAAGTGAGGGGCTCAATATATATATTATAATAATAATATAACATGAACATATAGACACCTGGCAGAACTGGTGTACAGAGCATGAGCGGGAGGCGCGCCACTTCTTCCACAAGTGAGGGGCTCAATATATATAATATAATATAATAATAATAATATAACATGAACATATAGACACCTGGCAGAACTGGTGTGCAGAGCATGAGAGGGAGGCACGCCACTTCTTCCACAAGTGAGGGGCTCAATATATATAATAATAATAATATAACATGAACATATACGGGCAACACGGTGGCATAGTGGTTAGCACTGGTGCCTCACAGCGCCAGAGACCCGGGTTCGAATCTGACCTCGGGTGACTGTCTGTGTGGAGTTTGCACATTCTCCCCGTGTCTGCGTGGGTTTCCTCCGGGTGCTCCGGTTTCCTCCCACAGTCCAAAAATGTGTGGGTTAGGTTGATTTGGCTATGATAAATTGACCCTTAGTGTTAGGGGGGATTAAATATGTGGGGTTATGGGGGGATAGGATGGGATATGTTAGGGGGAATTAAATATGTGGGGTTACGGGGGTAGGGTGGGATATGTGTACTGTGGGGATTAAAGCAGGGACAGGGTACTGGATTTGGATGATCAGCCATGATCATATTGAATGGCGGAGCAGGCTCGACGGGCCGAATGGCCTACTCCTGCTCCTAGATTCTATGTTTCTATGTTTCTACATAGACACCTGGCAGAACTGGTGTGCAGAGCATGAGAGGGAGGCACGCCACTTCTTCCACAAGTGCGGGTTAATATATAAAATAATAAAATGTAAAATAATATAGATAATATAAACATAGAGAGAGAGGAAGTATTAAGCGGTTTAACATCTTTGAAAGTAGATAAATCCCCAGGGCCGCATGAAATGTATCCCAGGCTGTTGAGAGAAGCAAGGGAGGAAATAGCAGATCCTCTGACTATCATTTTCCAATCCTGTCTGACTACAGGTGTGGTGCCAGAGGACTGCTAACGTGGTACAGTTGTTTAAAAAGGGAGAAAGGGATAGACTGAGTAATTACAGGCCAGTCAGCCTAACCTCGGTGGTGGGAAAATTGTTGGAAAAAATTCTGAGGGACAGTATAAATTATCTGTTAGAAAGTCATGGACTAAATCAAGGACAATCAGCATGGATTTGTTAAGGGAAGGTTGTGTCTGACTAACTTGATTGAATTTTTTGAGGAGATAACGAGGAGGGTCGATGAGGGTAGTGCATTTGATGTATTCTACATGGATTTTTGCAAGGCTTTTGACAAGGTCCCACATGGCAGACTGGTCAGAAAAGCAAAAGCCCATGGGATCCAAGGGAAAGTGGCAAGTTGGATCCAAAATTGGCTCAGTGGCAGGAAGCGATGGGTGTTTGTGACTGGAAAGCTGTTTCCAGTGGGGTTCCACAGGGCTCAGTACTACGTCCCCTGATTTTTTGGTGTATATATCAATGATTTAGACTTCAATGTAGGGGGCATGATTAAGAAGTTTGCAGATGATACAAAAATTGGCCGTGTAGTTGATGGTGAGGAAGAAAGCTGTAAACTGCAGGCAGATATCAATGGACTGGGCAGAACAGTGGCAAATGGAATTCAATCCGGAGAAGTGTGAGGTAATGCATTTGGGGAGGGCTAACAAGGCAAGGGAATACACTATAAGTGGTAGGACACTGAGAAGTGCAGAGGATCAGAGGGACCTTGGAGTGCATGTCCACAGATCCCTGAAGGTAGCAGGACAGGTAGATAAGTTGGTTAAGAAGGCATACGGAATGCTTGCCTTTATTAGCCGAGGCATAGAATATAAGAGCAGGGAGGTTATGCTAGAACTGTATAAAAAGACTAGTTAGCCCACAGCTAGAGTACTGCGTGCAGTTCTGGTCACAAATATAGGAAAGGTGCAATTGCACTGGAAGGTGCAGAGGAGATTTACGAGGATGTTGCCTGGGCTGGGGAATTTTAGCTATGAGGAAAGATTGGGTAGGCTGGGGTTGTTTTCTTTGGAACAGAGGAGGCTGAGGGGAGATTTAATTGAGGTGTATAAAATTATGAGGGGTCCAGATAGAGTGGATAGGAAGGACCTATTTCCATTAGCAGAAGGGTCAATAACTAGGGGCCATAGATTTAAAATAATTGGTAGAAGGATTAGAGGGGAGTTGAGTGTGGTGGGGGTCTGGAACTCACTGCTGAAAGGGTGGTAGAGGCAGAAACCCTCATCACATTTAAAAAGTACTTGGATAGGCACTTGAGGTGCTGTAACCTACAGGGCTACGGACCGAGAGCTGGAAAGTGGGATTAGGCTGGATGGCTCTTTTTCGGCCGGCACAGACACGATGGGCCGAATGGCCTCCTTCTGTGCCGTAAATTTCTATGAAATCACCTCTCATTCTCCTAAACTCAGAGAGTTTATTGTATATAATTAATATAACATCAATATCTGAACACCTACTTGAGCTGGTGCACTGAGCATGAGAGGGAGGCTAGGCACTTCTTCAACAAGTGAGGGATAAACACATATAATATCAAATAATCCAACCTCTATATATAAACAGCTGGATCTGGTCTAGAATGAGCATGAGAGGGAAACGTGACACTTCAACAAATGGGGAAATATAATAATGTAACAATATCTAAACATCGAATACACCGGGAGCTGGAGCGCAGTGAGCATGAGAGGGAGGCTCGGCACATCTTCCACAAGTGAGAGGATTAATCAATAAAATAAACATCTCACAGAGAGACCTGTTGCTCGAGTTGGTGTCCAGTGAGCATCAGAGCCACCAGGGCACTTCAAGTGTATAGATATATAAAATACAGATGGTATATTTTATAACGTGTGTGACACACGCACCTGGAGCTGGTGTACAGCGAGTAGGAGTAGGAGGCGTGACTCTTGAACAAGTGACTGAGGGGATTCTAATTAATTTGTACACCAGTTTTATACATCCTATAATATAAACACACATGACTGAGGGGAGGCACAATGCTTTGTGAAGTGAGAATGTGACAGAATCTAATAAATCAGCGCCTCACTCGCACCAACTCACCGTGATTAACATCAATTTCCTCGATGAATGCAGCTCTGATACTGCGTTTAAATCTCACACTTCAGCTAATGAGCATCATTTTTGTTCTTGTGATGTGGGTAACTCTGGCAAGGCCACCTTTATTGCCCAGCCCTAGTCACTTTAGAGGGCATTAAGCATCTACCTTGTTGGGGTGGCGTGTTCCTCAATGAACCAGCTGGGTTTTTACAACAATCCTGCAGCTTTCATGTTTTATTGAATTCAGTTTCCCAACTTGCTCTGGTGGGATTTGAGCTCAGGACCTCTGGGTTGCTGGTCCAGTGCTATAACCACTTCTGTACCCAGTGTACTCGTACAAGGCCCCTGTCTGCACTGGACCCACTCTAAAAGCATCTTTTTTCCCACTCCCAGCAGAGCCCGAGAGGCTGCCTCTCTCAGCGGAGTTTCTCTCCATCTTTCCCTCCCCCTCCTTCCAGCTCAACAGGGTCTTTCCTCTTTCACTTCCATCCCAAAAAACAGGTCCGTTCTGTCCGCTTCCCATTACAGTCTCTCTCATCACTTCAGTGGGATTTCCCCCTTCCCCTGAATACGGTCTCTCTCTGTGTCCCTCTCTCTGAGTGGCTCTTTTCCCCTTGGTCAGCATCTTGAAGGTGTCTCCCCCCTGCACCCCGAGCATCTCTTTCTCGTCCTGTTCTCGGCCACAGCGCTCTTGAAGCAAGTAGTGTTGGGAGTTTTGTCAGGGAACGTATATTTTGGAGCCACAGTTGGTGATGGAGAGGTATGTTACTTTATGCAGGTGATGGCTCCTGGGAATTTTAGTCTTTTACATAGAAGGTGGACTCTTGCATGTCCATACTTTATTTGTTTCTAACTAGGGGAGTCTACTGGCCTGGGTGGAGGGGGGGGTGGGTGAGGGTGGACTCCAGTCCCCGATCATGGGCTTAGTGCGGGGCGGGAAGGGGCACTCCTGCTGTTAGTGAAGGGGGAGAATCCAGGTTTAGGAGTCCATTTTCTTTGTGTTTATTAGGGGTGTATAGTGGGACTGGTGAGGAAATAGTGAGTGGGCTGTATGTTGGAGAGTTACTGTGGGAATGTGGCCGTGACTTTCCCTGTAAAGTATTGGCAGCTGCACGTTGAATAAGCACGGCACCGAACTGTCTGGGCGAGGTTACGTTGCATTGCCCCATGTTCCAGCTGCACTTTGTCACTGTCTTAACCTGTTTGTTATAGGTATCATGGGGATCAGGAAGGTTATTATCATGACGACCTGCGAGTGCTGGCTGGGCTGTCGAAGAAGGAGCACATGCAGGGCAACGAGACGGTGCTGGATTTCCGCACCAGCAAGTTTGTGCTGCGCATCTCCCGGGACTCGTACCAGTGCCTGAAGCGTCACCTGCAGGAGAGGCACAACAACCAGATCTGGAACATCGTGCAGGAGCACCTGTTCATCGACGTCTTCGATGGGATGCCCAGGAGCAAGCAGCAGATCGAGGTGACGTCCGGAGGAATGGCGGGAGAAGCCAAGAGAGAGGCAAATAAAACAAAGGTACGGAGTAGGGAATGCTCATTCACTGCGGGAATGAGCGGTTAGCCCCGGGCCCCGTCCCCCATTCTCTACTGAGTCAGCAGGATCCCCGGTCCCCGTCCCCCATTCTCTACTGAATCACTAGGGGTTGGCAGACTACCTAGTTGGGTGCTTTTTATTCTCCCCTCTCCAAACTGAGTGCTTCAGCAGGCTATTCAGCTATGGAGGGCGTCCCAGCTGGGGCCAGTCATGTCAACAGCTGATGCACGAGTACTCATTCCAATGGGGATTGCTGGATAATGATCAACGGCGACTACCCTGGCCGAGATTTTAATCTCCCCTCACCACGGGGAGACCAGCAGCGATCGGTTATCAAAAGATGCAGCTTTCCACTGCTCCCATTGATCCAGGAGCAGCTGGTAGAAATGGTGCTGCCAGGCGCTTGCCCTGTGGTGCGCTCAGGAGGTGTACAGGAGTCGCCTGGGTGATTTAATTTCATCCTTATTGGAAGATCTTGGTATGGAGTCAGGAAGTGTTGAGGACGCGGGAGGTGAAGGCGTGTGTCTGCTCGCTGTACCATTACTCTGCAAGTTTGTGCCATTTTACTGTGTCACAGAGACTTGGTGATGTCCAGCTGATCAGACCTCTGTGCCTTCCAGCCCTCGCCCTCCATCCTACAGGGGCTGAAACACTAACTGTTATTATGCAGTACATATGGCCCTCTGTGCCATGGGCATTGTTTTATCTTGTGTAGCAAGGCAGTGAGGTGGGGTTTTCAGTGTCGTTACTAGACTCTCACAAAGTAGAAAGCAGGGCAGGTGAAACATTTGATCTACGTTTACTGAGAAAAGCCCAGCTGTACAACTGCAGGATTAGCCCTTCTAAACTAGTGCTGTGTTTGGAGAGAGCGTTCCGAGTGGTATAACGCGAGCTACAGTACTGGTGGGTACAGGTCTGTCACTATCTAACACTGGGGTACAGTACAGGTGGGTACAGGTCTGTCACTATCTAACACTGGGGTACAGTATGGGTGGGTACAGTAGTGGTGGGTACAGGTCTGTCACTGTATAACACTGGGGTACAGTATGGGTGGGTACAGTACTGGTGGGTACAGGTCTGTCACTATCTAACACGAGTACAGTATGGGTGGGTACAGGTCTGTCACTAACTGGGGTACAGTACTGGTAGGTACAGGTCTGTCACTTTATAACACGGGTACAGTACTGGTGGGTACAGGTTTGTCACTACAGTATAACACGAGTACAGTACTGGTGGGTACAGGTCTGTCACTAACACGGGGTACAGTACTGATGGGTACAGGTCTGTCACTAACACTGGGGTACAGTACTGGTGGGCACAGGTCTGTCACTGTATAACACTGGGGTACAGTACTGGTGGGTACAGGTCTGTCACTATAACACTGGGGTACAGTACTGGTGGGTACAGGTCTGTCACTATAACACTGGGGTACAGTACTGGTGGGTACAGGTCTGTCACTGTATAACACTGGGGTACAGGACTGGTGGGTATAGGTCTGTCACTAACACTGGGGTACAGTACTGGTGGGTACAGGTCTGTCACTAACACTGGGGTACAGTACTGGTGGATACAGGTCTGTCCCTGTATAACACTGGGTTACAGCACTGGTGGGTACAGGTCTGTCACTGTATAACACTGAGGTACCATACTGTTGGGTACAGGTCTGTCACTGTATAAAAACTGGGTTACAGTACTGGTGGGTACACATCTGTCACTATAGCACTGGGGTACAGTACTGGTGGGTACAAGTCATGTCACTATAACAATGGGGTACAGTACTGGTGGGTACAGGTCTGTCGCTGTATAACACGGGTACAGTACTGGTGGGTACAGGCCTGTCGCTGTATAACACGGGTACAGTACTCGTGGGTACAGGACTGTCACTAACACGGGTACAGTACTGGTGGATACAGGTCTGTCACTAACACTGGGGTACAGTACTGGTGGATACAGGTCTCACTATAACACTGGGATACAGTACTGGTGGATACAGGTCTGTCACTGTATAACACTGGGTACAGTACTGGTGGGTACAGGTCTGTCACTAACACTGGGGTACAGTACTGGTGGGTACAGGCCTGTCAATATATAACGGGTACAGTACTGGTGGGTACAGGCCTGTCGCTGTATAACACGGGTACAGTACTGGTGGGTACAGGACTGTCACTAACACGGGTACAGTACTGGTGGGTACAGGCCTGTCAATATATAACGGGTACAGTACTGGTGGGTACAAGTCTGTCACTGTATAACATTGAGGTAGCATATTGTTGGGTACAGGTCTGTCACTGTATAACACGGGTACAGTACTGGTGGGTACAGGTCTGTCACTAACACTGGGGTACAATACTGGTGGGTACAGGTCTGTTTCTGTATAACACTGGGTACAGTACTGGTGGATACAGGTCTGTCACTAACACTGGGGTACAGTACTGGTGGATACAGGTCTCACTATAACACTGGGATACAGTACTGGTGGATACAGGTCTGTCACTAACACTGGGATACAGTACTGGTGGGTACAGGTCTGTCACTAACACTGGGGTACAGTACTGGTGGGTACAGGTCTGTCACTATAACACTGGGTACAGTACTGGTGGGTACAGGTCTGTCACGAACACTGGGGTACAGTACTGGTGGGTACAGGTCTGTCACTAACACTGGGATACAGTACTGGTGGGTACAGGTCTGTCACTAACACTGGGATACAGTACTGGTGGGTACAGGTCTGTCACTAACACTGGGGTACAGTACTGGTGGGTACAGGTCTGTCACTAACACTGGGGTACAGTACTGGTGGGTACAGGTCTGTCACTAACTGGGTACAGTACTGGTGGGTACAGGTCTGTCACTGTATAACACGGGTACAGTACTGGTGGGTACAGGTCTGTCACTAACACTGGGGTACAATACTGGTGGGTACAGGTCTGTTTCTGTATAACACTGGGTACAGTACTGGTGGATACAGGTCTGTCACTAACACTGGGGTACAGTACTGGTGGATACAGGTCTCACTATAACACTGGGATACAGTACTGGTGGATACAGGTCTGTCACTAACACTGGGATACAGTACTGGTGGGTACAGGTCTGTCACTAACACTGGGGTACAGTACTGGTGGGTACAGGTCTGTCACTATAACACTGGGTACAGTACTGGTGGGTACAGGTCTGTCACGAACACTGGGTACAGTACTGGTGGGTACAGGTCTGTCACTAACACTGGGATACAGTACTGGTGGGTACAGGTCTGTCACTAACACTGGGATACAGTACTGGTGGGTACAGGTCTGTCACTAACACTGGGGTACAGTACTGGTGGGTACAGGTCTGTCACTATAACACTGGGTACAGTACTGGTGGGTACAGGTCTGTCACTGTATAACACGGGTACAGTACTGGTGGGTACAGGTCTGTCACTACACTGGGATACAGTACTGGTGGGTACAGGTCTGTCACTAACACTGGGATACAGTACTGGTGGGTACAGGTCTGTCACTAACACTGGGGTACAGTACTGGTGGGTACAGGTCTGTCACTAACTGGGTACAGTACTGGTGGGTACAGGTCTGTCACTGGAAGTGGCAGAGGAGGGATCAGTTTGAGGGGATGGATTAAGAGCATCGCGCAAGCACTGTGTTAGCTTAAGTGTGATTGATTTTTTTTTTACCCCCACCCCCCTTAAAAACATATTGGCACCTTGTGATAACGGCAACTAAGCACCAGCCCACTGCGCAGGCCCTCTGTCTGTGTGTTCTTGATGCTATTCTTGAAGGGCAGAATTGACACGAGCGCCACTTGGATGCAGAGCAATATTGAGCTGGGAGAAGTTCAGCCAGGCTTTGAGATGGAGAGAGGAACTGGAGATGCACTGCCCTCACTCAGACAGACACAGAGAGACAGACATCTTCTGGTGAGGACAGGATGATGCTTCTATGGTTGGATAGCCTGCCATCACTCACTGTCCAGGCACACACAGGAAGTGTGGCCACTTGAGTAAGGTAGCAGAGGGTCTGTACCCCAGAGGCAAACTGGAGCAGGAGGGAAAGTAAAATGTAGCAGATTCTGCTGCGAAATGTTGAGTTGCTGGACCGCAGCACCCTGTGCCGGGAGCCGTAATTGGAGCGCAGTCTCTGGGTGGGAAGGTCGGGATACTGGGCTTGGCTAACTTGGCGAAATCTTGGCAGGTGTTCTTTGGGCTGCTGAAGGAGCCGGAGATCGAGCTGCCTCTCGACGATGAGGATGAGGAAGGAGAGAACGAGGAGGGGAAACCAAAGAAGAAGAAGCCGAAGAAGGACAGCCTGGGTGCAAAGAGCAAGAAGCAGGACCCCAACGCCCCTCCGCAGAATAGGTGAGTGGGGCAGCCCGCCACCCGGCTCATCCCTCCACCTCCTCAATCACCGCTATCCTGGCACGCTGGAGCCCCGTCCAGCTGTTGGATAACTTCTACACCGAGCAGCAAAGCTCTGTCCTCAGCAATTTATTGTTGGCAATTTTTGAAGTATTTTTTAAGAGACGTTTTAATATACATCAGCCGGCATCAGCTGTGTACATAGGAACAGGAGGAGGCCATTCAGCCCCTCGAGCCTGATCCACCATTCAATTAGATCATGGCTGATCTACCTCAACTCTCTTTAGCCGCCTTTGCTCCGTATCCCTTGATACCCTTACCCAACAAAAATCAATCTGTCTCAGTCTTGAAAGCTCCAATTGACCCTCAGCATTCACAGCCTTTTGGGGAGAGAGTTCCAGATTTCCACTACCCGTTGTGTGAAGAAGTGCTTCCTGACATCACCCCTGAACGGCCTGGCTCTAATTTTAAGGTTCTGCCCCCTTGTTCTGGACTCCCCCCACCAGAGGAAATAGTTTCTCTGTATCTACCCTATCAAATCCTTTTAACATTTTAAACACCTAGATCAGATCGCCCCTTAATCTTCTATACGCGAGGGAATACAAGCCCAGTCTGTGCAACCTGCCCTCATAATTTACCCCTTTTAGCCCCGGGATCATTCGGGTGAATCTGCGCTGCTCCCCCTCCGAGACCAATATATCCTTCCTGAGGTGCGGGGCCCAGAATTTCATCGACACTGGCGGAAGTGGGGAGTGAAACTGCACTGCTGGTATTTGTGGATGTTTTGGCACCTGTGGTAGGCACCCTTGTGTTGGTGCTGCATGGTGCAGGAATTGGCAGTAGTGCCCAGTATTTTAGCTCTGATTTAATCATATCCTTTGCACTCATTATTATCCATTGATATCACTTTGACTGACCAGGGTGAAAAGGTCGAGTCTGCTGTAGCACCGTAGAACGCTGACTTTACTTCTTCATAGAATCAGAGAAGTTTACGGCACAGAAGGAGGCCATTCGGCCCATCGTGTCTGTGCCGGTCGACAAAGAGCTATCCAGCCTAATCCCACTTTCCAGCTCTTGGTCCGTAGCCCTGTAGGTTACGGCACTTCAAGTGCATATCCAAGTACTTTTTAACTGTGATGAGGGTTTCTGCCTCTACCACCCTTTCAGGCAGTGAGTTCCAGACCCCCACAACCCTCTGGTGAAAAAATTCTCTTCAACTCCCCTCTAATCCTTCTACCAATTACTTTAAATCTGTGCCCCCTGGTTATTGACCCCTCTGCTAAGGTAAATAGGTCCTTCCTATCCACTCTATCTAGGCCCCTCATAATTTTATACACCTCAATTAAATCTCCCCTCAGCCTCCTCTGTTCCAAAGAAAGCAACCCCAGCCTATCCAGTCTTTCATAAGAACATAAGAAGTAGGAGTAGGACATACGGCCCCTTGAGCCTGCTCCGCCATTCAATAAGATCATGGCTGATCTTCGACCTCAACTCCATATCCCTTGATCCCCATGAGTCAAAAAATCTATCTGAGCCTTGAATATACTCAACAACTAAGCATCCACAGCCCTTTGGGGCAGAGAATTCCAACGATTCTGAACCGTCTGAGTGAAACAATTCCTCCTCATCTCAGTCTTAAATGGCCGACCCCTTATCCTGAGACTGACCCCTAGTTCTAGACACTCCAGCCAGGGGAAACAACCTCTCAGCAGCTACCCTGTCAATCCCACCTCAGAATCTTATGTGTTTCAATGAGATCACCTCAAAGCTAAAATTCTCCAGTCCTGCAAATTCTTGGTTGCAAATGAATTATTCAAAAATTTTCTTTATTTAATCAGGGTGTATTTTGTAATAAAAGTTTCTAATGTTTGATGGAGAGAGTACTTACCAGGTTGTGAACGTATTTCTGCTAAATCAGCACTTAAGGGCAGGTGAAGCTCCCTCTACACTGTCCCATCAAACACTCCCAGGGCAGGTACAGCACGGGTTAGATACAGAGTAAAGCTCCCTCTACACTGTCCCATCAAACACTCCAGGTACAGCACGGGTTAGATACAGAGTAAAGCTCCCTCTACACTGTCCCATCAAACACTCCAGGTACAGCACGGGTTAGATACAGAGTAAAGCTCCCTCTACACTGTCCCCATCAAACACTCCCAGGGCAGGTACAGCACGGGTTAAGAGCGCTTGATCCTCCAGTGACATTTTCCATGTCCCACCCCAGTCATCCTGTGTCCCTTCTGAGTGAGTTTGCCTGATTAGGAGCAGTTTTGTGCTCTGGGTCTATGCCCACTAGACACTCCTGGATTTAGAATGTTAATGTGGATTGTTCTTTAATCTCTTTCTTTCCCACCCTCAGAATTCCGCTTCCTGAGCTGAAAGATTCCGACAAACTGGACAAGATAATGATAATGAAGGAAGCCACGAAGAGGGTGAAGCTTGGCCCAGACTGCCTGCCCTCCATCTGCTTTTACACCTTCCTCAACGCCTACCAGGTTAGTGATTTACGGCACAGCGACATGCTGCAGACTGTAGTATTAGTCCTCTCCCTGCGAGGAACCAGTCGCCCTCCACTCAGCACCTCCCGCTGGTTACCCACCTGCCATCGGGAAGTTGCGGGTGCGATCCTGTGTCTGTGCCCCGCTGTGCTGGGGAATTTTCTAACCTCAGGAGAAATCCAGCTGGGAATGGGATTGTTGTTTCAACGCATGGGGCGGAATATTCCCCAGGGAAGGATGGTTCCTGGGGTGCTTCGACTGGAGCGGGGCTGGAGAGAGAGCAGAATGTTTTCTCGGTCAGTGCTGTCCCCCAATACGTTTGCCACTGGCCACATGTGGCGAATTGGGAATCCACATGTGGCGAATTGCATTTCTGCGTAGGAAATAAAAGATGGATAATCGACACCACCATCGGGCATGTGATCTCAATACTGATATTCGCACCGTGTGTGCATTGTGAACTTTAACCTTTGTGTGTGTTTGTTGGTAAAATGGTGAGAAGAAAAGCGGAGTGTGCGAGTGTTTCTTGATCATTGTGGCTGCTTTACTTCGGTTTTACTACTGAGCGGTGGTCCGTGTTTGTACAGTAAATATGCACATGTGGGGTACGTTTACCTGTATTGTGTGTGTAAGGTGTTGTCTACTAAAAGTAATGCATGTGGCTAAAATGGTGTCATCGTAGCCTCACCTGTGGCTAGTCAGCGATTTCTGTTGCATGACGTTGGTCTAGAGGAGAGCAGGTCTGCGTAGAACAGTGGGGTTGAAGGATGGATGGATATTCTGCAGTTCTGCCTTCACTTTTAGGGAATAGGGAGTATTTTTTATCAAATGAAATGGAGGAAGGCATTAAGGTTAGCAGATTGGGCAGACAGGTGGCAGATGCAGAGAAATGCGAGGTAATGTATTTTGGGAAAATGAACAGCGAAATGAAGCATCCCTTAAATGGTAAGATTCCTAATGTAGTGAAGGAACAGAAAGATCTAGGGGCTGCGGGTACACCGATTGTTAAAGGGGAGAGTGCAGGTAGATAAGGCCATAATGAAGTTAAATGGGATTGAGGTCTGTACATAGAGGTGTTGAATGTAAAAGCAAGGAAGTGATGTTGAATTTGTACAAGGCCTTGGTTCGGCTACAGCTGGAGCACTCTGCGTATCGTTAATGTTTTAGTGACTAATTCTTCAGAAATGGATGTCTTGTTCTGTCTGGTTTCTAATCTGCATTCTGCCCTTTCTGTACCGGTCCAGGGTCTCACTGCGGTTGATTTCACGGACGATTCTAGTCTGATAGCGGGAGGATTTGCTGATTCCACCGTGAGAGTGTGGAGTGTCACGCCGAAGAAGCTGCGCAGCGTCAAAGGGGCTACAGGTAAACCTGCTCGGCGCCGGAGCATCAGGCCTCAGCAGCCTCCCGCCAGGGTATTGGAGTGGGAGATGGAAGTGTCCCAGTGGGGGGGTGTCTGGGAGTTGGGGATCAGGCACTTTGTTAAAGCGGTATCCCCCTTTGCAGAGTAATCCAGGGCCGCACTTGGCCCACGGCAATGTTCCCGTTGAGTTGTGCAGCTGTCTCGAGGTCCCGCGCAGGCCGGTCACCGGCTTATGAATGGGGAAAACCGCACATGCGCGGAAATTTGAATGGTCCACACAGCCCGTTAAAGGGGCCGCACACCCAAAAAGAATTAGAGGGTACATTGGCCCACGGCCTGGAGACTGTTTACAGCTCTCCTGTCCTTCTCCGCCCTTCAGCACGCCTGCGCAATCTGCCTCTGGGCCTCCACTGTCAGCCTAGTTAGATTAGAATCATACAGCACACAAGGAGGACATTTGGCCCATCGTGCCTGTGCTGGCTCTTTGCGAGAGTTGTCCAGTTTAGTCCCACTCCCCAACTTATTCCCCATAACCTGCAAATGAGTTCTCTTCAAGTACATGTCTAATTGCCTTTTGAAAGCTGCTATGGAATCTGATTCCACCACCCTTTCAGGCAGTGCGTTCCAGATCATAACCTTCTGTGAAATAAGTTGTAGTTATAGTGGTTAACTACCAGCATTCTGTGCTGCCCCCTGACCAGCAAAAGTAGGCGAGAGAATGTTATTAGGAGTGGGGGGTTATCCCAGCTCCCTGGCAGCGAGTGAAAGGGCCCCGTTAATGGGCCTGCAGTGTTTTATTCCCCCTCCACCCCGTGGTGAATTGCCACTGGCCTCAGTATATGGCTGAAATCAGGAGCTCACTGTATGGGATTGTCGGTGCAGACCCGTGTCCCATCACTCTGCAGTGTGCTTGGGAGTCCCCTCCATCCCTGGGATTGTGAATCTTGACAAAACCTGAGTGAGCAGCAATGCTGCAGCTGACCTGAAGTGCTTCATACAGACTCTGTGTGCTGGTTCTCTGGGATCCCCGCACTTCCTGGACGACATCGATAGCACTGTGCAGCCCTGTGCATCTCCCCTACACGCGTGACCAGTTTGGTGTTGCAAGTTTAAGTTGCGGCCCAGGGTGGTCAAGGACATTTCCGTCTCTCAGGATATGCTGCGATTTGATTTTAAGTTTCTGCTCTTGTTGGGGAGTGACTGAGGGAGACGTGTCTGCTCTTGGTCGCAGCGGTCTCTCTGAGCGCTTTATCTTTCTCCTCCAGATCTCAGCTTAATCGACAAAGAGTCGGAAGATGTGCTGGAGAGGATAATGGACGAGAAGACTGCGTGCGAGTTTAAAATGTTACTGGGACACGGCGGCCCTGTGTACGGGACCAGCTTCAGTCCCGACAGGTAAGGAGCAGTTCCTGGGAAACCAGTTAATGTGTTCTGTTATAACTGTAAATGAGCAGACTGAGGGCCTGTCACTGGTGAGAAAGAAAGAAAGAACTTGCATTTATATAGAGCCTTTCCCAACCTCGGGATGTCCCAGAGCACTTTACAGGAGTATTATAAGACAACTTACTCTGAAATTCTGCGCTGGCTGGGCACAGCAGTGGTCTAACGTGCTCCAGGGCTGGTCTATCCCACTCACACAACTGTAGTTTGAACAGCTGGCGGTGAGCGGTCCTTTAGGAAGTGTTTACAAGATGGTGACGGTGCATTCGTGCCCTCGCAGAGCTCCCGTATCCCACACCCGCGCAATCAGCACTCAGTCTATCCAGTTATCTTAGTGAGAGAGGCGGTGCAAAGTGCAGGACATCACCAAGGATGTAAAGAGTGGGAGAGAAGATGAGATAAATTGGGGAGAAATGATTTCAAAGCCTGTAGGTTATAAGGGGTAAAAATCTATGGAGAGCTGAGAAGTCCCACGGTTTTGAGGTCCTGAGAAAGAGTGGGAGAAGGAGACTGCAATTAGACTTGATTTGAACAGTGAGGAGGAACAATGTTTGATGTTACTCCACTCTCTCCTCCTCAGGAATTACCTGCTGTCCAGCTCGGAGGACGGGACGGTGAGACTGTGGAGTCTGCAAACCTTCACCTGTCTCGTGGGCTACAAAGGGCACAACTACCCGGTGTGGGATACGCAGTTCTCTCCGTACGGCTACTACTTTATTTCGGGGGGGCACGATCGAGTGGCACGGTGAGTGAGAGAGTGCGGAGTCACGATCGAGTGTGAGAGTGCGGAGTCACGATCGAGTGTGAGAGTGCGGAGTCACGATCGAGTGTGAGAGTGCGGAGTCACGATCGAGTGTGAGAGTGCGGAGTCACGATCGAGTGTGAGAGTGCGGAGTCACGATCGAGTGTGAGAGTGCGGAGTCACGATCGAGTGTGAGAGTGCGGAGTCACGATCGAGTGTGAGAGTGCGGAGTCACGATCGAGTGTGAGAGTGCGGAGTCACGATCGAGTGTGAGAGTGCGGAGTCACGATCGAGTGTGAGAGTGCGGAGTCACGATCGAGTGTGAGAGTGCGGAGTCACGATCGAGTGTGAGAGTGCGGAGTCACGATCGAGTGTGAGAGTGCGGAGTCACGATCGAGTGTGAGAGTGCGGAGTCACGATCGAGTGTGAGAGTGCGGAGTCACGATCGAGTGTGAGAGTGCGGAGTCACGATCGAGTGTGAGAGTGCGGAGTCACGATCGAGTGTGAGAGTGCGGAGTCACGATCGAGTGTGAGAGTGCGGAGTCGCGATCGAGTGTGAGAGTGCGGAGTCGCGATCGAGTGTGAGAGTGTGAGAGTGCGGAGTCGCGATCGAGTGTGAGAGTGCGGAGTCGCGATCGAGTGTGAGAGTGCGGAGTCGCGATCGAGTGAGTGCGGAGTCGCGATCGTGTGAGAGTGCGGAGTCGCGATCGAGTGAGTGAGTGCGGAGTCGCGATCGAGTGAGAGTGCGGAGTCGCGATCGAGTGAGAGTGCGGAGTCGCGATCGAGTGAGAGTGCGGAGTCGCGATCGAGTGTGAGAGTGCGGAGTCGCGATCGTGTGAGAGTGCAGAGTCGTAAGAGAGTGCGGAGTCGCGATCGGGTGAGAGTGCGGAGTCGCGATCGGGTGAGAGTGCGGAGTCGCGATCGGGTGAGAGTGCGGAGTCGCGATCGGGTGAGAGTGCGGAGTCGCGATCGGGTGAGAGTGCGGAGTCGCGATCGAGTGAGTGCGGAGTCGCGATCGAGTGAGAGTGCGGAGTCGCGATCGAGTGAGAGTGCGGAGTCGCGATCGAGTGTGAGAGTGCGGAGTCGCGATCGGGTGAGAGTGCGGAGTCGCGATCGGGTGAGAGTGCGGAGTCGCGATCGGGTGAGAGTGCGGAGTCGCGATCGGGTGAGAGTGCGGAGTCGCGATCGGGTGAGAGTGCGGAGTCGCGATCGGGTGAGAGTGCGGAGTCGCGATCGGGTGAGAGTGCGGAGTCGCGATCGGGTGAGAGTGCGGAGTCGCGATCGGGTGAGTGCGGAGTCGCGATCGAGTGAGAGTGCGGAGTCGCGATCGAGTGAGAGTGCGGAGTCGCGATCGAGTGAGAGTGCGGAGTCGCGATCGAGTGAGAGTGCGGAGTCGCGATCGAGTGAGAGTGCGGAGTCGCGATCGAGTGAGAGTGCGGAGTCGCGATCGAGTGAGAGTGCGGAGTCGCGATCGAGTGAGAGTGCGGAGTCGCGATCGAGTGAGAGAGTGCGGAGTCGCGATCGAGTGAGAGAGTGCGGAGTCGCGATCGAGTGAGAGTGCGGAGTCGCGATCGAGTGAGAGTGCGGAGTCGCGATCGAGTGAGAGTGCGGAGTCGCGATCGAGTGAGAGTGCGGAGTCGCGATCGAGTGAGAGTGCGGAGTCGCGATCGAGTGAGAGTGCGGAGTCGCGATCGAGTGAGAGTGCGGAGTCGCGATCGAGTGAGAGTGCGGAGTCGCGATCGAGTGAGAGTGCGGAGTCGCGATCGAGTGAGTGCGGAGTCGCGATCGAGTGAGAGTGCGGAGTCGCGATCGAGTGAGAGTGCGGAGTCGCGATCGAGTGAGAGTGCGGAGTCGCGATCGAGTGAGAGTGCGGAGTCGCGATCGAGTGAGAGTGCGGAGTCGCGATCGAGTGAGAGTGCGGAGTCGCGATCGAGTGAGAGTGCGGAGTCGCGATCGAGTGAGTGCGGAGTCGCGATCGAGTGAGAGTGCGGAGTCGCGATCGAGTGAGAGTGCGGAGTCGCGATCGAGTGAGAGTGCGGAGTCGCGATCGAGAGAGTGCGGAGTCGCAAGAGAGTGCGGAGTCGCGATCGAGTGAGAGAGTGCGGAGTCGTAAGAGTGCGGAGTCGCGATCGGGATCGGGTGAGTGCGAGTGCGGGGTCACGATCGAGTGTCACGGTGAGTGCGCGAGTGCGGGGTCACGGTGAGTGCGGGGTCACGGTGAGTGCGTGAGTGCGGGGTCACGGTGAGTGCGCGAGTGCGGGGTCACGGCTCAGCAGTTCAAAGCAACTTTATTCTTTTTGTGTAACATTCCAGTGGTCGAATTGATGTATATGTGATATAAGGGGGTTAATACTTTGCAAACTGGTGGGTGGGGCTTTGAACTGGTCATGTAATGGGGGCTTTCCTGGAATTGTGACTGCTGAATAACTCATTCACATACCATGTGGCAGAAGATCAAAGTCCAGGGTGAGACACAGCCTTTCAACCCATCAGTCCCATTCCCCCAGAGTCCGTATCTGATTATTCTACCGTGGAGCCACCCCAACCTGTTGATCCTCTGTTCCCACCTTATCTCCCCTGAAATCTAATCGAGCTGTTCGTATCTCTCCCCAATCCCCCGTCCCAGCAGATGTCGTTCCAGCTCCTTTTACAGGATGATACCTGGGTTGGAGCGCTTCAGCTATGATGAGAGACTGGACAGGCTGGGGTTGTTTTCCTTAGAGCAGAGAAGGCTGAGGGGGGACCTGATTGAGGTGTACAAAATTATGAGGGGCATAGATTGGGTAGATAGATAGGAACTTTCCCCTTAGTAGAGGGGTCAATAACCAGGGGGCATAGTTTCAAGGTAAGGGGCAGGAGGTTTAGAGGAGATTTGAGGAAAAACTTTTTCACCCAGAGGGTGGTTGGAATCTGGAACTCACTGCCTGAAAGGGTGGTAGAGGCAGGAACCCTCACAACATTCAAGAAGCATTTAGATGAGCACTTGAAACGCCATAGCATACAAGGCTACGGACCAAGTGCTGGAAAATGGGATTAGAATAGACAGGGCTTGATGGCCGGTGCGGGCACGATGGGCCGAAGGGCCTCTTTCTGTGCTGTATAACTCTATGACTCTATCTATGACTCTAAAGGTGCCAGTTGACCCTGAATCAAGTCCATTCTCTGGGAGTCTGTTCCATATTCTCTAACCTTGCTAGTGCCCTCCAATCCTGGGCTCCTTGTCTTGGTTAAATAGCTTCTGTACTCCCACCCTCTCGACACCTTCCAGTATTTACAGACCCGGACCACGTCCTCCCTCAGCCGTTTCTGCAGCAAAAATCACTTCAGTTGCTTGTGCCTTTCTTCACACGGCTTTGAACCTGCTCGCTCACTTTTATCCAAGCCTTTCTGAAGCATCTGCATCCATTTCTGGCAGTCGGTACTGAACGATAGTAAAATGCACTTTAATGAATGGACGGCGTGTCCCTCGGACCAGGAACACAGTGGGAGCGGCACCGCATGTACTGAGTGAATTGGCATTGCCCACGGGTCGTTAGTAAGATGCAGCTCTATTTGAGTAACAGTTTGGGACGTTCCATTCCTCAGGCTTTGGGTGACTGACCACTACCAGCCCCTGCGAATATTCTCTGGTCACCTCTCTGACGTCACCTGCACAAGATTTCACCCCAACTCTAATTATGTGGTGACGGGATCTGCAGACAGGACCATCCGGCTATGGGATGTTCTAAACGGCAACTGCGTTCGAATCCTCACGGGACACAAGGTACGAGGCCCTGTGCAGGTGGTTGTTGCTGAGCCCCGCAAACACTCTCCCACATCCCCGCTGAAACCGGCCGTCACGTTAATGTCCCTTTCATTTATTCCAACCAGGGGCCGATCCATTCGCTGGTGTTTTCTCCAAACGGCAGATACCTGGCTTCCGGTGCTACAGATGGCCGGGTGCTGCTCTGGGATATCGGGCACGGGCTGCTTGTGGGCGAGTTGAAAGGTCACACCGACACAGTCTACGCACTGAAGTTCAGCCGAGATGGGGAGATTTTAGCCTCTGGTGAGATTGATGTCCTAGTTGCTGTGAGAGGTGGTGGTGAGCCGCCTTCTTGAGCCACCGGTAGCGGTTTGATACAAAGTGAGTGTCCACTTCAGAGGGCAGTTAAGAGTCAGCCACGTTGGTGTGGGACTGGAGTCACATATAGGCCCAGACCGGGTAAGGACGGCAGGTTTCCTTCCCTAAGGGAGCCAGATGGGTTTTTACGACAATCCAATAGTTTCATGGTCACTTTTACTGACACCAGCTTTTTATTTCCAGATTTTAAAAAAAACTGAAATCAAATTCTCAAACTGCCCTGGTGGGATTTGAACTCCTGTTCCCTGGATTATTAGCACAGGAATATAACCAATACACCACCACACTTCCCCTGACTTGTACTCTACTGTTGTGGCTATCCAGTTCAGCATCCTATCGGTGGTGTTGCTGTTGTGCATCGGTTGGACATGTTGAGCGTGGGTTCTCCTAACCCCCCCTCCCCCCGCACCATTCCTGGAGTATTGAGTCCTATCTGACACCGACCAGGAATCAAACCCGAGAGCTTCTTGGTCCATACGGCTCAGACCCGCCCCTCCCCACGGGGGGGGCATTTACCCTCCAAGCATGGGGGTCAGGGGTCAATGTCGATCGGGAAATTCCTTGGGAGCTGGCATTACTGATGAGTTCCGCCACACTTAAGGTGAAGTAACACGGGTGGAGCGGGAGCAGACTGCAGGAATTTCCCGGCCGTCTAGACTATCTTTGTTAAATGGTCCTCGCTGTGGTGATGCGCTTGGTCATGGCACTCAGCTTCTGAAACAGTCAGCAGTGTACTCTGGATTAGGTGTCAGCCGTGGCTCAGTGGGTAGCACTCTCGCATCTGAGTCAGAAGGTTGTGGGTTGAAGTCCCGCTCCAGAGAATTGAGCACAGAATCCAGGCTGGCACTCAAGGCAATCATCAATAGCAGAGAAACAATGAGCAGAAACTAGAGTATGGCGTGTACATTGCATAATGTGAAACGTTATATTTCAGTGCAGTACTGAGAGAGAGTGCCGCACTGTCAGAGGGTTAGTACTGAGGGAGTGCCGCACTGTCGGAGGGTTAGTACTGAGGGAGCGCTGCACTGTCGGAGGGTTAGTACTGAGGGAGCACTGCACTGTCGGAGGGTCAGTACTGAGGGAGCGCCGCACTGTCGGAGGGTTAGTACTGAGGGAGCGCTGCACTGTCGGAGGGTCAGTACTGAGGGAGCGCCGCACTGTCGGAGGGGCAGTACTGAGGGAGCGCTGCACTGTCAGAGGGGCAGTACTGAGGGAGCACCGCACTGTCGGAGGGGCAGTACTGAGGGAGCACCGCACTGTCGGAGGGGCAGTACTCTGGGTGTGATGCACTGTCAGAGGTGCTGTCTTTTGGATGAGATGTTAAACCGAGGCCCCGTTTACCCTCTCGGGTGGATGTAAAAGGTCCCATGGCACTATTTCAAAGAAGAGCAGGGGATTTCTCCCCGGTGTCCTGGACAAAATTTATCCCTCAATCAACATCACTAAAACAGATCATTATCACATTGCTGTTTCTGGGAGCTTGCTGTGTGTAATTGGCTGTTGCGTGTCTTGCATTTACAACAGTGGCCATACTTCAAAAAGTACTTCATCCCCTTACGCCCCCATCTCAATGAATTTCGAGCTCGGCACGATGCTGAGCTCTTTTTCCGCCGCCTCCGTCTCCGTGCCCACTTCTCTGTCCAGGAGTCTTCCCCCCGCACAGCTGACCCTTTCTCCCGCTTTCAGAATTCTCGTTCCACCTGGACCCCTCCCTCTGGCCTCTTACCCTCTCTAGATCTTTTCATTGCTAACTGCCGCCGTGACATCGGCCAGCTCAATTTCTCTGCTCCCCTCTCTCACTCCAACCTACCTCCCTCTGAACTTGCAGCACTCCATTCTCTCAGATCCAACCCCGACATTGTCATTAAACCTGCTGACAAGGGTGGTGTTGTTGTTGTTTGGCGAACCGACCTCTACCTAGCGGAAGTTGAACGCCAACTCTCCGATACCTCCTCCTACCTCCACCTGGACCATGACCCCACTACCGAACATCAAGCCACCGTGTCCAAGACTGTCACTGACCTCATCTCCTCTGAAGATCTTCCCACCGCGGCCGCCAACCTCATAGTTCCCCAACCCCGCACAGCCCGCTTCTACCTCCTTCCCAAGATCCACAAACAGGACTGCCCTGGTAGACCCATCGTTTCAGCCTGCTCTTGCCCCACGGAACTTATCTCTTCCTATCTTGATTCTATTTTTTCTCCCCTTGTCCAGTCCCTTCCCACCTACATCCGCGATTCCTCTGACGCCCTCCGCCACTTTAACAGTTTCCAGTTTCCTGGCCCCAACCGCCTCCTTTTCACCATGGACGTACAATCCCTCTACACCTCCATCCCCCACCAGGATGGCCTGAGGGCGCTCCGCTTCTTCCTTGAACAGAGGCCCAACCAGTCCCCATCCACCGCCACCCTCCTCCGCCTGGCTGAACTTGTTCTCACATTGAACAACTTCTCCTTTGACTCCACTCATTTCCTCCAAATCAAAGGTGTTGCTATGGGTACCCGCATGCGTCCTAGCTATGCCTGCCTTTTCGTGGGATATGTGGAACACTCTTTGTTCCAGTCCTACTCGGGTCCCCTCCCTCACCTCTTTTTCCGGTACATTGATGACTGTATCGGTGCCGTTTCCTGCTCTCGCCCTGAACTAGACAATTTCATTCACTTTGCCTCCAATTTCCACCCTTCCCTCACCTTCACATGGTCCATCTCCGACTCTTCCCTCCCCTTCCTCGACTTCTCCGTCTCCATCTCTGGGGATAGGTTATTGACCAACATTCACTACAAGCCCACTGACTCCCACAGCTACCTGGACTACACTTCCTCCCACCCCGCCTCCTGTAAGGACTCTATTCCCTTCTCCCAGTTTCTCCGTCTCCGCCGCATCTGCTCCGACGATGCCACCTTCCATACCAGTGCTTCCGACATGTCTTCCTTTTTCCTCAACCGAGGATTCCCCTCTACCGTGGTCAACACGGCCCTCGACCGTGTCCGTTCCATCTCCCGCACTTCTGCCCTCACCCCGGCCCCTCCCTCCCGGAACCACGATAGAGTTCCCCTTGTCCTCACCTTTCACCCCACCAGCCTCCACATTCAACGGATCATCCTCCGCCATTTCCGCCACCTCCAACGTGATCCCACCACCAAACGTATCTTCCCCTCACCTCCCCTTTCAGCATTCCGTAGGGACCGCTCCCTCCGAGACACCCTAGTCCACTCCTCTATCACCCCCAGCACCCCTTCCCCTTCACCCGGCACCTTCCCGTGCAAGCGCAGGAGATGCAACACCTGCCCTTATACATCCCCCCTTCCCACTGTCCAGGGCCCCAAACACCCCTTCCAGGTGAAACAGCGATTTACTTGTACTTCTTGCAATCTAGTATACTGTATTCGCTGCTCCCGATGTGGTCTCCTCTACATTGGGGAGACCAAACGCAGATTGGGTGACCGCTTTGCGGAACACCTCCGTTCAGTCCGGAAGGGTGACCCCGAGCTTCCGGTCGCTTGTCATTTTAATTCACCCCTCCACGCTCACTCAGACCTCACCGTCCTCGGCCTCTTGCATTGTTCCACGGAAGCGCAGCGTAAGCTCGAGGAACAGCACCTCATCTTCCGTTTAGGCACTTTACAGCCTTCCGGACTCAATATCGAGTTCAACAATTTCAGATCATAACCTTGGCCCCCACCACATATATATACATTTTATCCACTCTTTTGGTCCGTGCCTTTTTCCTTTTTTTCTCTCTCTCCCCCCACGGCAGCTGTCTCTCATTCTGCCAGCATTTCACACCTTACCTTTTGTTTCTCAACCTGTCCCATTACCATCTCTTCTTGCCTTGAGTATCTCTTAATGTCTCTACTCACTAAAGACCATCCCTTTTGTTCTTTTATTCCTCCCCCCAGCCTCCCCCTTGCATTTTTATCTGTTTATTTCTTGCTCTTTCAGTTCCGACGAAGGGTTTCGACCTGAAACGTTAACTCTCTTTCTCTCTCCACGGATGTTGCCTGGCCTGCTGAGTTTTTCCAGCGTTTTCTGTTGTTATTTCAAAAAGTACTTCATTGGCTGTGAAGTGCTTTGGGACTTCCTGAGGATGTGAAAGGCGCTATAGAAATGCAAGTTCTTTTAGTTTCAACCTGCCCTGGGATCATCATCTGAGTTGAATTCAAACAACGCACGTTCAGTGACTGGAGGCAGTGCAGAGGAGAGAATGGCGGCTGATCCCCAGTGTCCATTGGAGAAACTGGGTTTTCAGCCGGGAATGGAAGCGCGTGTGAGGGGAGTCCTGACCCTTCTCCGAATTGTTGTGTTTCAGGTTCCATGGATCACACGGTGAGAATGTGGGACACGGTCAAAGCCTTCGAGGACCTGGAGACGGACGATTTCAGCACTGCCACCGGGCACATCAACCTGCCCGACAACTCGCAGGAGCTGCTGCTGGGCTCCTACATGACCAAATCCACACCGGTCATCGGCCTGCACTTCACTCGGCGCAACCTGCTGCTGGCTGCAGGGGCGTACAACCCGCAGTGACGGGCTCTTCTCTTCCCCCCCCCCCCCCCCCCCACACACAGCTTGCGGTTCCCCCTCTCCCCAGCTCATGTTATCCAGGATGAAGAACCCAAGTCTTCCGTCTTTTCCCATCTTTATTCTCCGGTCCCCATTATAAAGAACGGAGGGTTCAGATATTTTCACGGTATCCGTGACATTCTCGTAGTTGGCCCCCCCTCGAGCCGACTCACCTCCAGCCATATTTGCGACACATTGTTGCACTGGGACATTTTACATTAATGTGAATGAACGGGGTCGTTCCTGTTTCAGTTTGTGTATTTTTTTAAGTTTTGATGAAGTTTACAATAAAACCCTGAAATTAGTCACGGTGACCGATGATTTATTTGCAGGAGCAGGAAGAAAATGTTCCCTTCATAAAGCGTCAATTATCAGTACAACATTGTGCACCGACTCCCTCTACACTGCTCCATCAAACATTCCCAGAGCGGGTAGAGATAGGAGACTGGCATCTCATCTGGCTGAGTTGCATTTAAACCTCTTGCACCTCATTTAAAAAGCATGGCTATCAAACTCAAGGTATTCAGAGATTTTACCTTTTTTCCAGAAACAGGACAGCACCTACTGGCCTCAGTCCCAGTAACTGCTCACTCCCGTTGTGGTACAGGTGTGTTGCAAGGTTAATTTGGGGGCTGGAGATCAGGGGATCTCGGATTCTGCCATTTCAGGGGTTAATTTAGTGCAATCCCTCAGGCAGGAGCAGCGAGGCTGAGGCTGGACTTACCCCAAGACCCTCACATCCCGTGAGAGGCACAGAAACCCTCCCAGGTGGCAGAGGTTAAAGAGCAGGGTTCTAACTACACCAACTTCATTCATTGCCAAACATCCACACTTACTGACAAACCAGCACTATGTGCATCTGGCACTGCTCAGCAAATCAGCCCAGGATGCCCGAAGTTTTGTTCATGTGCATGTGGGAGTGTCACTGATGTAAATCCATACCTTTGTTACCTCCAAACACGACTACTCCGAACCGGCCCTCCTATCTCTGAACTTGAGCTCATTTGAAGAGGTGACTAAAGTAGTGGACAGGGGAATGTCTATGGATGTTATTTATATGGACTTCCAGAAGGCATTTGATAAAGTCCCACATAAGAGACTGTTAACTAAGGTAGAAGCCCACGGAATTGAGGGCAAATTACTGACCTGGTTAGCAAATTGGCTGAGCGGCAGGAGACAGAGAGTAGGAATAATGGGTAGATACTCAAATTGGCAGGAAGTGACTAGTGATGTCCCGCAGAGATCTCAACTATTCAAAATATTTATTAACGACTTAGATGATGGCATCGAAAGTCATATATCCAAATTAGCTGATGACATAAAGATAGGCGGCATTGTAGGCAGTGTAGATGGAAGCATAAAATTACAAAGGGACATTGATAGATTAAGTGAATGGGCAAAACTGTGGCAAATGGATTTCAATGTAAGCAAAGGTGAGGTCATCCACTTTGGACCTAAAAAGGATAGAACAGGGTACTTTCTAAATGGTGAAAAGCTAAAAACAGTGGATGTCCAAAGAGACTTGGGGGGTCCAGGTACAGAAAATAATCAAAAAAGCTAATGGGATGCTAGCCTTTATATCTAGAGGACTAGAATACAAGGGGGCAGAAGTTATGCTGCAGCTATACAAAGCTCTGGTTAGGCCACACCTGGAGTACTGTGAGCAGTTCTAGGCACCACATCTTAGGAAGGATATATTGGCCTTGGAGGGAGTGCAGTGTAGGTTTACCAGAATGATACCTGGACTTCAAGGGTTAAGTTACGAGGCGAGATTACACAAAGGGTTGTATTCCCTGGAATTTAGAAGGTTAAGGGGTGATCTGACTGAAGTTTTAAAGATATTAAGGGGAGCAGATAGGGGAGATAGAGAGAAACTATTTCCGCTGGTTGGGGATTCTAGGACTAGGGGGCATAGTCTAAAAATTAGAGCCAGACCTTTCAGGAGTGAAATTAGGAAACACTTCTACACACAAAGGGTGGTCGAAGTTTGGAACTCTTCCGCAAACGGCAATTGATGCTGGGTCAATTAATTTTAAATCTGAGATTGATAGCTTTTTGTTAAGCAAAGATATTAAGGGATATGGGGCAAAGGAGGGCATATGAAGTTAGGTCACAGATCAGCCATGATCTCATTGAATGGCGGAACAAGCTCGAGGGGCTGAATGGCCTTCTCCTGTTCCTAACTCTGCTGCCCGTATCGAAACTCGTACCAAGTCCCGTTCACCCATCACCCCTGTGCTTGCTGACCTACGCTGGCTCCCGAATTCGGGCCTCTTGCGCATTTTCCATTTCCTGAGAGGGTTGTCCTATGTGGAGAGATTGAGCCTATACTCTCTGCAGTTCAGAAGAATGAGGTGTGATCTCATTGAAACATACAAGATTCTGAGGGGTTTGACAGGGTAGATGCTGAGAGGTTGTTTCCCCTGGCTGGAGAGTCTAGAACTAGGGGGCATAGTCTCAGGATAAGGAGTCAGCCATTTAGGACTGAGATGAGGAATTTCTTCACTCAGGTTGTGAATCTTTGGAATTCTCTGCCCCAAAGGATGTGGCTGCTGAGTCGTTGAGTATATTCAAGGCTGAGATATTTTTGGACTCTAGGGAATCAAGGGATAGCGGGATCGGGTGGGAAAGTGGAGTTGAGGTCAAAGATCAGCCATGATCTTATTGAATAGCGGAGCAGGCTTGAAGGGCTGTATGGCCGACTCCAGCTCCTAATTCTTATGTTCCTTGACCGTACCATTGGCGGCCGTGCATTAAGCTGCCTAGGCCCTAAGCTCTGGAATTCCCTCCCTAAACCTCTCTGCCTCTTTTTCCTTCAAGATGCTCCTTAAAACCTACATTTTGACCAAGCTTTTGGTCACCTGTCCTAGTATCTTTCTTTGGCTCTGTGTCAATTTTTAATTCTGATAACGCTTCCGTGAAGCACCTTGGAACGTTGTACTACGTTAAAAGTGCTGTATAAATGCAAGTTATTGTAAACGGTTCTTTGGGCTATTGTGGCTCACTTATAGGATGCCTTGGATCAGGAAGGAACAGGCAGATGGTGTGCAGCTTTATACAAGATGGCCAATCGTGTTAAGCCATGGAGCAAGCTGAATTAGTGTTTTCAGCCGAATACACGGTGAAGCCGGAAACTATAGCAGCATGCGGTGGAATCCTAGTTTTCTCGGGATATGTGCTCGTGCTCCTGCTCCCTCGCAAGGGTGGATGAGAGACTCACTGAACTAATCTCTTTGAAACAAGAAGTGAAACAAGGCTTGTCCCTGTCACCCATCCTATTCAATGTCTATCAGTGACACATTGGAATGAGTATCTGCTCTTAGGCATTCCTGAAACGTGATCGTGTTGCTGCCAAACTTGTCCTTTTTGGCTGCAGAGCAGATTTGCAGTAAATTTCAAACACTGGGAATCCCCATCAAAAAAGTCAACATTTCCAGCGGGATACACCCCCCCCCCCCCCGCTGTGGGAATTAAGTGTTGCCCCATCAGCTCTCCCCACCCCACCAAAAACCCAACAATTTACGTGCTTTCTGTAATTCCCCCCCCCTTAATACAACTGGTTGAACTGTAGGTAGAGTTGTTGCTTAAGCCCATCATAACTACTTTCTGCACGTTACACACCAGGCTGTTGAGTTTCAGGTTCCTGCAATAAAGCATAATATAAAGCAACTTATCAGTTGCCTTGAAGCAATGGTTGACGTCGTAGGTTGGTCTGTGTGCAACTTGCACACTCGGTTCCATTATGCAAGTGTGCTTCACGATGGGTGTGCAGTGCAACGTGAACTTAAGCAACAGCCATACCTACGATTCACCAGTTGTATTAAAGAACACATGGAAATTGTTGCATAAGGAGAGTTCTGATTGTGTGTGTATACACAGTGATGCTGAGAGGCCTGTGAAACTGCACTCAAGCAACAGTCGGCTACTGAGGGTGGCAGCGGGGCACTGCTCCTATACAGCTGCACCAACAGGAGACTATTCCCACTCGAAAATAAACACTGCCATCGTGGATTCCCGCAAGTTTTATTTGTGAAGGCTGATAACTTATATTACACCACTATAGTGACACGATTGTAGAGGTTTCAAACATTCCTGCAGGTTCCACAAGAACTTCACACGCTGGTCCTTAAACTCCAACCTGACCCCCCCGCCGAAGAGAACCTGAAATAAAGAATCAAAGAGATGCAATCAGACTTCATATTAACACAAGGACGGACCTTATCTTCAAGGTTCAGGAACTCCAACCAAATTAAACCAATGACATTCTCTGACTAAACAAATCATTCTTTTGTACCTGAGGTGACGGACATCTCTGATGGGAATAGAACACACCAATTTTTCGACTGAGTGTCGCTATCAAGCATAGGTTAGATCAGCCATGATCTTATTGAATGGCGGAGCAGGCTCGAGGGGCCGATTGGCCTACTCCTGCTCCTATTTCTTATGTTCTTATGTTAGATACAGAGTAAAGATCCCTCTACACTGTCCCATCAAACACTCCCAGGGCAGGTACAGCATAGGTTAGATACAGAGTAAAGCTCCCTCTACACTGTCCCATCAAACACTCCCAGGGCAGGTACAGCACGGGGTTAGATACAGAGTAAAGCTCCCTCTACACTGTCCCATCAAACACTCCCAGGGCAGGTACAGAACTGAATAAAAACATGGATTCCTCACCACACATCATTTCTGTTCCGTGATTGCTGGCAGTGTCTTCTTTTTGGGTTTCAGTTTGAAGTATAATAAAATGGATGCGATCCCTGCATATGTTGCCAGTACATACTGTAAAGAGAGAGAGAGCACGTTAATCAGGGGAGGACAGGAACCAGCTCATGAATACAGAGAAGCGCTCACAGCACCCAGAGAAAGACACCTGGGGAAAGAGAGCGAGCGCTCACATCACTCAGACAGCAAACTCAGAAATTGCGTAGAATGGGTCTATATTCTCTGGAGTTTGAAAGAATGAGAGGTGATCTCATTGAAACATGTAAAAGTCTTAGAGGGCTTGACAGGGTAGATGCTGAGAGGCTGTTTAAGAATTAGGAGCAGGAGTAGGGCATACGGCCCCTCGAGCCTGCTCCGCCATTCAATAAGATTATGGCTGATGTTCGACCTCAACTCCACTTTCCTGCACTATCCCCATATCCCTTGATTCCCTTTAGTCCCGGGCTGCGCGGGACCGACAGAGCTGCGTGGCTGCATGGGAACGTTGGTTCTTACTCTTTTACTCCAACCCCCTTGCAATAAAGGCCAACATACAAGTTGGTTTCCTAATTGCTTGCTGTACCTGCCTGTTAACAGTCTGTGATTTGTGTACAAGGACACCCAAATCCCTCTGAATTCCAACATTTACTAGTCTCACCTTTTAAAAAATATTCTGCTTTTCTATTCTTCCTCCCATAGTGGATAATTTCACACTTCTCCACAAGACTCCATCTGCCACCTTCTTGCCCGATCACTTAACCTGTCTATATCCCTTTACAGCCTTTTTGCATACTCTATACATTGCTGTTTGTGGGATCTTGCTGTTGGATGCTGCGTTTCCTACATTACAACAGTGACCACACTTCAAAAGTTCTTCATTGGCTGTAAAGTGTTTTGGGACGTCCCGAGTTTGTGAAAGGCTCGATAGAAATGCAAGTCTTCTTTCTTTATTCTAGCGTAACTGTATTGGAAAGGGTGGGAGCCTGACTGTAGATCCAGTTCTCTAACGTTTTTCTCCTTCTCAGACAATCGAGTGGAACTGGCGCTGTGGGAAGCACAGTTTGCAGCGGATTCACTGTCACAGTGAGGCCAGTAAAGGAGTGTACTGCCTACAGTACGATGACCGGAGAATTATCAGCGGGCTGAGAGACAACACCATTTAAGAAACAGCTCGATACTGTATTCCAGGGATATCCAATGGTTTTGTTATCCATGGAGTCTCAGGGGCCCCCCTGATGTTTAGATCCCTGTTCCTCGTAATTCCCAGGTATCTCGGGCTGCTGATACGGACAGGTCTGGGCGTTCTGGTGCAGGATTGATCCACCAATGAGGCAGCAGCGCTCAGAACAGCCCTTTCCAAACCTCAAGGCCCAGCCAATAAAGAAATATAAACGCCGATAGGAGTGAGTTGGCTGGGCTTCGAGGACCGGTTTCCGCCTGGGCATGCCGCTTAACAGTGACTACATTTCAAAAGTAATTAAGTGTCTGTGGGAGCCACTTTGGGAGCAAGAATAATTTTGGATGTCCCAAGGATGTGATAAAACGCTATATAAATGCAAGTACTTCCTCTGCTCGGAGATGTCCCTCCACCCCCCCCCCCTCCCCCAGGAACAGGAGGAGGCCATTCAGCTCCTCGAGCCTGTTCCGCCATTTAATTAGATCATGGCTGGTCTGTATCCTAACTCCATCCACCCACCTTGGCTCCTTATCCCTTAATGCCCTTGGCTAGCAAAAATCTATCTAGCTCAGATTTAAAATTATTATTTGAGCTAGCGTCTACTGCTTTCTGTGGGTGAGAGTTTCACACTGCTACCTGCAATCTCCCCGGTAGTTGTACTTACATTCCTCCTGCCTGTGATGGTGTAGGCATTGAAGTACTTCTGGAAGCCAGCAAACTGGTGCTGGGTGCCAGCATCGTGACCCGCCATTCTCACTAACACAGACTGTAGAGGGAAACAGAACAAATTACAACAAGCCCCGAAATACAAATGGCCAGGCGTCACAGTCCAAGCGTGCAGCCTGTGGGAGCACAGCTTCGGTGCAGCGCTATCAGACGGGGCTCGAAGACCTTTCACCTCACTTCCAAACTCGACAGGACCTTCTTGGAATCAGACCGCTGCAGTTTCAGTACGCCGATTTAGCAAGTCAACCACCTCCAGATTGTTTAAAGGGGCGATTCGGAGGGAGGAGTGAGCAGGAGACCCTCCAGCCTCACTGCAGACCGACCCAGTGATGAAATCCTGAATTTTCCCTCAGATCCCCATCAACTCCCCTATTCAGAGTCACAACAGACAGCAGCGTAGGAGCCCCACATCTGTGCAGCACTCAAGCCTGTCACCACAGCTGCAAAGAGACCGACCGTAAGCCCGTGGCTCAGTGGGTAGCACTCTCGCCTCGGAGTCAGAAGGTTGTGGGTTCAAGTCCCACTCCAGAGACTTGAGCACAAAATCTAGAATGACACTCCAGTGCAATACTGGGGAAATGCCGTACTGTCGGAGGTGTCTTCTTTCGAATGAGACGTTAAACCGAGGCCCCATCCACCCTCTCAGGTGGATGTGAAAGATCCCACAGCCACTATTTCAAAGAAGAGCAGGGGAGTTCTCCCCGGTGTCCCGGCCAATATTAATCCCTCAATCAACAGTTAAAAACAGATTATCTGGTCATTATCACATTGTTATTTGTGGGAGCTTGCTGTGCGCATATTGGCTACCACGTTTCCTACATTACAACAGTGACTACACTTCAAAAAGTACTTAATTGGCTGTAAAGCACTTTGGGACATCCGGTGGTCATGAAAGGTGCTCACTTGCAATAGAGGGCAAATATACAATTAATAGAATCTAGATTTTCAAAAGGCCTTCGATAAGGTACCCCATAATAGACTGATGAACAAGGTCAGAGAATGCAGAGTCAGGGGACAAGTAGAAGAATAGATAGCTAGCTGGCTTCAAGACAGAAAGCAGAGAGTAGGGGTAAAAGGTAGCTATTCACAGTGGCAGAAGGTAGGTAGTGGTGTTCCACAAGGATCAGTGCTGGGACCACAATTCACAATTTATATTAACGATTTAGACTTTGGAATCAAAAACTCAATTTCTAAATTTGCGGATGACACCAAATTATGGGGGAGGACAGTCAATACTGAGGAGGACTGCAACAAATTACAGGAGGACATTAATAAACTTGCAGAATGGGCATATAATTGGCAAATGAAGTTCAACACAGATAAATGTGAGGTATTACATTTTGGTAGGAATAGGGTGGTCACTTATTGGAGGGTGCGCGTATCGGTGGGGTAGAGGAACAAAGGGATCTCAGAGTACAAATACACAGATCACTAAAAGTTGCGACACAGGTTAGCAAGGCCATAAAAAAATCAAACCAAGCACTAGGGTTTATTCCTAGAGGTATAGAATTGTAGTTAATTGTAGGGAAGTTATGTTAAACCTGTATCGAACCTTGGTTAGACCACACTTGGAGTACTGTGTACAGTTCTGGTCGCCATATTATAAAAAGGATATAGAGGCACTGGAGAGGGTGCAGAGAAGATTTACAATGATGATATCAGAAATGTGAGGATATACATATCTGGAAAGGATGAACAGGCTGGGTCTCTTTTCTCTTAAAAAAAGGCCGAGGGGTGACCTAATAGAGGTCTTTAAAATTATGAAAAGTTTTGATAGAGTGGATACAGAGAGTGTGTTTGGGAAGAGCATAACTATAAGATTGTCACCAAGAAATCCAATAGGGAAGTCAGAAGAAACTTCTTTTTCCCGGTGTGGTGAGAATGTGGAGCTCGCTACCACAGGGAGTGGTTGAAGCGAATAGTATAGATGCATTTAAGGGGAGGCTGGACAAGCATATGAGGGAGAAGGGAATAGAGGGAAAAGGGAATAGAGGGTTACGCTGATAGAGTTAGATGAGGAAAGACGGGAGGAGGCTCCAGTGGGGCATAAATGCCTGCATGGACTGGTTGGGCCGAATGGCCTGTTTCTGTGCGGTATATCCTATGTAATGCTAAGTAATCTGCACAAACTTCCCATCACTCCTACCAGTATAGGTGGAGATTTACACTGGGAATCCGCCACTGCTCCTCCTGCCACAGCGCCGCCACCGGTGGGAGGGTGCACCTGCAGCGTGACCGGGTTACATGGAGATTTCCCATTATAACAGCAAGGCTTGAGCTCGAGCACCGCTCCCGGCTCCAGACAGCTCTCCCACCCGAAAATCACACCCGGTCCCGGGGCGCAACCCCCGGGGAGATTGTCCTCAATGCCCCGGGGTCAGGGAGGGGAATCGAACCTAGGCTGCTCCCCGCAGCCAGAGCTGAAACCCGACCCCGGAGCCCGGCTCGCCAGGCCCGGGGAATCATTAACTGAGCCCGGGGGGCCCATTCCCGATCCACGGGTCCCCCGGGCCCCGGACTCTCACCTTCACTCCGCCGCTGCTCCCAACGTCCTTCAGAGGCCCGAGTTCCACAAGGCCTGGCGCCGGAAGTACCGCCCACAGCCTCCGCCTATTGGTCCAAATTACCATCACTCAATGCAATTATCGCCCCTCCGTGTTACGTCAGCAGCACCTACCATCTATTGGTCGGCCAGGATGTCAATCAGTATAAGCACCACCCCCGTACCCAACAAGTCTTCACGTAAATCAGTGACATCACCAGCGGCACTCGCCATCCATTGGTTGGCGGGGCATGACTCCCCGTCGACCTGATGGAACCGCCCCACCTAATCACTGATTGGACCAGGTCCGTCACCGCTCCCTTTTCGGATTGGAGAAAAACGACATCAATCAGAGCAAAGCTCGACCGTGATAGGCCGCCGCGCGGGTGGCTGTGGGACGCGGGTTGCCTCGGTGAGAGCGCATGTGTGCAGGGCCAGGGGAGGCATTGGAGCGGCGGCTGGGGGTCTGTCCGGGTGAGAGGCTTGGAGCCGGCCTGTGAGCGCGGGACAGAGCGGGGATCCTGGGGGGGAGCGGGGGTCCTGGGGGGGACAGAGCGGGGGTCCTGGGGGGGGAGAGCGGGGGTCCTGGGGGGAGAGCGGGGATCCTGGGGGGGACAGAACGGGGGTCCTGGGGGGGGACAGAACGGGGGTCCTGGGGGGGGACAGAGCGGGGGTCCTGGGGGGGAGCGGGGGTCCTGGGGGGGACAGAGCGGGGGTCCTGGGGGGGAGCGAGGGTCCTGGGGGACAGAGCGGGGGTCCTGGGGGGGAGAGCGAGGGTCCTGGGGGGGGAGTGCGGGGATCCTGGGGGGGGAGAGCGGGGGTCCTGGGGGGAGAGCGGGGATCCTGGGGGGGACAGAACGGGGGTCCTGGGGGGGACAGAACGGGGGTCCTGGGGGGAGAGCGGGGATCCTGGGGGGGACAGAACGGGGGTCCTGGGGGGGGACAGAGCGGGGGTCCTGGGGGGGACAGAGCGGGGGTCCTGGGGGGGGACAGAGCGGGGGTCCTGGGGGGGACAGAGCGGGGGTCCTGGGGGGGACAGAGCGGGGGTCCTGGGGGGGGACAGAGCGGGGTCCTGGGGGGGACAGAGCGGGGGTCCTGGGGGGGACAGAGCGGGGGTCCTGGGGGGGAGCAGACGGGGTCCTGGGGGGACAGAGCGGGGGTCCTGGGGGGGGACAGAACGGGGGTCCTGGGGGGGGACAGAACGGGGGTCCTGGGGGGGACAGAGCGGGGGTCCTGGGGGGGGACAGAGCGGGGGTCCTGGGGGGGGACAGAGCGGGGGTCCTGGGGGGGGACAGAGCGGGGGTCCTGGGGGGGGACAGAGCGGGGGTCCTGGGGGGGGACAGAGCGGGGGTCCTGGGGGGGGGACAGAGCGGGGGTCCTGGGGGGGGGACAGAGCGGGGGTCCTGGGGGGGCGACAGAGCGGGGGTCCTGGGGGGGGACAGAGCGGGGGTCCTGGGGGGGGGACAGAGCGGGGGTCCTGGGGGGGGACAGAGCGGGGTCTGGGGGGAAAGAGCGGGGGACAAGAGCGGGGGTCCTGGGGACAGAGCGGGGGGTCCTGGGGGGGACAGGAGCGGGGGTCCTGGGGGGGGACAGAGCGGGGGTCCTGGGGGGAGAGCGGGGGTCCTGGGGGGGGACAGAGCGGGGGTCCTGGGGGGGGACAGAGCGGGGGTCCTGGGGGGGAGAGCGGGGTCCTGGGGGGGGACAGAGCCGGGGATCCTGGGGGGGGAGAGGCGGGGATCCTGTGGGGGGAGAGCGGGGGTCCTGGGGGGGACAGAGTGGGGGTCTGGGGGGGACAGAGCGGGGGTCCCTGGGGGGGGGACAGAGCGGGGGTTCCTGGGGGGGGTACAGAGCGGGGGTCCTGGGGGGGGACAGAGCGGGGGTCCTGGGGGGACACAGAGCGGGGGTCCTGGGGGGGACAGAGCGGGGATCCTGGGGGGGGACAGAGCGGGGGTCCTGGGGGGGGACAGAGCGGGGGTCCTGGGGGGACAGAGCGGGGATCCTGGGGGGGACAGAGCGGGGGTCCTGGGGGGGACAGAGCGGGAGATCTGGGGGGGACAGAGCGGGGGTCCTGGGGGGGACAGAGCGGGGGTCCTGGGGGGGACAGAGCGGGGGTCCTGGGGGGGACAGAGCGGGGGTCCTGGGGGGGACAGAGCGGGGGTCCTGGGGGGGGACAGAGCGGGGGTCCTGGGGGGGGACAGAGCGGGGGTCCTGGGGGGGGACAGAGCGGGGGTCCTGGGGGGGACAGAGCGGGTTTCCTGGGGGGGACAGAGCGGGGGTCCTGTGGGGGAGAGCGGGGTCCTGGTGGAGGCTGAGTGCGGGGGTCCCGGGTCCGCCCGGAGGCAGCAGCTTCCTCTGGGACACCCAGCCAGAGGGGGCTGAGGGGAGATTTAATTGAGGTGTATAAAATGATGAGGGGCCTAGCTAGAGTGGATAGGAAGGATCTATTTCCCTTAGCAGAGAAGTCAATAACCAGGGGGCAGAGATTTAAAGTAATTGGTCGGAGGTTTAGAGGGGAGTTGAGAACTTTTTTCACCCAGTGGGTGGTGGGGGTCTGGAACTCACTGCCTGAAAGGGTGGTAGAGGCAGAAACCCTCATCACATTTAAACAGTACTTGGATATGTACTTGAAGTGCCGTAACCTACAGGGCATCGGACCAAGAGCTGGAAAGTGGGATGAGGCTGGATAGCTCTTTGTCGGCCGGCACGGACAAGATGGGCTGAACGGCCTCCTTCCGTGCTGTAAATTTCTATGACTTGGTACTGGAGTGAGGCAGCCCTGGGAGTGTTTGATGGGACAGTGTAGAGGGAGCTTTACTCTGTATCTAACCCGTGCTGTACCTGCCCTGGGAGTGTTTGATGAGACAGTGTAGAGGGAGCTTTACTCTGTATCTAACCCGTGCTGTACCTGCCCTGGGAGTGTTTGATGGGACAGTGTAGAGGGAGCTTTACTCTGTATCTAACCCGTGCTGTACCTGCCCTGGGAGTGTTTGATGGGACAGTGTATAGGGAGCTTTACTCTGTATCTAACCCTGTGCTGTACCTGCCCTGGGAGTGTTTGATGGGACAGTGTAGAGGGAGCTTTACTCTGTATCTAACCCGTGCTGTACCTGCCCTGGGAGTGTTTGATGGGGACAGTGTAGAGGGAGCTTTACTCTGTATCTTCCCCGTGCTGTACCTGCCCTGGGAGTGTTTGATGGGACAGTGTAGAGGGAGCTTTACTCTGTATCTAACCCGTGCTGTACCTGCCCTGGGAGTGTTTGATGGGACAGTGTAGAGGGAGCTTTACTCTGTATCTTCCCCGTGCTGTACCTGCCCTGGGAGTGTTTGATGGGACAGTGTAGAGGGAGCTTTACTCTGTCTCTAACCCGTGCTGTACCTGCCCTGGGAGTGTTGTGGTTTGCTCTGAAATGTATTGGGTGAAACTTACTTCAAACAATCCAGGCAGTTTAAATGTTTATTTTTAATACATTGTAGATGGGTATTTGTGACACATACTTTTGGTGATTTTTGCCATGTACAGCCTCAAGATGAGGTCTGCATGATTTGATCAGACGAGTGTTGTTTGTAATGGAGTGTCATCACTTTCACTCCAGGGTGTAAGGGATCAGGCAGAATGGTTTGGCAGCACCTGTTATTAGACAGTCAGAGATGCAGTGTGACCAGTGCTGATTATATTGGTGCCAATGTCCTACATCAGCCATTGCACTTCCTACTATGCTACTCGCTGATCCTCGCAAACTGCTCCCGTCCCCGAGTGACAGGCCCGTGACCAGCAGCACTTCGCCCTGATGTTGCAGAGCTCAAATTGCTCTCCTACCTGGGGAATCTTGAAGTAAAAGTGACACTGAATGGAAATTTCACAATCCCGTGTTTTCACTTTGCAGAATGGTTTGTTCACGTTCATGTTTTGAGTAAACTAGGATTATCACAGAACGGTGCCTGCGATTGTGGGGAATTGGCAGGTCTCTGCCGGGCTTTCACCGGGGGTATCTCGATTGTGGGGAACTGGCAGGTCTCTGCCGGGCTTTCACCGGGGGTATCTCGATTGTGGGGAACTGGCAGGTCTCTGCCGGGCTTCCACCGGGGGTATCTCGATTGTGGGGAACTGGCAGGTCTCTGCCGGGCTTTCACCGGGGGTATCTCGATTGTGGGGAACTGGCAGGTCTCTGCCGGGCTTCCACCGGGGGTATCTCGATTGTGGGGAACTGGCCGGTCTCTGCCGGGCTTTCACCGGGGGTATCTCGATTGTGGGGAACTGGCAGGTTTCTGCCGGGCTTTCACCGGGGGTATCTCGATTGTGGGGAACTGGCAGGTCTCTGCCGGGCTTCCACCGGGGGTATCTCGATTGTGGGGAACTGGCCGGTCTCTGCCGGGCTTTCACCGGGGGTATCTCGATTGTGGGGAACTGGCAGGTCTCTGCCGGGCTTTCACCGGGGGTATCTCGATTGTGGGGAACTGGCCGGTCTCTGCCGGGCTTTCACCGGGGGTATCTCGATTGTGGGGAACTGGCCGGTCTCTGCCGGGCTTTCACCGGGGGTATCTCGATTGTGGGGAACTGGCAGGTCTCTGCCGGGCTTTCACCGGGGGTATCTCGATTGTGGGGAACTGGCAGGTCTCTGCCGGGCTTTCACCGGGGGTATCTCGATTGTGGGGAACTGGCAGGTCTCTGCCGGGCTTTCACCGGGGGTATCTCGATTTGTTTCCTTTGTGTGCAGTAGTTTGAGCTGTTGCTGAGCTGTGTTCTGGGCCCGTGATGACCTGTGTTCTGGGTCCGTGATGACCTGTGTTCTGGGTCCGTGATGACCTGTGTTCTGGGTCCGTGATGACCTGTGTTCTGGGTCCGTGATGACCTGTGTTCTGGGTCCGTGATGACCTGTGTTCTGGGTCCGTGATGACCTGTGTTCTGGGTCCGTGATGACCTGTGTTCTGGGTCCGTGATGACCTGTGTTCTGGGTCCGTGATGACCTGTGTTCTGGGTCCGTGATGACCTGTGTTCTGGGTCCGTGATGACCTGTGTTCTGGGTCCGTGATGACCTGTGTTCTGGGTCCGTGATGACCTGTGTTCTGGGTCCGTGATGACCTGTGTTCTGGGTCCGTGATGACCTGTGTTCTGGGTCCGTGATGACCTGTGTTCTGGGCCCGTGATGACCTGTGTTCTGGGCCCGTGATGACCTGTGTTCTGGGTCCGTGATGACCTGTGTTCTGGGTCCGTGATGACCTGTGTTCTGGGTCCGTGATGACCTGTGTTCTGGGTCCGTGATGACCTGTGTTCTGGGTCCGTGATGACCTGTGTTCTGGGTCCGTGATGACCTGTGTTCTGGGTCCGTGATGACCTGTGTTCTGGGTCCGTGATGTTCTCACGGGGTGGACACAGTAATGTTCTCAGTGGGTCATCCTTCTCCTGTCTCCAGCTACCAACTGATCTCTCTGTTTAAACTCTCTTTTCTCAATGCTATTTAAGTCTGCTCCTGAACTGTCCCCTCTTCCTTCTTAAGCTCACACTCTCTCTTCATTGTGTTGGAATCTGGGAAAAGCTGTCTGTGGCTCTAACTTCTGCCTGCCTTCCTCACTCTTCCGTTACTCTCCAATGTACAGGCTTTTAAAATTTGAGCTTGCTGTCACCTCCCCACTTCTTCACCCATCTTCTCCCCAGTATTTTCAAACTTGCTGCCACCCTGCACTGTGGGCCTCAGCCCTTCGCCTGGGTTTCTCAGTAAATGCGCGTGTCCCCAGGCAGCTGCTGTTTGTGATGTGGAAATATCTGAATGTTGTTTCTTGCTCGGCAGGCTGGTGAAAATGGCTACAGTGGACGAGGACTTCCCTCGCGGAGGGGCACAGCGAAAGGCCACTGTGGGCAAGGACAAGAGAACCGTGGAAGAGGACAACTTATTTGGAGTAAGTACAGAAGGGGGAGAGGATGTGGCCAGAAATCAGCAGTGGAACTTAAAGATGGAAAGAAGTATTTTGATGTTGGAGAGGAATTGGAAATGGACGTCGAGTATGTGCTAGCCTCGGAGGTTGTTCCCGTTGTCTGTCGTCGGGTGTGTTCAGGTGCTGGTTATTTGACAGTCCCTCTCAGGGCCTGGGTTCGATCATTTAGATAGTTCCTGACTAGTTGGTCAAACCCCCCCACATCCCCCAGTTGAATTGATCAATGCTTTGAGCTCAGCAGGTAATTTTTGAGACCAACCCTTTACAACTGCTCAAAATACCTGCAGTTAAAATACTGCTCTCCATCCTCCAGAGATCAGGAAATGTGCAGACAGTATAGAGAAGCTTTACTCTGTAACCCGCGCTGTACCTGCCCTGGGAGTGTTTGATGGGACAGTGTAGAGGGAGCTTCACTCTGTATCTAACCCGCGCTGTACCTGCCCTGGGAGTGTTTGATGGGGACAGTGTAGAGGGAGCTTTACTCTGTATCTAACCCGTGCTGTACCTGCCCCGGGAGTGTTAGATGGGACAGTGTAGAGGGAGCTTCACTCTGTATCTAACCCGCGCTGTACCTGCCCTGGGAGTGTTTGATGGGGACAGTGTAGAGGGAGCTTTACTCTGTATCTTCCCCGTGCTGTACCTGCCCTGGGAGTGTTTGATGGGACAGTGTAGAGGGAGCTTTACTCTGTATCTAACCTGTGCTGTACCTGCCCTGTCTCCAGGTGTGCCATGATGATGAAAGTAAGAAACGAAAAAAGAAGAAAGAATTGAAACCTGAAAAGACGAAAAAGCTGAGGAGAGAGAAGGACAGAGCCTTGCAGGCGAAGCAGCTGAGTGAGACACAAATTCTCTCCTTCAAGGTACGTGAGTGGAACGGGACCTGGGAGCATGCGACCGTGCAGCATGGGTTCTCGGGGAGTGTGCAGCATGGGTTCTCGGGGAGTGTGCAGCATGGGTTCTCGGGGAGTGTGCAGCATGGGTTCTCGGGGAGTGTGCAGCATGGGTTCTCGGGGAGTGTGCTGCATGGGTTCTCGGGGAGTGTGCAGCATGGGTTCTCGGGGAGTGTGCAGCATGGGTTCTCGGGGAGTGTGCTGCATGGGTTCTCGGGGAGTGTGCAGCATGGGTTCTCGGGGAGTGTGCTGCATGGGTTCTCGGGGAGTGTGCTGCATGGGTTCTCGGGGAGTGTGCAGCATGGGTTCTCGGGGAGTGTGCAGCATGGGTTCTCGGGGAGTGTGCAGCATGGGTTCTCGGGGAGTGTGCAGCATGGGTTCTCGGGGAGTGTGCAGCATGGGTTCTCGGGGAGTGTGCAGCATGGGTTCTCGGGGAGTGTGCAGCATGGGTTCTCGGGGAGTGTGCAGCATGGGTTCTCGGGGAGTGTGCAGCATGGGTTCTCGGGGAGTGTGCAGCATGGGTTCTCGGGGAGTGTGCAGCATGGGTTCTCGGGGAGTGTGCAGCATGGGTTCTCGGGGAGTGTGCAGCATGGGTTCTCGGGGAGTGTGCAGCATGGGTTCTCGGGGAGTGTGCAGCATGGGTTCTCGGGGAGTGTGCAGCATGGGTTCTCTGGGAGTGTGCAGCATGGGTTCTCGGGGAGTGTGCAGCATGGGTTCTCGGGGAGTGTGCAGCATGGGTTCTCGGGGAGTGTGCTGCAGAAGCTGGGAACTCTCCCGCCTGAGTCGGAAGGTGCAGATTTCAAACCCCTCTCCAGACAGTCCCGGAGAGTTGAGACCGGAGCTCCAGCTTGGAATTCCGGGTTGACATCCAGTGGGAGTGAGTGAAAACCCCCCTGAGCATCCCTGATTATAATCGCTCAACCTTTGGTGGCTGTTGCCTGGGCCCTAAGCTCTGGAATTCCCTCCCTAAACCTCTCCGCCTCATTACCTCTCTGTCCTCCTTTTAAGATGCTCCTTAAAACTCTTTGACTAAGCTTTTGGTCATCTGCCCTAATTTATCCTTGTGGATTGGTGTCAAATTTTTGTCTTAATATGCTCCTGTGCAGCACCTTGGGCCGTTTTACTACGTTAAAGGCTCTATATAAATACATGTTGTTGTTGTTGTGGGAGATTTGATCAGGTGATGAAGATCCGTACAGATGAGGCAGGTGATTCAGCCCATCCCCCCTCATTCACAAACCCACAGTCCCTTAGCTTGGCCTCAAAAAGCCTCTTGAATTTTTGCCCCCATTCCCAACAACAACAACTTGCATTTATACAGCGCCTTTAACATAGTAAAACGTCCCACGGCGCTTCACTGGAGCGATTTCAGACAAAGTTTGGCACCGAGTCACATAAGGAGATATTAGGACAGGTGACCAATTTCTTAGTCAAGGAGGTAGGTTTTAAGGAGTGTCTTAAAGGAGGAAAGAGAGGCGGAGAGGTTTAGGGAGGGAATTCCAGAGATTAGGACCTCGGCAGCTAAAGTCTACCCTACCCGGAACCCATTCCTGTGAAGAAGGGATCCGTGATCTGCCTTTTCCCAGCCTGTCCCTGGGTCAACTCTGTGCTGCAGTCGTGGTTTAACAAGCAACAGAGCTGCGGATGAACCCTTTCTGTTCCACGCGGTATCTTGTGTATGTTAGTGAGATCAGCTCTTGTTCCTCTCCATTCATGCTGGCCCTCCTGTGCCCCAACCCTTGCCTGCCCCGCTCGGCGACAGTGCCAGTGTCGGGCTCGTGGCGATCACAGGCGGCCTCGCGTTGATGTAAATTTGAGTTGATCTCTTGTGCGTGTGAACTCTTGGGCACCACTGTGTATGTTCTGGATTGTGCTCATTGTTTCCCTCCTTCCCCCCCCACTCCCAGAAACTGACCGTCGGGACCCTGCTTCTCGGATGTGTGAAGGAAGTGACCGATTTTGAGCTTGTCGTCGGATTACCCCACGGACTCACTGGTTATGTGAGTCTCACCAGCGTCTGTGATGCATTTACGAAATCCCTGAGTGAGCAGGTCAATGGGGAGCTGCCGGAGGTGAGTCTGGTCCCATTACCCTTCTCTTGCTTTATTTGTGGGTTTTCCCGTGTCCTTCTCTTTGCTGGGGTGCGGGGTCCTGAGTGTCGGGCACCTGCGGTATTTCTAACTCGCCCCGCCACATGTGTTAGTGTCAGAAGCATTTTTGCCAGTAGGGGGGGTGGGGGGGGGTGGGGGATTCCGTGCTGAGCCTTGTCCTGTCCTGGTCCAGTTAAAGAAACTGCTACACGGGCTCAGCTGACAGCGTAGTGGCTGAAGGTGTTTGTTAATCAGAGGAGGGGTGGGGGAGGAGGGGAGGGGGGTGGGGGAGGAGGGTGGGGGGGAGGAGGGTGGGGGGGGGAGGGGGGAGGAGGGTGGGGGGGGAGAAGGGTGGGGGTGGGGGGGGAGGAGGGTGGGGGTGGGGGGAGGAGGGGGTGGGGGTGGGGGGGGAGGAGGGTGGGGGTGGGGGGAGGAGGGGGTGGGGGTGGGGGGGGAGGAGGGTGGGGGTGGGGGGAGGAGGGGGTGGGGGTGGGGGGGGAGGAGGGTGGGGGTGGGGGGGGGAGAGGAGGGTGGGGGTGGGGGGAGGGGAGGGGGTGGGGGGGAGGAGGGGTGGGGGGGGGAGGAGGGGAGGGGGGGGGAGGAGGGGTGGGGGGGAGGAGGGGAGGGGGGGGGTGGGGGGGGAGGAGGGGAGGGGGAGGGGGGGTGGGGGGGGGAGGGGAGGGGGGTGGGAGGGGGGTGGGGGGGGGAGGAGGGGTGGGGGGGGGAGGAGGGGAGGGGGGTGGGGGGAGGAGGGGGGTGGGGGGAGGAGGGGGGTGGGGGGAGGAGGGGGGTTAGGGGGGGAGGAGGTTATGCTGGTTAGGGTGGGAGGAGGTTATGCTGGTTAGGGTGGGAGGGGGTTAGGGTGGGAGGAGGTTATGCTGGTTAGGGTGGGAGGGGGTTAGGGTGGGAGGAGGTTATGCTGGTTAGGGTGGGAGGTGGTTAGGGTGGGAGGAGGTTATGCTGGTTAGGGTGGGAGGAGGTTATGCTGGTTAGGGTGGGAGGGGGTTAGGGTGGGAGGAGGTTATGCTGGTTAGGGTGGGAGGGGGTTAGGGTGAGGGGGAGGTTAGGGTGGGGGAGGTTAGGGTGGGGGGAGGTTAGGGTGGGAGGAGGCTGGTGTGGAGTGTAAACACTGCCACAGACCCTCTGGGCCAAATGGCCTGTTCCTGTGCTGTACATTCTACAGAAGGGCTCGCAGCAGTGACGGGTTCTAGAGGTTTTTTAAAGTCATTTCCTTTTGTTAAACTTCAAGAAAACGTTTTTGTTTCAGTGAGGGGGATAATTAATGGAGGGATGCTTAAAACGCGAGTGCTGTTTGCAAGCAGTGAGTAACTAATGCCGAGAGCTGCTTGAACTGCGGACAGAGTCGGTGGGCTTAATACGGTTTAAGCGGTGTCCTTGTAATTGGCGCCTATGGTAAATTGCAGCATCATTTGCCGGATATAGGCAGCTGTCCGGGATAAGCGGGGACGGTGTAAGAGGTGGCGACTGTATATCCCTCAGCCACCTCCATAGGAGAGTGAGTTGGCCTCGGGTCTAGGTTGGAACACTAGAGTCATTTCCTGGGGATGGGGAGGAAGGGAGTTTCTGGCTGAGTTTTGTGAATGGTGCAGAGGTTTTGGCTCGTGTGTTTGTGATGCTTTGTACTGTCAGGCTTCTGATCACTGGTCTGCTCTGTTCTATCCCAGGATCTGACTGTGCTCTCGGACCTGTACAGTCCTGGCTTGGTTGTGCGGTGCGTTGTCTCTGAGCTCGGGAAGACGAAAGCCAGCCACCACAGCTTGAAACTCTCCATTAACCCGAAGGATGTGAACAAGGCACTGTCGCCGGGAGCACTGCGAGCTGGCATGGTGAGTGATACGGAATTCAGCCATGGTATTCCCACTCCTGATCCAAGGGAAATTATTTAACCAAACACATACCCCATCTCAACATTTCCAGGACTAATAACATGCCTGTTACAAACTTCGGGTCCACTTCAGGGAGTCTCTCGGGTCACGGCCGTAAGCAGTCCCAGTGTCATATGTTCAGGAGTGTGCCCATTATCTAACTGTATGATAGTTTAACTCTAAGATGTAAGAATAGGACCCGCTTGCGATCTGAACTGGATATCGTGTCCATCACAAATGCCATGGAATGACATCACTTTAGTGTGATGAAGCCAGATGCAAATTATTAAGCTGCTTTATTTTACAGACAGGAAGCAAATGTACAGTGACAATTGCAATCAAAACTCTTAACTTCAAGCCCCTCCTTGTTTTGAAGAACTGCGCCCACTAGCTCTCTTTAGTGGGATAATTTGACACTTCTGGTCAGTTTTGGTGCTGACCTGCTCCGAGCTTTTCTCTCACTCGGCATCTTGTTTCTTCTGACCACTGGAAGTGGATGGGGCGCCCCTCTAACTTCTTCCCCGTCCAGTGATTGGCCAGTAGGCCCGTCAATAAAACCAGCCCCCCCACGGTAAGCTGGAACAAATGTTCACAACAATAATAGGTGTGGATGTTTGTAGGAATAAATATTAATGCCTGGCTCACGGGTATCCAAACTCCTCTGACAATGCGGGGTGATGGGGTTTCACGGGGGCAGTGTGTAGTGGGGTATCATGGGAGGATGCGTGTGATGGCGCGGGGGGGATATGTGGGGTATCTTCTCTCTGATACTGGATTGAAGTACTTGTGTAAATTAAAGTAAAACTGGAAGTTTACCAGTTAGGCTGTGGATTTCCGTCCCATGGTACCTCTAATTGTAAGTCATTTATCAGCGTTGGTTTTTAACGCTACACTTTCTGCTGAACAGTGTTTTTTTTTAAATTACACGGAATTCTCCTTTTACTCACATCCGTGACTCTTTATACCTGGTTTTAATTCCCAGGAATCGTTTTAAAATATAAATGTGGAGGCCTGTTGTTGACCTTTTATACTTCTCTTCCCCATGAAGACGAGCGATCTTCATGGGGGTTCCCTGCTCCCTGGGTCTCCCTCCACTGGCATTCAGTACCAGGGATGGAGGGAAGAGGGAGGGCTGTCTTAGTTTGTTGTAATTGTGTGTCCGATTCGCCATTGCCTTGGTCTGGTCGCTGGTATGGTGTACTGAGTGCGACTCTTCTCTCTCTCCCTAACCTCAGCTGCTCTCGGGCTGCGTGTCCAGTGTGGAGGACCATGGGTATCTGGTCGATATTGGAGTCAAGGTCACCAAGGCCTTCCTCTCTCAGCAGAAGGCCCAGGAGTACATTAAGAGCAGAAACCGAGGTTAGTCACACACGGTAATCCCCCGGGGGTAATCCCCACCGTTACACCCGCACTTCGCACTCAGCAGGCCAGTTAGAGGTACCATGGGATGGAAATCCACAGCCTAACTGGTAAACTATTCCTGTATTTCTGAACCGTGACACCAGCTCACCTACAGGTCTGGTATCCAGGTATTGGGAGCGCTGACTGCCCTGTCGAGTGTTATCACACACATTTGATTCATTCTCCTCCTTTATTTCTGTGCAGCAGCATTGCTGATCAGCAACTTTCTGACTCAGTAGGAATGCCTCAACTGCCAAGGAATGCTGAGTATTTAGTTTGTAATTGAAAGATATTCTTCATTAAGATGAATGCTCCTCTCTCTCTCGTCGCCCTCTCTCTCTTTTCCTAGCTTAATGACTGAGCCCCAGGAGCAGTTTATGTTGCAGTAGGTGAGGTCCCAGCTGGTGTGTTGACCTTTTCTCTTTGCTGACTGTCTTGCTCTCATTTCTGGTATTTCCTCTACTTATCTTGTAACAGAAGCCCTGGTGTATTTTGCTCCCATCTAGGATTGCCTCTCCGTGTCGGTCAGTACCTAAACGTCCTCCTGGAGTCAGTGAAGAATGATGGGCGAATCGTCCAGCTCTCCATCCGTCCGACTGACGTCGTTGCAGCGATGGTGGCTGAAGATCAGAAATGGAACCTCTGCAACCTGCTCCCTGGACTGGTGATGAGGGCCGAGGTTCAGAAGGTGCAGATTCTGGGATCTGTTGCTGTCTCCCATTCCCCAAAGACTGAGCAGGCTGGGTCTCTTTTTCTCTAGAAAAGAGAAGGCTGAGGGGTGACCTGATAGAGGTCTTTAAAATTCTGAAAGGGTTTGATAGGGTAGACGTAGAGAAGATGTTTCCACTTGTGGGGGAGACCAGAACTAGGGGCCATAAATATAAGATAGTCACTAATAAATTCAATAGGGAATTCAGGAGAAACTTCTTTACCCAGAGCTTGTTTAGAATGTGGAACTCGCTACCACAGGGAGTGGTTGAGGCGAATATCATAGATGCATTTAAGGAGAAGCTGGACAAGTACATGAGGGAGAAAGGAATAGAGGGTTATGTTGATGGGGTGAGATGAGGAAGGATGGGGGGAGGCGCGAGTGGAGCATAAACCCCGCCATGGACTGGTTGGGCCGAAAGGCCGGTTATGTGCTGTAAATACGATGTGTAACCACAGGGTATTCCTGCAAGACCCATAAAAATTAGTTCTGGCCTTGCATCAGCCCCTTGCAGCCAACCAATTGGACACAGCACCTATCTAGGAAAAATAAGAGGGGTTAACATCTTGCGTGTGACCTTTGGTCGGCGAGAAGAGGTTGAATGAAGAGCTGTAGCCGCGACATTAACCTGTCTTTTCTCTCGGGTGGTATCTGACCTGCTGTGTGCTCCCAGTACTTTCTGCTTTTAGTTTCATATTTGCACCATTCAAGATTTATCTTTTTGCCTGTGCAACATTTCTGCGAGCTTTCTCGTTCTAGAGTATGGTAAAGGGGGATAATTATTAATCTGTACAAATTAGGCCACAGTTGGAGCACTCTATGCAGCCTCGGGAATCCCATTATAACCAGGTTATTGAAGCCTTGGAAGAAGGACATCATCAGCAGGACAATACCAGGGATGTGATGGAGTCACGATTAAGGATTTGAGCTGGGACTGTACTCCGTGCAGCAGTGTAGGTTAAAGATGATCTAATAGAAGTGTTCAAAATGAGGAAAGGGTTTGAGGGCAAACGGGGCAAGATTGTTTCCACTGGTAGGTGAATCAGTAACGAGGGGCAGAATCTCCGGGTTAGTCCTGGAGGTGTAAAAGGGAAGAGGAGTAGGGTACAGGGAAATGGGATTAATTTGAGTATGAGGGAGCTAGTACTGAGCCAAGCATGATGGGCCGAATGGCCACCACCTGCACCAAAGTTTGTCTGATTCTGTGAAATGGCTGCCCTGCTTTCAGAACACTTGACCACGCGCATCCTCCACTCTTCCTCAGAACACGTTATGGCGCAAATGTTTGGGTGGAGGGAGGCTGCCTGCGAGTGACCGCTGCTAATTGTGTAAAGGGAACCTTCTCGTGACACACTGTTCTCACTTGCTGAGGGGGTGCGCACTGGACTCCAGGCCCGGGTCTGACCACTCAGTGCCCGGCCTGCGCTCTCCCTCTCTCGCTGGCTCTGGCCCATGGCTGCAATGACTTGCTTTGAGCTTCTGTTGTGATGACTGCTCCGTGGTTCGACCCTTGTGCTGATGTGATTGCAGGTGACTTTCCACGGCCTGTTTCTGCAGTTCCTCTCTGGCTTGTCGGGCTCTGTGGATTTCATGCACCTGGACCCACAGAAAGTAGGGACCTACTGCCAGGGTCAAAAGGTGAGTTTGAGGAAACCGCTCGTACAACACTTTTAATGTAGCAATGCACCCCAGGACGCTTCACAAATGGGCGTAAGGAGCTGGCGATGAGCTGTAGAGAGCCTTCTGGTATTGTACACTTAGACACACGAGAAAGCCTGATCAGTAAAAGACCAGCTGGTCCATTGATTCCGTTCCATTCAACTGGGCAACATCGCCCCCAGTACTCCCCACCCACCAGCAGCCCCGTCCTCTCCTGGGAGAGGTAGAAAACCAGATTCAAACATATTTTGGGAAGTTCCTCTCCGACCCCGAAGGGCAATCAAAAACGAGCTCCAGGAGGTAATCGTGACCATGCGGTAGTTTTTGTTGATCTTAATACTGTTGGAGAGAGACAACTTCAAAGCTGTTGTCTCTGTCGGGAATTAAAGTTCTAGACACAGATTATATTCGGGGGAATGATCATCGCAGACCACACACACACACACTCACACACGCACTCACTCACACACACACACACACTCACACACGCACGCACTCACACTCACGCACTCACACACACACACACACGCACTCACACACTCTCACACGCACTCACACACTCTCACAC
>JASTWF010000043.1:763975-857210 GCA_030390025.1 Squalus acanthias
CTGGGTGCCTGACTGTAAATTACTCTTTTGTGTAGGTAAGGCCTTCTAATCAGCTCTAAATGGTGTGGGATTACGGTTTGTACTAAACACTGACTGCAGCTTAAATAAAGCTAGTTGCATTGCTTGCTTTCTGGCTTAGTTTATTCAATGGCGATCTACAACATTCTTGTTGATTGGTGTAATAGCGCTATCCCGTTAACCCGACCATCGCGTATTGCGGGCAAACCGCGTTCGCACGAAGGTGCCCGCGATAAGCAGTGGGGACTGCACTGCATCCCACAGCATTACTAACTGTTAACTTCTGCCCTTCCTCATTCCAGAAACGTCACCTGTCTGACACAAAGCTGACCTTTAACCCCAGCAAGTTCAAGGAAGGCACCAAGCACAGGTGCAGGATCATTGATCACAGCCCCATGGAACAGATGGCCCTGGTGTCGCTGAAAAAGTGAGTGATCTCGGGCTGTTTCTGTGTGTGATCATAGAGTCATAACGGCACAGACGAAGGCCGTGCCAGCTCTCTGCAAAGCAATCCCGTCAGTCCCATTCCCCCACTCTATCCCCGTAGCCCTGCAAGTTTATCAATGCATCAGTCATCAATATCGGGATGTCGTGTTCGATAGAGTATAACTGGAGGAATAGAACACCAACCGTGTTATCCTAAGGGAAGTCACCTGCTGAAGGCGAGCATGCAGGTGCAACAGGCGATCAAGAAGGCAAACGGTATGCTGGCCTTCATAGCAAAAGGGTTGGAATACAGGAACAGGGATACCTTGCTGCAGCTGTACAGGGCACTGGTGAGACCACACCTCGAGTATTGTGTACAGTTTTGGTCGCCTCATCTGAGGAAAGATGTTCTTGCCATGGAGGGGGTGCAGCGGCGATTCACCAGGCTGATACCAGGAATGGCGGGATTGACCTATGAGGAGAGACTATGTAGTTTAGGGATGTACACACTGGAGTTTAGAAGATTGAGAGGGGACCTCATAGAAGTGTATAAAATTCTGACAGGTCTAGACAGACTAGATGCAGAAGGGATGTTTCCCTTGGCGGGTGAGAACAGAACTAGAGGACATAATTTAAGGATAAGGGCTAAACCATTTAGGACAGAAATGAGGGGGAATTTCTTCACTCAGAGGGTGGTGAACCTGTGGAACTCATTGCCACAGAGGGCAGTGTACGCCAGCTCATTAAATATATTTAAGAGGGAATTAGATATATTTCTACAGGCAAAAGGGGTTAAGGGTTACGGAGAGAAGGCGGGGACGGGATACTGAATTGGAGGATCAGCCATGATCTCATTAAATGGCGGAGCAGGCTCGAAGGGCCGGATGGCCTACTCCTGCTCCTATCTTCTATGTATCTATGTATGAGACACAAGTGTGTAGGAGAGGGAGCAGATGCTGCACGGGTTAGATAGAGTAAAGCTCCCTCTACACTGTCCCATCAAACACTCCCAGGGCAGGTACAGCACGGGTTAGATACAGAGTAAAGCTCCCTCTACACTGTCCCATCAGACTCTCCCAGGGTAGGTACAGCACAGGTTAGATACAGAGTAAAGCTCCCTCTACACTGTCCCATCAAACACTCTCAGGGCAGGTACAGCACGGGTTAGATACAGAGTAAAGCTCCCTCTACACTGTCCCATCAAACACTCCCAGGGCAGGTACAGCACGGGTTAGATACAGAGTAAAACTCCCTCTACACTGTCCCATCAAACACTCCCAGGGCAGCTACAGCATGGATTAGATACAGAGTAAAGCTCCCTCTACACTGTCCCATCAAACACTCCCAGGGCAGGTACAGCACGGGTTAGATACAGAGTAAAGCTCCCTCTACACTGTCCCATCAAACACTCCCAGGGCAGGTACAGCATGGGTTAGATACAGAGTAAAGCTCCCTCTACACTGTCCCATCAAACACTCCCAGGGCAGGTACAGCACGGGTTAGATACAGAGTAAAGCTCCATCTACACTGTCCCATCAAACACTCCCAGGGCAGGTACAGCACGGGTTAGATACAGAGTAAAGCTCCCTCTACACTGTCCCATCAAACACTCCCAGGGCAGGTACAGCACGGGTTAGATACAGAGTATCTGCACTGTTCTGTCCTCGGTCTGCTGCAGTATTGTGAAGTTTTCACACCCAATTATTCTGAATTGAGCGGGGTGGTTTTGTGCTTTGGGATGATGCCCAAAAGAGGTTGCATGGAGACTGCACAAACTCAATTCACGCAGAACCCTTGCAGCCAGAAGAATGTAAGATAATGTTTGAAAGATTGAAAGGTGAATGTCTGACTTGCTGGAGCACACGGAGCCCTGCTTTCATTTTGAGTTTCTCATTTTCAGGAGTGTTATTGATGCCCCGTTTTTGAGGTACCAGGACATCCAGCCGGGACAGCTGATCGAGGTAGGTCCATAGAGCCAGAGCGAAACAAACAATCCGAGTGTTGTGGAATGGCAACCCAAGTGATGCAGCGGCAACTTTCTTCCTCTCTGCCGTTCCTGGTTCATTCGACCCCTCTGCTCGTTTCTCTTGGCCCCTCAACGAGCCCAGCCTGGCCACTCTGTCCTCGAACTATCGTGCCTTTTCCAGCATCCTTTAACACAGAGTTGTCATCCAACTCCTTGCCCATCTCTCTCTCCACTCCCTGGTCAAGTGCCTCCACCCTGGTTTCTGACTTGCCCAAAGTGCCGAAACTTGGTCATTGTGACTGCGTCCCGAGCCTTCTCCTGCACAAAGACTGCACAACTCGACTCCCACACCCCGCACTCTACACCCCATCTCAGTTAAGCAGACGTTCCCCAGGTTTGATTCCCAGACTGTGCTGTGCTGGCGGGTCTTGGGCAGGGCAGCAGTTGGGGTGCAAGTGTTGGTGTTGGTGCCCATGGGACCGGGCAGGGAAAGTAAAATTAGCCAGGGTTCCCTTTCCTCCTCATTACCCGGTGACCCCCCCCGCCCCCCAGTGACCTCTGGGCCGTATTATTCAATTACCCCACGAGCCTCACCGCTGATCCTTGATCCTTGATCTGTGACCCCTGATCTGTGTATTCAGAGACTCCTGTACCCACTAACCCCTAATGAGTATCCAGTGACCCCCCCCACCCCGCCCCCAGCCATTCTGTAAAGGACATCTGTGGACATTTGATGGGCACCTGCTGACTGCCTCGGCCTACACGGGTAGGATGGTCACTTTGGGTGGAATCTAACTCGAGTCCTTTACAACTGATTTGCCAATACTCTGCTTTCGTGCCTTTGCTGCTTTTCAGGGTAAAGTCACCTCTCTGGAGAAATTCGGGGCGCACGTGAAACTTACAGACCATATCCGGGGACTGGTGCCTCGCACACACCTGGCAGACGTCCCGCTCAAGCATCCAGAAAAGCTGTACAGCATGGGAGACCAAGTGAGGTGCAGGGTGAGTGCGCAGTGTGTCACTGTCCGGTATAGAGCGAGAGACCGGGTGAGTGCGCAGTGTGTCACTGTCCGGTATAGAGCGAGAGACCGGGTGAGTGCGCAGTGTGTCACTGTCAGGTATAGAGTGAGGTGCAGGGTGAGTGCGCAGTGTGTCACTGTCAGGTATAGAGTGAGGTGCAGGGTGAGTGCGCAGTGTGTCACTGTCAGGTATAGAGTGAGGTGCAGGGTGAGTGCGCAGTGTGTCACTGTCAGGTATAGAGTGAGGTGCAGGGTGAGTGCGCAGTGTGTCACTGTCCGGTATAGAGTGAAGTGCAGGGTGAGTGCGCAGTGTGTCACTGTCCGGTATAGAGTGAGGTGCAGGGTGAGTGCGCAGTGTGTCACTGTCCGGTATAGAGCGAGAGACCGGGTGAGTGCGCAGTGTGTCACTGTCCGGTATAGAGTGAGGTGCAGGGTGAGTGCGCAGTGTGTCACTGTCCGGTATAGAGTGAGGTGCAGGGTGAGTGCGCAGTGTGTCACTGTCCGGTATAGAGTGAGGTGCAGGGTGAGTGCGCAGTGTGTTCACTGTCCGTTAGTGTCGGAGACAGGGTGAGTGCGCAATGTGTTCACTGTAGAGTGAGGTGCAGGGTGAGTGCGCAGTGTGTCACTGTCCGGTATAGAGTGAGGTGCAGGGTGAGTGCGCAGTGTGTTCACTGTCCGTTAGTGTGGGAGACAGGGTGAGTGCGCAGTGTGTTCACTGTCCAGTAGTGTGGGAGACCGGGTGAGTGCGCAGTGTGTCATTGTCCGTTAGTGTGGGAGACAGGGTGAGTGCGCAGTGTGTTCACTGTCCAGTAGTGTGGGAGACCGGGTGAGTGCGCAGTGTGTTCACTGTCCGTTAGTGTGGGAGACAGGGTGAGTGCGCAGTGTGTCATTGTCCGTTAGTGTGGGAGACAGGGTGAGTGCGCAGTGTGTCACTGTCCATTGGTGTAGGAGACCGGGTCAGTGCGCAGTGTGTCACTGTCCATTAGTGTAGGAGACAGGGTGAGTGCGCAGTGTGTCACTGTCCGTTAGTGTGAGAGACAGGGTGAGTGCGCAGTGCGTTCACTGTCCATTAGTGTAGGAGACCGGGTGACTGCGCAGTGTGTTCACTGTCCATTACAGTGTTTGTCTGACCTACTGTGGGAGTGAAAGGAGCAGTGTTGGATCCAACAACGAGTGCTTGGGTGCACCCCGTCTGTGTCTCCAGAATACTAAAATAAAAGATTGCATTTATATCGCACCTTTCCCGACCTCGCGATGTGCCAAAGTGCTTTACAACCAATTTTTACTTTTACTTTTGAAGTGCGGTCACTGTTGTAATGTAGGAAACACGGCAGCCAATTTGTGCACAGCAAGCTCCCACAATCAGCAATGAGATAAATAATCAGATCATCTGAATTTTTTTTTAATGATGTTGGTTGAGGGATAAATATCGGCCAGTACACCAGGGAGAACTCGCCTGCTCTTCTTCGAAATAGTGGCGTAGGATCTTTTATGCCCACCTGAGGGGCAGACGGGGCCTCGGTTTAACATCTCATCCGAAAGACGGCCCCTCCGACCGTGCGGTGCTCCCTCAGTACTGACCCTCCGACAGTGCGGCGCTCCCTCAGTACTGACCCTCCGACAGTGCGGCGCTCCCTCAGTACTGCCCCTCTGACAGTGCGGCGCTCCCTCAGTACTGCCCCTCTGACAGTGCGGCGCTCCCTCAGTACTGCCCCTCCGACAGTGCGGCGCTCCCTCGGTACTGCCCCTCTGACAGTGCGGCACTCCCTCAGTACTGCCCCTCCGACAGTGCGGCACTCCCTCAGTACTGCCCCTCCGCCAGTGCGGCGCTCCCTCAGCGCCCAGAGGGAGAGTTCAAATCCCACCATGCCAGGTTGTGAAATGGAATTCAGAAAATCTGGCGTATTAAATGAGCTGGAACCGTAAAATAACCAGGAAAGCTGCCAGATTGTTGTAAAACCCAACGGGTTCACTCATGCCCTTCAGGGAAAAGAGCCCCCCAACCTGTATGGCCTGGCCTACACTTGACTCCAGTCCCACACTGCCCTCGGCCGATGGGCGATAAATATCACCATGCCTGTATCACCCACGCACTAATATTTTTAAATAAGTGAGCTGCAGAGTCCCTTTTTTAGATTAAACATCGTTTCCTTCTCAGGTGTTGACGGTAAACAGTGACTCCAAGAAGCTGATCTTGACTCGGAAGAAGATGCTGGTTGGTTCGAAGCTCCCCCTCATCACCTGCTACAAGGAGGCCATCCCCAGGCAGGTAGTCCACGGTTACATCGTGTGCGTGAAGCCGTTCGGCTGCATCGTCCGCTTCTACAATGACGTGCGAGGTCTGGTCCCGCGGCAGGAGCTGAGCGCCCGCCCCGTGCCATTCCCTGAGAAGGTCTTCTACGTTGGCCAGGTGAGGCAGCAGTCCGTGGGGAGGAGGGGTGCGTTGGGAGTGGGACTCGTGGGGAGCGGCAGTACCCATGATGTTTTGTGTGCTGTTTCATTCTTTGCCTCCTCCTCCCGGTAACCTTTACATTTCACTCCCTCCCCAGGTCGTCAAGGTCACTGTCCTGAAGTGCGACCCATCCCAGGAGAAGCTGCTGTTGTCCCTTAAAACCACCGGGGGAGCTGTTGCACGGGAAGTGGGAACTGAAGCTGATGATACCACCAAGGACAGTAAAGGACCCTCGCTGTACCCGACTGGAAAGGTATTGGCAAATATTGAAAGACAGACTTGCATTTATATCGCACCTTTCACCACCTTGAGGTGTCCTAGAGTACTTTTTGAAGTGTAGTTACTGTTGTAATGTAGGAAACACTGCACCCAATTTGCATGCAGCAAGATCCCACAAATAACAATGAGATCGTGACCAGATAATCTGTGTCAGTGATGTTGATTGAGAGATGACTATTAACCAGGACACCGGGGAGAACTCTCCTGCACTTCAAAGTAGTGCCATGGGATCTTTTACATTGACTTAAACCGAGGCCCCATCTGCTCTCTTAACATCTCATCCAAAAGACAGCAGCGCCGCCAGTGATACTCAGTACTGCCCCCCAACAGTGCGGCGCTCCCTCAGTACTGACCCTCCGACAGTGCGGCACTCCCTCAGTACTGCCCCTCCGACAGTGCGGCACTCCTTCAGTACTGCCCCTCTGACAGTGCAGCACTCCCTCAGTACTGCCCCTCCGATAGTGCGGCGCTCCCTCAGTACTGCCCCTCCGACAGTGCGGCGCTCCCTCAGTACTGCCCCTCCGACAGTGCGGCGCTCCCTCAGTACTGCCCCCCAACAGTGCAGCGCTCCCTCAGTACTGCCCCCCCCAACAGTGCAGCACTCCCTCAGTACTGCCCCTCCGACAGTGCGGCGCTCCCTCAGTTCTGCCCCCCAACAGTGCAGCGCTCCCTCAGTACTGCCCCCCAACAGTGCAGCACTCCCTCAGTACTGCCCCTCCGACAGTGCGGCGCTCCCTCAGTACTGCCCCTCCGACAGTGCAGCACTCCCTCAGTACTGCCCCTCCGACAGTGCGGCGCTCCCTCAGTACTGCCCCTCCGACAGTGCGGCGCTCCCTCAGTACTGCCCCTCCGACAGTGCGGCGCTCCCTCAGTACTGCCCCCCAACAGTGCAGCGCTCCCTCAGTACTGCCCCTCCGACAGTGCGGCGCTCCCTCAGTACTGCCCCCCCCCCCCCCCCGACAGTGCAGCGCTCCCTCAGTACTGCCCCCCCCCCCCCCCCCCCCGACAGTGCAGCGCTCCTTCAGTACTGCCCCCCCCCCCCCCGACAGTGCAGCACTCCCTCAGTACTGCCCCTCTGACAGTGCAGCACTCCCTCAGTACTGCCCCTCCCCCCCCCCCCCCGACAGTGCAGCACTCCCTCAGTACTGCCCCTCTGACAGTGCAGCACTCCCTCAGTACTGCCCCTCCGACAGTGCAGAGCTCCCTCAGTACTGCCCCTCCGACAGTGCAGAGCTCCCTCAGTACTGCCCCTCCGACAGTGCAGCACTCCCTCAGTACTGCCCCTCCGACAGTGCGGCGCTCCCTCAGTACTGCCCCTCTGACAGTGCTGCGCTCCCTCAGTACTGCCCCTCCGACAGTGCGGCACTCCCTCAGTACTGCCCCTCCGACAGTGCGGCGCTCCCTCAGTACTGCACTGGGAGTGTCAGCGTGGATTATGGGCTCAGGTCTCTGGAGTGGGGCTTGAACCTCTGACTCGAGGCGAGCGTTATACCCACTGAACCACGGCTGACACCTGTGACGCGAGTGCGTGGGAAAGTGATGCAAGCAGCTTTTCAGGGACAGTGTCGTCATCAGAGAGAGATCTAAGAGAGTGTCACAGGTGAATAAAATAACCGATATAATTCATTAATTAAACTCTCATGTGCCTTGTGGCTCGAGGCAGCCCATTTCTTCCAGAGCAAAGTATTTGACTCTGATCGGAATCTCGCCTACCCTCACACCCAGCAGATGGTGTTTCTCCACGGGCGATGTTTATATTTGCCAGTCTGTAGCACGCTCGTCTTGTCTCTGGGTTGTTTCCGTAACAAAAAGTAATTTTACCTGGACAGGTGGTTACGCTGACTCACTGCCCCCTGCCCGCAGATGGTGCACTGATGTTCGTCTGGCTCTCCTACCTTTCGACCTGTCTGGTGAGGGTGGTTCCAACCAGGAGTTATACTCCCACCAGCATAGCTCTCTGGGTCCTCGGAGCGCACAGGCCTTCCCATGTCAAGGGGCAGTCCCTAGGGGGGCATAACCTTAAAATGAGAGCCAGGCCGTTCAGGGGTGATGTCAGGAAGCTCCTCTTCACACAAAGGGTGGTGGAAATCTGGAAAACTCCCCCAAAAAGCTGCTGAGGCTGGGGGTCCATTGAAAATGTCAGAACTGAGATTGATAGGTTTTTGTTGGGTAAGGGTATTAAGGGATATGGAACCAAGGCGGGTGAATGGAGTTTGAGATACAGATCAGCCCTGATCTCATTGAATGGTGGAACAGGCTCGAGGGGATGAATGGCCTCCTGTTCCTAGTATCCTACTTTTTGAAGAATGTCCCTGCTCCTTTCCTTCTGCTTGCTGCTGATGTGCTTTCACTTTGTTAAATGTGTTTCAGATTGTGGATGTGGAAGTGTTGGCGAAGGTGGAGAACGGACTGGAGGTCTCCATCCTCCCGGAGCGAGTGTCCGCCTTTCTCCCTGCAGCGCATCTCTCTGACCACGTGACCAACTGCCGGCTCTTCGCGGAGAGGCTACAGGCGGGCGATGTCATCTCCAGCGTCATGTGTTTGAGCCAAACCCGCGGCCAGATTGTATCCTTTAATCTCAACCAAAACTTAAAGAAACCAAAACCTCTTAATCTTTCAAGTACATTTTCAACGGAAAGAGTTTCATGATTTATGAGATGGGTAATTCCCCAGGAGTAATTTAAGATGCTGCAGGGTGGGTGGATTCATTGTATTAATTATAAAATATCTTTTTTGGGCGTGTCACAGTCCCTCCTCTCTGCACCATGACACCACCCTTCAGTTTATCCATCTTAAAACAAGGGCCAAGATAGGGTCTCGGTGGTTTTAGTTTTAATTATCGGTCTTGTGGGTAGATTTTTAATTGATTTCAGTTAACAAAATTATTAATTTAGTTATTGTCGTCAACTAGACGGTTGCATTGGAGTAAATCTCGCGCTAGTTCGGGAGGTGCTGCTGCATTACAGCAGCGGGACATGACGGAGGATTGTGTCAGACCCAATATCGGGCGGACTCTGTCACGCACGGTGTTCAGTGGCCGTGCTGGTTAATGTTCGCTCTAAACGTTCCCTGTCCTTAATCCCCCCCTCGCTCAGATTCTTTGTAGAAAAGCTGCAGTGCTCGCTTACGTTGAACAAGGGCCGCCAGCAAAGGATGTCTCCGAGCTCCAGGTGAGCTGTCACTCACTCCTCTGACAGTGAGCTCCAGGTGAGCTGTCACTCACTCCTCTGACAGTGAGCTCCAGGTGAGCTGTCACTCACTCCTCTGACAGTGCGCTCCAGGTGAGCTGTCACTCACTCCTCTGACAGTGCCCCTTGGCCGTGCTTTCCCTCGCCGTATTCTAAAGAGCTGGAGTTGGACGGGTTTGATGGCGACGCATCTCCAGGATGAGCAGCCGAGTTCAAACCCCCACTGGTGCCGGACTGATTCAAAACCCTTCCATATAAGAACATTCAGCCTACTCCGTCCTTTACTGCGATCATGGCTGATCCTCTACCTCAACTGCACTATTCCCATATCTCTTGATTCCCTTAGTGCCCAACAATCTATCGAGCTCTGTCTTGAATATACTCATCGACTGAGCATCCACAGCCCTCTGGGGTAGAGAATTCCAAAGATTCACCACCATCTGAGTGAAGAAATTCCTCCTCATCTCAGTCCTAAATGGCCGACCCCTTATGAGACTGTGACCCCTGGTTCTAGACTCTCAAATGTTATGTTTCAATGAGATCACCTCTCATTCTTCTAAACTCCAGAGAGTATAGGCCCACTCTCTCCTCATAGGGCAACCCTCTCATCCCAGGAATCAATCTAGTGAACCTTTGCTGCACCGCCTCCAAGGCAAGTAAATCCTCCCTTGGGTAAGGAGCCTTGGCTTCTGGACACTGTGCCATGCTGTAACTGTGTGTCTCTCTGTTTTCCCCAGGTGGGCATGCACATGCCGGGATTGGTGAAGAACATTATGCCGTACGGAGTGTTTGTGGAATTCCCACATGGGCTCGTTGGCCTGGCTCCCAAAGCTGTGAGTCCGATTTCCAGATGCGCCTGTTTGTTCCGGTTAGCACAACAGGCACTGGCGAGCTCCCCGTGCCTTATCGAGCAGTTCGCCTGATGCTGTACCCGGGTGCGGTGCTGCAGTGCTTATCTTACTGGACTAATAATCCAGAGAACGGGAGTTTCAGCATTTGAATTCCGTTTATTTAAAAGAAAATCTGGAAATAAAAAGCTGGTCTCAGTAAAAGTGACCATGAAACTGTCAGATTGTTGTAAAAACCCAACTGGTTCACTAATGTCCTTTTAGGGAAGGAAACCTGCCGTCCTTACCCGGTCTGGGCCTACATGTGACTCCAGTCCCACACCAACGTGGTTGACTCTTAACTGCCCTCTGAAGTATGAGTCTATTCGGGTGGTTTATATATAGAATAACGGATACCCAGGAGTGAGTTACAGGCTGGAATCTAATCGAGGGGTTCGGGGGGTTTAGATATAGAATAACAGATACCCGGGAGTGAGTTACAGGCTGGAATCTAATCGAGGGGTTCGGGGGGTTTATATATAGAATAACAGATACCCGGGAGTGAGTTACAGGCTGGAATCTAATCGAGGGGTTTATATATAGAATAACAGATACCCGGGAGCGAGTTACAGGCTGGAATCTAATCGAGGGGTTTATATATAGAATAACAGATACCCGGGAGCGAGTTAAAGGTGCACTAATTCTGACGGTTAATGTTTCTCCTCTCCCAGGCCATGTCCGATAAGTTTGTCACAAACACCGGGGATCATTTTGTGGTGGGCCAGACGGTGGTTGCCAAGGTTACAAACCTGGATGAGGAGAAGAAGCGGGTGCTGCTGACTCTGAAGCTGTCTGAATGCGGATCTGCGGAGGCTGATTTGGAGAGTCTGGCCCTCTTGGGCCAGTACTTGAGGGAGCTGGAGTTCATCAGGACTGTGATGGGCAGCAGGGGTAACGTCTGAATCTGTGAAACATGGGGTGCGAGAGGCAGCGAATGCTCACAGTCAGCCATCAAACAGGATTGGTCAAGATCATAGGAACAGGAGGAGGCCATTCAGCCCCTCGAGCCTGTTTCGCCATTCAATGAGATCATGGCTGATCTGTATCTTAACTTCAGCTTGGTTCCATAACCCTTAATACCCTTGCCCAACAAAAATCGATCAATCTCAGTTTTGAAATGTTTAATTGAGCCGCAATAAGCAGCTTTTTGGGGGCGAGAGTTCCAGATTTCCACTACCCTTTATAACCCTCCCATGTTGGAGCTCCCAGTTCTTTAAACCCAACCCTTTCTGCCTCTCAATCGTCAGTGTGTGTTGAATGGGAGAAGTGCAGCTTTCAGCTTCCAGTCCCCAGGTGTGCCCTGATGTTGGGGAGTTTCTTTGCAGCCCAGCAACATGATATTGTACAACTCCCTTTTTAAAATTCCAGTTTAAAACACATTTGTTGGGCTCCAGGTACTTGCCTTTATTTAGCCGTAGAGCTACTTTTCCTTTAGAGGTCCTGCTCCCTCCATCTCTTGTACAAATGCTGTTCGGCTGGGATCAGCGATGTTCCCGCTCTGATTCACGTGTTCACTGTGTCTGGCTCGAATTCAGATTAAGGCTAATGTACAGCACAGGAGTGTCACCATGCACGATGCTCTTGTGTGAGATCACTGCCGCCACTGCTGAGGGGAAGGACAGTTTCATCAGACACACAGTTAAAAACACCTTATTAAACAATTAAATACCCAGGAGTGAGTTAAAGTGGAATCTAATCGGGGGGGGGTTTATATATAGAATAACAGGTACCCGGGAGTGAGTTACAGGCTGGAATCTAATCGAGGGGTTCGGGGGGAGTTTATATATAGAATAACAGATACCCAGGAGTGAGTTACAGGCTGGAATCTAATCGAGGGGTTCGGGGGGTTTATATATAGAATAACAGATACCCAGGAGTGAGTTAGACTGGAATCTAATCGAGGGGTTCGGGGGGTTTATATATAGAATAACAGATACCCGGGAGTGAGTTACAGGCTGGAATCTTTAATCCTCGGTGAACGTTTGCTGTTTCAGACTCTCCGCTCGTTGCCAATCTGAGCCGCCTGGCCACGGGGCAGAGACTGGAGCTGGCGGTGGATAGAGTGAAGGCTGATGGGATGGTGTACCTCACTGGTGCTCAGGTTGCCGGACTGACCGTTTCAGCCAGTCGCTATCACCAGGGGGGTAAGTGCACGTCTGGTCTATTGGCATTTGAAGAGGGGGTGCGGGTTCGCCAGATTAGGATTATCCTCGCCTCTGAGTCAGAAGGTCGTGGGTTAAAACCCCACACCAGGATTAGAGCCCACGATCTAAAGTGACGCCTCCGTGCAATGCTGAAAGAGTGCTGCACTGTCGAGGTGCCGTCTTTCGGATGAGACATTAAACTGTCTGCCTGTTTCGGTAGATGGCAAAGATCCCATGGTGCTACGGATGAATACAGAGATCTCCCAATGTCCTGACTAACATTCGTTCCTCAGCCAATGCTCCCAGAATCGGGTTAGCTGGTCATTACCTCACTGCTGCTCGTGGGACCCAGCTTCGTGCAATTAGGTGTTTGCTCTCTACTGATGTTAATCCAGCTCCCTCACACTGTCACTCAGTAACCCCTCTCCCCCAGCGCCCTGTGTTACTGACTGTATCTCTACTGATGTTAATCCAGCTCCCTCACACTGTCACTCAGTAACCCCTCTCCCCCAGCGCCCTGTGTTACTGACTGTATCTCTACTGATGTTAATCCAGCTCCCTCACACTGTCACTCAGTAACCCCTCTCCCCCAGCGCCCTGTGTTACTGACTGTATCTCTACTGATGTTAATCCAGCTCCCTCACACTGTCACTCACTATCCCCTCTCCCCCAGCGCCCTGTGTTACTGACTGTATCTCTACTGATGTTAATCCAGCTCCCTCACACTGTCACTCACTATCCCCTCTCCCCCAGCGCCCTGTGTTACTGACTGTATCTCCACTGATGTTAATCCAGCTCCCTCTCACTGTCACTCAGTAACCCCTCTCCCAGCGCCCTGTGTTACTGACTGTATCTCTACTGATAATCCAGCTCCCTCACACTGTCACTCAGTAACCCCTCTCCCGCAGCGCCCTGTGTTACTGACTGTATCTCTACTGATGTTAATCCAGCTCCCTCACACTGTCACTCACTATCCCCTCTCCCCCAGCGCCCTGTGTTACTGACTGTATCTCTACTGATGTTAATCCAGCTCCCTCACACTGTCACTCAGTAACCCCTCTCCCCCAGCACCCTGTGTTACTGACTGTATCTCTACTGATGTTAATCCAGCTCCCTCACACTGTCACTCACTATCCCCTCTCCCCCAGCGCCCTGTGTTACTGACTGTATCTCTACTGATGTTAATCCAGCTCCCTCACACTGTCACTCAGTAACCCCTCTCCCCCAGCACCCTGTGTTACTGACTGTATCTCTACTGATGTTAATCCAGCTCCCTCACACTGTCACTCACTATCCCCTCTCCCCCAGCGCCCTGTGTTACTGACTGTATCTCTACTGATGTTAATCCAGCTCCCTCACACTTTCACTCAGTAACCCCTCTCCCCCAGCGCCCTGTGTTACTGACTGTATCTCTACTGATGTTAATCCAGCTCCCTCTCACTGTCACTCAGTAACCCCTCTCCCCCAGCGCCCTGTGTTACTGACTGTATCTCTACTGATGTTAATCCAGCTCCCTCACACTGTCACTCAGTAACCCCTCTCCCAGCGCCCTGTGTTACTGACTGTATCTCTACTGATGTTAATCCAGCTCCCTCACACTGTCACTCAGTAACGCCTCTCCCAGCGACCTGTGTTACTGACTGTATCTCTACTGATAATCCAGCTCCGTCACTCAGTAACCCTCCCCCAGCGCCGTGTGTCACTGACTATAAACTATAACCTGAGTGGATCTCCCTGCATTGTGTAGGTCACTGATTCTGAGCTCGTCACGCAGAAGCTGATGGAGATGGAGAGCCCGTGAAACACGCTGGGTTTGAAGTTTTGGTGTTCGATGGGGAGGTTGTGGCTTTGTGACGATTCAACATGGTGTAAGGAACCTGCTCCATCAGCAGAAATGTGGAGCGCTCTGTGAAATATGTAACCGCTCCAGGAGAATCTGTCACAGATACACCTCGACATGAAGCTTTTGTGATCATGATGTGTGTCCCATGGTAGCAGGATAAGCTCAGTGCCTGGGGGTGGGGATTGAGGGGCTGTGCTGTGTTTTAAATGCCGCAGTAAATTTCTGGCGTCCAGATTTGCTAATCTTGCCTTTGTTCCTGACTGTAGAGGTGAGGGTGAGCCCGGGACAGCTGTGCACGGCAGTGGTGTTGTTCATAGACCTCCTCACGTCCACCGTTCATGTCTCCCTCCGTCAGGAGCTGCTGATTGCCAACGTCAAAAAGGTACCGAAGTGTCGGGATGATGTTGTCTGAAGCCTTTGCTGGTCTGGGCTGGAGCTGGGGCAGAGGGGGGACACTCCTGATGGGCAGGGTTCAGAGGAGGCAGCTTACCCGATACACTGAGCGAGAGTCGCCGTCTGGGCTGGAGCTGGGGCAGAGGGGGGACACTCCTGATGGGCAGGGTTCAGAGGAGGCAGCTTACCCAATACACTGAGCGAGAGTCGCCGTCTTTGAATGAAAGTGACTGAGGCCGTGGGGACAGCGGGGGCTCCAGCCCCATCGTTGGATGAATGAAGCCGAGGGCATCTGTGACCAGTGCACTGAGTTAAACTATCTGCAGTTAAGTGGCTGGGTAGTGCAGTGTGTGCTTTTACCTCTGGGCCGGGGTTCCAGACTGACAGGGCAATGGAGCCTCTCTCTGCCGTGTAATTGTTTTACATTGGGACAGTTCAGCTGCCCTCTGACAATAAATCTGTGGAATTTGTTACAGACCCAACAGTCTCTCTGAGATTGACGATAAGGCACACGGTTCAACAGTGTAGAGGGAGCTTTACTCTGTATCTAACCCGTGCTGTACCTGCCCTGGGAGTGTTTGATGGGACAGTGTAGAGGGAGCTTTACTCTGTATCTAACGCGTGCTGTACCTGCCCTGGGAGTGTTTGATGGGACAGTGTAGAGGGAGCTTTACTCTGTAACGCGTGCTGTACCTGCCCTGGGAGTGTTTGATGGGACAGTGTAGAGGGAGCTTTACTCTGTATCTAACCTGCGCTGTACCTGCCCTGGGAGTGTTTGATGGGACAGTGTAGAGGGAGCTTTACTCTGTATCTAACCCATGCTGTACCTGCTCCCTCTCTTACACACTTGTGTCTCAGCAGGTGACTTCCCTTAGGGTAACACGGGTTGGTGTTCTATCCCTCCATATATACTCTATCGAACACGACATCCCAATATTAATGACTGATGCATTGATAAACTTGCAGGGCTACGGGGATAGAGTGTGGGAATGAGACTGACTGGATTGCTTTGCAGAGAGCTGGCATGGCCTTCGTCCGTGCCGTTATGACTCTATGATCACACACACAAACAGTGTAGAGGGAGCTTTATTCTGTATCCAACCCGTGCTGTACCTGCCCTGAGAGTGTTTGATGGGACAGTGTAGAGGGAGCTTTACTCTGTATCTAACCTGTGCTGTCCCTGCCCTGGGAGTGTTTGATGGGACAGTGTAGAGGGAGCTTTGTGATGAACTGAGGACTTCAATGGTCAATCCTCTGTTGCAGTTGAAAGGAATTTCGCAGCATCCTGCCGTGGTGCAGTTTGTGGCACCGGATGTTGCTGTGGGATCGCTGGCCGGCACCTCGCAGCTGCTTCTCATTCCCGTCGCGTCCCATCTAAACGACACATTCCACTTCGACTCTGAGAAGCTCTCCGTGGGGCAGACCATCTCGGTGACGCTGCGGACCGGGGGCGCGGAGCATCGTGGGATCCCACTGGCGGCGCGAGGTCCCACCAAAGGCCGGAGAGCGAAGCGAGAGCGCAAGCCGTCGGAGGGAGGGGAGGAGGCACTGCCCGGGGTTCAGCACGCCCTGTGCATCGGGGATGTGGTCAGTGGGACTGTGAAATCGGTGCGGACGACCTGCTGCTGATCGCGTTACAAGACGGCGTGACTGGGTTTGTTCACGCCTCGGAAATCCTCGACCAGGTTCCCGATGGCTCCATCCCAACGTCCAGGCAGAAAATCGGCGATGCCGTGACAGCAAAGATCATCGGAGGCAAAGAAGCAAAGTCCCACAGGTAGGCGCTCTTAAACCGCACTGAGCCGTGGCAAGTTGCACGGGTCCGCGGCGTGGTGGGACCGCTGTGGGGGGACATGGAGACTCCAGTACCTCTTCCATGGCACCGGGGAGAGCTTCACCAAGCGGCTGCAGTGGTAGCAAGCTGCTACTCGAGGTTTTTGTTGTATTGCGGGCTCGGGATATGGGCCACACCGGCGAAGCAGCGTTTATTGCCCATCCCTCGTTACCCTGAGGGCATTGAGACTCAACGCACGGTGTGGGACTGGAGTCATGTAGGCCTGACCGGGTAGGGAGCGGCGGATTATCTTCTGAAGAAGGGCATTGAACTAAGAACTTGCATTTCTATGATGCCTTTCATGACGTCCCAAAGAGCTTTACAGCCAATCAAGTACTTTTGGAGTATTGTCACTGTTGTAATGTAGAGAGATGCGGCAGCCAATTTGTTACACAGCAAGCTCCCGTAAACAGCAATGTGATAATGACCAGATAATCTGTTTGTGATGTTGGTTGAGGGATAAATATTGGCCAGGACTCCGGGGAGAACTCCCCTGCTCTTCCTTGAACAGTGGCCTTGGGATATTTTCCGTCCACCTGAGAGAGCAGATGAGACCTTGGTTTAATGTCTTGTCCTCCAACAGTGCAGCACTCCCTCAGTACCGCACTGGGAGTGAACCAGTTGAGTTTCTGTGACCATCGACCATTTTCACGGATCATTTTTTTTGGTGTCAGCCCACAAACCACCAGATTTACTCAAGTTTGCATCTTGCCGTGCTGGGATTTGAACTCGTGACCTCCTGAGTCCAGTCCTGTAACTAGGCTATCGTGCATTACAAAGTGCGGGGTCACCGTGCGTCTCGACACTGTCGAGCCCTGCCTTGGGTCTCCCGGGCCACGGAGGAGCGTGCATTCGATCGGCAATTCTACAGAGACCCGAATGAGCAATGTTTTGTGACTTGTGGCGATACAGGGACAATTCTATTCCAAGTTTCTTGTTGCACCTTGTTTTCCGTCGCTGACTAATACGGGTTTTTTGCCTCCCTTTCGTGCCAGGTTTTTGCCGATCACACACCCGCACTTCGCGATGACTATACCGGAGTTAACACTGCGACCAAGGTGAGTGGAGTGAACCACTCCAGGACACGTAAAGCTTGGAGCACTGCGCACAGGTCTGGTCTCCATATTATAGAAAGGATATCGAGGCACTGGAGAAGATGCAAAAGGGATTTACAAGGATGATAACAGAAATGCAAGGGTATACCCGTCAGGAAAGGATGAACAGGCTGGGGCTCTTTCCTCTAGAAAAGAGAAGGCTGAGGGGTGACCTGATAGAGATCATTAAAATTATGAAAGGGTTTGATAGGGTAGACATAAAGAAGATGTTTCCACTTGTGGGGGAGACCAGAACTAGGGGCCATCAATATAAGATAGTCACTAATAAATCCAATAGGGAATTCAGGAGAAACTTCTTTACCCAGAGAGTGGTGAGAATGTGGAACTCGCTCCCACAGGGAGTGGTTGAGGCGAATAGTATAGATACATTTAAGGGGAAGCTGGATAAACACACGAGGGAGAAAGGAATAGAAGGATATGCTGATAGGGTGAGATGAAGTAGGGTGGGAGGAGGCTCGTGTGGAGCATAAACACCGGCACGGACCTGTGGGGCTGAATGGCCTGTTTGTGTGCTGTGCATTCTATGTAAAAGCTTAAAACACCGGGATAGTCGATGGCCGAGAGTTTATAGAACGAGGAACTGAGCCACCCAGACCGCGAAGGTCTCTGTTAGGAGATGAATTGCGTGAAGGGTGAGCTGGGGATTGGGTCAGGCTCGGCTGTGGTGCCCGAGTTGAATAGCCTGTCGACACTCGCTGTCAACGCTCGCTCTTTAAACAGATGCCAAGCAGGATGGACCCCGGCACGGAGTCAACCCCTTTTTTAGGAGGAGAGGAGAGAGTAAATTGATCAAACTGAGGGGCTCCTATGAAGTTCGAAACCCCAGGAGCAAATCCCTGGGTTCAGGTTCCAGCCTGTAACTCACTCTGCCTGTTCTGGGTTCATTTTCCCGGAAAGATTGGTTGAAAGTTTATTTAAAAATGGAGTTTTGATCTAATGATGAATGTGTGCACCTTGTTCCGTCACCTTCATGCTCACCGCCCTCTTCCTTCCACAGCAAGCTGTCGGGGGAATGTGCAGTCGTGCTCCAGGGTGAGCAGCTCGCTGACCGGCTCAAATCCTTCACGCCCGGCCAAGTGCTGACCTGTTACGTGTTCAAGGTACTGCGGCTTGCGTGTCTTTCCATCATTCCGTCCTGGGGGGGGGCGGGCGGTCACTTCGGAGAGCGGGGGCGGGGTGGGGGCGGTCACTTCGGAGAGCGGGGGCGGGGTGGGGGCGGTCACTTCGGCGAGCGGGGGCGGTCACTTCGGAGAGCGGGGGCGGGGTGGAGGTGCTGCTGATTATGAACCCTCCGTGTTCTCTCTCTGATTTCAGTGAAGTGTCCACTCAAATGTTAAAAACACCCGGTGCTACAGTTATCAATGTCATCCTTCCGGACTCGGGCTGTGTCCTGAGACCGAGTATGTTGAGCGGCACAGCACTAGGGTGATGGGCGGTGAGGGTTTGCATGCGCAGTTCTGGAGGTGCTGTTTGCTCACTGGGGGAGGGGGGGCAGCGATGGCATCAGTTTAGCCGGAGTGGAAGGAGGCTAGGCTGGGATGGGGCGTGCGGGACATTTGGATTTGCCCAGTTAAAGTATAGCTCGAGAGGTGCTGCGTTATTGGGCCTAGACTCGTGGCCCTGTGTTCAAGGCTGTAATATAATCTCTCGGTTTAGTACAAGCTATTTGACTTCACCAATGCAAGAACTCCCTCGGTTTAACTTGCCCCCTCACAGTGACCCGCCCTTCCCCTGAGCTCCGGTCATTGCTCCATGTGACCGGCTCTCTTGCCTGTTCTACCACGTGGCCTGCCCCCTCACCCGATTTCCCCGTCATTCTCTGCACTCTGTGTTTTCTGCAGCGGGACTCTCTCTCTCACCAGCTTTTAACCTCTCTCTCTCTCCTGTCTCCAGTACAACTGTGCCAAGCAATGTCTGGACGTGGAAGTGACTCCTGACATTCGTGGAAAAGTCGAGCTGCTGCTGCTGTCTCCCAATCTCAAAGTGAGTGTCCGGCCGCACATCACCGATTGTAATCTCAGGCAGTTCGCCGTGGCTCAGTGGGCGCACTCTCGCCTTGGGGTCAGAAGGTCATGGGTTCAGGTACCACTTGAATACACAATCCAGGCTGACCCTCCCGGTGCAGTACTGAGGGAGCGCTGCACTGTCGGAGGTGCCGTCTTTTGGATGAGACATTAAACCGAGGCCCCGTCTGCCCTCTCAGGTGGACATAAAAGATCCCAAGGCACTATTCTGAAAAGAGCAGGGGGAGTTCTCCCCGATGTCCTGCGGCCAATATTTATCCCTCAACCAACATCACTGAAACAGATTATCTGCTCATCAACTCATTGCTGTTTGTGGGATCTTGCTGTGCGTAAATTGGCTGCCATGTTTCCTACATTACAACAGTGACTACACTTCAAAAGGTACTTCATTGGCTGTAAAGCACTTTGGGACGTCCTGAGGTGGTGAAAGGCTCTTTTCTGTCCTCCCGGCCCGTCAGTCTGGCTTTGCCTACTGAACTCCCAGTGGATCTGAATAGAACGCTCTGTGATTTAGGAATATAGAAATTGCTGGATGGAAATAGTCCATCTGGTTCGCCTTCTGCCATCCTGGGAGTCGATGATCCAACGATAATGGAGTTGTTGACCAATCACAGCGCTCAGTCTCTGTCAATGAGTCTACAATAGACCCAGACATGAGGTGAGGAAAACCCCAGTGGTGGAGAGCTTTGGAAACCAGAGGTCCAAAGTCCCCTGTTCCTCCCGAGCACGCTGCACTCACCACACGTCACATCTCCAATTACTCCCACCCTGACATTTGAACTTCAGATTTATGGCAGGCAGTTGGCTCACACCTGGAGTCATTCAGAAGTGGCCGCCCAGGCGAGCAACTGGAGTTACCTGTCCCCTCCCCTCCCTTAGAGACCCTTCAAAACCCACGCAGCTCTCCTGGAAGGGCCCAGGTCTGAGGCAGGGTGAGACCGGAATTGAGACTAGCTCTCTGAGCTGCTGATCCAAGGTGGGATGCGGGTTAATGTGAACAAACATTAGCAGCTTTGGAGCTGTGTGTGTTTTTAATTTATCTTCGAGCCAGTAATTGTAAAAGGAAAGTGAAGTGATGCTGTGCCAGCACTGTCCTGTCCATGTGTCTGAGAATGGGCTGAGTCGTGCCTGGGATTGGCAGGTGGAACCTGACAATGGGAATAGAATGATACATCACTGAGGGAGGCCATTCGGCCCATCCTGCCTGTGCCGGCTCTTTGAAAGAGCTCTCCAATTAGTCCCACTCCCCCTGCAATTTCCCCATAGCCCTGCACATTTTTCCTTTTTAAGTATTTACCCAATTTTCAAAGTTTTTATTGAATCTGTTTCCACCGCTCTTTCAGGCAGCGCATTCCAGATCATCATAACACGCTGGGTAAAAAAAAATTAAATAAATCTCATCTCCCCCTCTGGCTCTTTTGCCAATGACCTAAAATCTGTGTCCTCTGGTTACCGACCCTTCTGCCACCGGGAACAGTTTCTCCCTAACTACTGTATCAAAACCAATCATAATTTTGAGCACCTCTATTAAATCTCCTCTTAACCGTTTCTGGTAACAGTGAGTCTTTTCATCACTGGCTGAGGTGAAGCTGGTTCTCTGACCCCAGCAACATGGTCTGGGTCTCCCATGGTTCGTTCTAACTGCTGCTATTGACCTTTTGAACAAGCTGACCATTTCATCCCAGCCGGAGTGGGGGGGCTCGTGTTTGGCATTTTATAAACTTTTTCTAAAAGGTTTTACCCCTCTTTTTCCTTAATTCAGAGCTTGAAACAGCCTGAGAAAGAGTTCCGACCCGGTCAGGCCTTGACAGCGATGGTGATCGGCCCAGACACCACGGAGACCCGCCTCTGCCTCTCGCTCACGGGTAAGACGGAGCTCGAAGGGCATGTGGTGGGGAGGGGAGGTGTCGATCTGCTCGCAGCTACTCGCGTTTATTTAATACCTTACACTGAGCGAAATGCCCCATGGTGGGACAGTGAACAGCAACTGGAAAGGATGTTTGGCTGGGGTGGAGGCACAAGCAGACGGGTCCAGAGGGGGATTTTGCTGGTGGGGATCGGTGGTACGGTGGAGGGGTTTGGGGGCGAGAGACCCTGAGGACAGGGCATGCTGGCTAAAGGCTCTGGTAGAACAAAAGGAGAGGAGCACAACGCAGGCTGGAGGGCAGAAGATGGGAGCTGGGACACCGGGCGGGAGGGAGGGAGCAGCAGAACTGAGGTCCAGCCAGAACATCGAGGTGTTCTGAAATCCGTATACGGTGAGAGACCGGGAGTCCTCAAAGGCCAACTCAGACCCGGGGTGCTGAGGCAGCGAGCGGGATGGGTTCTGGGCGGGTTGCAGGGGCAGCGAGAGGGGCGGGTTGGGATTTGTTGGGTTAAGGGAGGGGCAGGACTGGCAGCTCAATATTCTGGGGTATAGAATCTCCAGGCGAGACTGAGGGGGGTGTAAAAGAGGAGAGGGTGTCGCAATATTAATCAAGGTGTCAATTTGGGACAGACTCTGGCCAGACGAGCCTGCAGAGACCAAGCCTTGCTGTAAGCTTTTAGCTTCTGTGTGAACTCTGAAACCTTCACTGGGTCCTGGCTCCGCCTCTGAGCAGGTGATTCCCTGCTGAGAAGAGGCAGATTGAAAATACTCACTGGATTATTTTGGGATGCAATTTGCTGCAGTCCTGTTACAATATTTGTACTTTATTAAACTATCTTACTCGCACATTCTCACTCACGTTCCCTGAAACTCACTCCCCAGGTGCGTGCTCACTGAATGAAGGTTCGATGACTCTGGGCACTATCAAAAAGATCAGCCCACACGTTGGGGTCGTCATTGGCCTCCCCTTTGGACAGACCGGCCGAGCGGGCCTGTGTGACCTGGCGGATTCGTACCGTGAGTCACCGCTGGAGGGGCTCACCCTGGGCCGCATAGTCAGGTCAGTATTGGAGCTCTGGACCGTGTAACGGACAGTATTCTCACTGCAAGGCTAGCCCGCACTCTCTGCTATACTTACCCGTTACTGCGCTGCTAGACTGTGCGAGTGTTGCATTGCCCGTCAGCCATGGCTCAGTGGGTCGCTCTCTCACCTCCGAGTCAGAAGGTCGTAGGTTCCAGACCCACTCCAGAGACTTGAACACAATCCAGCCTGACATTTCAGTGCCGTGCTGTACTGTCGGCGGTGCCGTCTTTCGGGTGAGACGTTAAACCGAGGCCCCGTCTGCTCTCTCAGGTGGACGTAAAAGATCCCACGACACTATAAGAACATAAGAAACAGGAGCAGGAGTCGGCCCTTCGGCCCTTCGAGCCTGCTTCGCTATTCAATGAGATCATGGCTGATCTTCTGCCTCAATTGTAACAGCACAAGGGAGTATGGCAAGGCTGGATGGCATTTATTTTAATGCAAGGAGTCTTGCGAGTAAGGCAGATGAATTGAAGGTGTTGATGAACACCTGGGAGTATGATATTGTTGCTATCACAGGGACATGGTTGAGGGAGGGGCAGGACTGGTAGCTCAATATTCCGGGGTATAGAATCTTCAGGCGAGACAGAGGGGGGTGTAAAAGAGGAGGGGATGTCGCAATATTAATCAAGGAGTCAATTACTGCTGTAAGGAGGGATGATATCTTAGCAGGTTCCTCTAATGAGGCCATATGGGTAGAACTTAAAAACAAAAAGGGGGCAAGCACTTTGCTGGGAGTGTACTATAGGCCCCCAAACAGTCAGGGGGGAGATAGAGGAACAGATATGTAGGCCAATCTCAGAAGTGTAGAAATAATAGGGTAATAATAGTAGGGGATTTCAACTTCCCCAATATTAACTGGGATAGTCAGAGTGTGAAAGGCTTAGAGGGTGTGGAATTCTTAAAGTGCATGCAGGAGAGCTTTTTGAGCCAGCATGTAGAAAGTCCTACAAGAGAGGGGGCGGTACTGGACCTAATTCTAAGGAATGTAGCCGGGCAAGTGGTAGAAGTGTCAGTAGGAGAGCATTTTGGTGACAGTGACCATAATTCGGTGAGATTTAAGGTAGTCATAGAAAAGGGCAAAGATGGACCGGAAATAAAGGTTCTAAATTGGGGGAAGGCCGATTTTAATATGATAAGGCAGGATCTGGCCAAAGTGGACTGGGATCAGCTACTTGTAGGAAAATCCACATCAGAGCAGTGGGAGTCTTTCAGAAAGGAAATAGAGAGAGTACAACGCCAACATGTTCACCTAAAGGTCAAGGGTGGGACCAACAAGCCCAGGGAACCCTGGATGTCCAGGGATATACAAGAATGGATTAGGGAAAAAAGGGAGGCTTTTGGCAGATACAAAGGACTAAAAACAGTGGAAGCCCTAGAGGAGTATAGAAAGTGCAGGGGGGTACTTAAAAAAGAAATTAGGAGAGCGAAGAGGGGGCATGAAAAAACACTGGCGGGCAAAATAAAGGAAAATCCCAAGGTGTTTTATAAGTATATTAAGGGCAGGAGGAAAGGAGTAGGGCCCATTATGGACCAAAGTGGCAATCTGTAGAGCCGGAAGATGTGGGTGAGGTTTTAAATGAATATTTTGAATCTGTGTTCACAGTGGAGAAGGACGATGTAGGCATAGAAATCAAGCAGGGGGATTGTGATATACTTGAACAAATTAGTATTGAGAGGGAGGAGGTGCTAGCGGTTTTAGCGAGCTTAAAAGTGGATAAATCCCCAGGCCCAGACGAGATGTATCCCAGGCTGCTGTGTGAGGCAAGGGAGGAGATTGCAGGGGCTCTGACACAAATTTTCAGAACCTCTCTGGCCACAGGGGAGTTGCCAGAGGACTGGAGGACAGCTAACGTAGTACCATTATTTAGGAAGGGTAGTAGGGATAAACCAGGGAATTACAGGCCAGTGAGCCTAACATCAGTGGTAGGGAAATTATTGGAAAAAATTCTGAGGGACAGAATTAGTCTCCACTTGGAGAGGCAAGGATAGTCAGCATGGTTTTGTCAGGGGGAGATCATGTCTAACCAATTTGATAGAATTTTTCGAGGGGGTGACCAGGTGTGTGGATGAGGATAGTGCAGTTGATGTAGTCTACATGGACTTCAGTAAGGCTTTTGACAAAGTCCCACATGGGAGACTGGTCAAGAAGGTAAGAGCCCATGGGATCCAGGGCAATTTGGCACATTGGATCCAAAATTGGCTTAGTGGTAGGAGGCAGAGGGTGATGGTCGAAGGTTGTTTTTGTGACTGGAAGCCTGTGTCCAGTGGTGTACCGCAGGGATCGGTGCTGGGTCCTTTGCTGTTTGTAGTGTACATTAATGATTTAGATATGAATGTAGGAGGTATGATCAGTAAGTTCGCAGATGACACAAAAATTGGTGGAGTGGTAAATAGCGAGGAGGGAAGCCTCAGGCTACAGGACGATATAAACGGGTTGGTTAGATGGGCAGAACAGTGACAAATGGAATTTAACCCTGAAAAGTGTGAGGTGATGCATTTTGGGAGGACTAAAAGGGCAAGGGAATACACAATGAATGGTAGAACCCTAGGAAGGACAGAGGATCCGAGGGACCTTGGTGTGCATGTACATAGATCCCTGAAGGCAGCAGGACAGGTAGATAAGGTGGTTAAGAAGGCATATGGGATATTTGCCTTCATTAGCCAAGGGATAGAATATAAGAGCAGGGAGGTTATGATGGAGCTGTACAAAATGCTAGTTAGGCCACAGCTGGAATATTGTGTGCAGTTCTGGTCGCCACACTATAGGAAGGATGTGATTGCATTGGAGAGGGTGCAGAGGAGATTCACCAGGATGTTACCTGGGCTGGAGCGCTTCAGCTATGATGAGAGACTGGACAGGCTGGGGTTGTTTTCCTTAGAGCAGAGAAGGCTGAGGGGGGACCTGATTGAGGTGTACAAAATTATGAGGGGCATAGATAGGATGGATAGAAAATAACTTTTCCCCTTAGTAGAGAGGTCAATATCCAGGGGGCATAGTTTCAAGGTAAGGGGCAGGAGGTCTAGAGGAGATTTGAGGAAAAACTTTTTCACCCAGAGGGTGGTTGGAATCTGGAACTCTCTGCCTGAAAGGGTGGTAGAGGCAGGAACCCTCACAACATTCAAGAAGCATTTAGATGAGCACTTGAAACGCCATAGCACACAAGGCTACGGACCAAGTGCTGGAAAATAGGATTAGAATAGACAGGGCTTGATGGCCGGCGTGGACACGATGGGCTGAAGGGCCTCTTTCTGTGCTGTATAACTCTATGACTATGACTAACTCCATTCACCGGCCCTATCCCTTGATGCCTTTACTAGTCAGAAATCTATCGACTTCTGTTTTGAATAAACCCAATGACTGAGCCTCCACAGCCCTCTGGGGTAGAGAATTCCAAAGATTCACCACCCTCTGTGTGAAGAAATGTCTTCTCCTCTCAGTCCTGAATGGCCGACCCTTTATCCTGAGGCTGTGGCCCCTGGTTCTAGACTAAACTATTTCGAAGAAGAGCAGGGGAGTTCTCCCTGGTGTCCTGGCCAATATTTAGCCCTTAATTAACATCACGAAAACAAATTTTCTCATTGCTATTTGTGGAACTTGTTGTGCGCACATTGGCTTCAAGGGTAATTCCGGGCTGTGAAGTACTTTGGGATGCCAGGAGGACGTGAAGGGCGCTATGTAAATGCAGGTTCCACCTTCCTTGTTATGAACTGACGTCCTGCGCCAGTCCTGCAGTTCTGTTGAGTTGCCAGCAGATGTCACTGCCGCACTTTGTTTCCTGACTGATTTGGAAACCTCACTGGTTGTGAAAGTGAACGCTTCGAACACATTCTGATCCAAATAAAAACACTGAGATTGTTGGAGAAACACAGCGGGTCAGTCGGCCTCCAACAAGATGAAAGACAGACCAAGGGTTTGTGTGTAACCCTTCCTCTGAACCCTGTCCTCCCGCCTCCTCACAGTCTCTGATCCGTCGGCAGTTCTGTGATTTGCCTCAGACCTGAATCTGTTTGCGTTTGGCCTCTTGTTCCGTCCTCTGTCTCACCGGCTCTGTGTTTTGTGGTTCTGTAGGTGCTGTGTTATTTCCAAGGATGGGGATCAGTTGGGAGTTTCCCTCAGGAACTCGAGGTGAGCATTTCTCGATAAAGAGGAGCTATGTGGAGCAACTGGATAAGTGAATTCGGGCTATTCAACCTTGAGATGGGACGTCTGGGAGGGGGAGGGGGTGGGGACCCAACATTAATATCCAAGATGCTCAGTGGGGTAGAGAAAGTAAACCCGGGGCACCCTTTCATTAAAACTGATCTTTTAATTTTAAAATTCTCATCCTAGTATTCAAATCCCTCCATGGCCTCGCCCCTCCCTATCTCTGTAACCTCCTTCAGCCCCACAACCCCCCCGAGATCTCTGCGCTCCTCCAATTCTGGCCTCTTGAGCATCCCTGATTTTAATCGCTCCACCATTGGCGGCCGTGCCTTCAGCTGCCTGGGCCTCGAGCTCCTGGAATTCCCTCCCTAAACCTCTCCCCCTCTCTCTCCTCCTTTACAGAAGCTCCTTAAAACCGACCTCTTTTGACCAAGCTTTTGGTCACTTGTCCTAATATCTCCTTTATGTGGCTCGGTGTCGAGGTTTGTTTTGTAACACTCCTGTGCAGCACCTTGGGACATTTTACTCTGTTACTGGCGCTGTATAAATACAAGTTGTTGTTTTACCAGGACGCTCAGGTCTTACAAATTTCAGGCCTGCTCTAGATATCCTTCCAGGTTCAGTGTCATTGGTGTCTCCTGCAAGCGGCCCCATGTCCCCTGTGGTCTGGCGTGTACCTTCACTGTCCAATTTCCAGTTAATCTGTTCTAACTCAGGCCCTCGCCAGGCAATGACTTTGGTTACAGCTGCGCTATTCTAATTGTTTAAATCGCTCTTGTTAAACCACAAACTGTTTCACCAAATTGTTGTTAGATCCATAAGGAAAGAATAGCCAGCTGAAAATCCCTCAAATAACGTGTGGAATTTCAACTGCCCCAGCCCTTCTTTCCAGTCAAGTGCTAATTACACAGAATGTCCAGCACAGAAACAGGCCCTTCAGCCCCGCTGGTCGATGCCAGTGTCCACACCAGCCTCCTCCCACCCTCTTCATCTCACCCTATCAACATATCCTTCTATTCCTTTCTCCCTCATGTGTTTATCCAGCTTCCCCTTAAATGCATCGATACTATTCACCTCAACCACTCCCTGTGGTAGCGAGTTCCACATTCTCACCACTCTCTGGGTAAAGAAGTTTCTCCTGAATTCCCGATTGGATTTATTAGTGACCATCTTATATTGATGGCCCCTAGTTCTGGTCTCCCCCACAACTGGAAACATCTCTACGTCTACCCTAACAAACCCTTTTCATAATTTTAAAGACCTCTCTCAGGTCACCCCTCAGACTTCTCTTTTCTAGAGAAAAGAGCCCCGGCCTGTTCATCCTTTCCTGATAGGTATAACCTCTCCGATCTGGGATCATTCTAGTAAATCTTCTCTGCACCCTCTCCAGTGCCTCTATATCCTTTTTATAATATGGAGACCAGAACTGTACACAGTGCTCCAAGTGTGGTCTAACCAAGGTTCGATACCAGTTTAACAGAACTTCTCTGCTTTATTGCCTGTGTTTAGATGAGATCCTGTTTGAGAGTTGTCGTGCTGCTGTAGTTTTCTGGGTTTTTGGATTGCCTTCCAGGCTGATTTCTGTCTGTGTGATTCCACTCTAGGGTGTACCCTGAAAGTGCGTCTTCAGTGCGTGACCCGGAGATTGCATCGATTAGGCACCTTCGGAAGGGGCAGCTCCTGAGGGGTTACATAAAGGCTATCGGGGAGCCCGGAGTCTTTGTCAGGTGAGCATGCTGTGGTGGTGGTGGTGTGAGAAGTGGGTCGTGAATTGGTGTGACGGCCTGCAGCGAGCCAGTGATGGCAAGTGTGGCAGTGTGTGAGCTGAGTGCACACACCCTGTGTACCAGGCTCTCTACTCTGGGCCATTGTGGCATTGAATGGACGCTTGATACCACACGCCTGTTCTGAATCACTGTCCGCCCCGTGCACGCAGACGTGCACATGTACACTCGCTCGCGCACACGCACCCCCCGTTGTTCTGTGTGAGTCTGCGCTCTTCTGTTGCTGTAGGGCGAGGGGGTGCCAATCAGTGATCCCTGTACTTTTTGGGGCCGTGTGGCCCCTTTAACAGGCTGCGTGATCCATTCAAAATGCCGCACGTGCGCGGTTTTTCTATTTAAAAGCCGGCTGCGCGGGACCCCTGGAGCGCCACGCAGCCGCGCAGCTTAAAGGGAGCATTGGTGCCAAACCTCTGATGGAAGTTTGGGGGGTGGGGGGGTTTGGTCAATTGACTTGCCCCGGTGACTGCCCACAAGAGGGAGGCTAGCCAGCAAGGAGTGATGGGCCGAGGCATTGAACAAAGGGAGGAAGAAACCTACACGTGGGAAGGGTGTGGATGTTAGAGTGACGGGTTTGTGAGTGAATAGGGAAGGACTATTTCCTCTCTCAGTCACAGAGAATGAGACTATTAGTGACTATCTTATATTTATGGCCCCTAGTTTTGGGGTCTCCCGCAAGTTTTTTTTTATATTCGTTTATGGGATGTGGGCGTCGCTGGCAAGGCCAGCATTTATTGCCCATCCCTAGTTGCCCCTGAGGAGGTGGTGGTGAGCCGCCTTCTTGAACTGCTGCAGAAACATCTTCTCTGTCTACCCTGTCAAACCCTTTCATAATTTTAAGGACCTCTATCAGGTCACCCCTCAGCCTTCTCTTTTTCCAGGGAGAGCCCCAGCCTGTTCATCCTTTCCTGATAGTTATAACCTCTCCGTTCTGGTATCATTCTTGTAAATCTGTTTTGCACCTTCTCCAGTGCCTCTATATCCTTTTTATAATATGGAGACCAGACCTGTGCGCAGTGCTCCAAGTGCGGTCTAACCAAGGTTCGCTACAAGTTTAACATAACTTCTCTGCTTTTCAATTCTATCCCTCTAGAAATGAACCCAGTGCTTGTTTTTTTTTTTATGGCCTTATCAACCTGTGTCACTACTTTTAGTGATCTGTGTATCTGTACCCCCAGATCCCTCTGCTCCTCGACCCTATTTAGACACTTATTTCCCAAGTACAGGAAACTCTTTATTAACCGGCACCGACGGGACCGGCGTGGTGCCGGTTAATCAAAAAGTCCGGATAACGGAGAGTTATATCTCCCAACGTACGAGAGCCCCGTACACATTGACATGCGCCTGCATTCGGAGCTCCGTCTCCCCGGGGACCGCCAGCTGACCATCTGTCGTGTCCGCTGCCTACCCGGGCTGCACATTCCCCTCCCAATCTGCACGCTCCGATACAAGGCAAATGCCTCGGTTTTTTTTAAAGTTAATTTTAAACGAGAGATGAAGGAAAACCCCGGTTACCTACTCAAGAATTTTGCCGGTTAAGAGAGATTTCCGGATATTTGGGTGCCGGTTAATAAAGAGTTTCCTGTAGTATGTGGCCTCTTTATTCCTCCTACCAAAACACACCACCTCACACTGATCTATATTGAAATGAATTTGCTAATTACACGCCCATTCTGCAAGGAAGGGAAATAGCGGTTTGTTCCAGCCGCCTGCGGTTTGAGGCTTCCCCATTGTGTGTGTGGAGTGGGGGGGGGGGGCGGGTTTAATCGGGCCACATGGGCCGTCCCATGAGCCTCGCTGTGCTGAAGTGCGGAGTTGGGGAGTGGGAGTATTTCAGCGTGTGATCTTTGTGTTTCAGCCTCTCTGCCTCGGTGTCGGGTCGTGTCCAGTTCCAGCGCGTCACTGATTACTTCGTCAAGGATCACGAGCTGTACCTGACCAACATCCCGAAAGGAAAGCTAGCGACCGTCAAAGTACTGAGGTAGGCGACTACTGGCAGGGATGGGGGCAGCAGAGCGGGAGAGAAGCAGCGTCTTCATTGGGATCGGGAGGGGTGATGGCTCGACTTTTAGATTTCTGAGACCTCCACGTTGATGAGTAGATAAATTCATGACTTGATCCGTATGGGTCAGGAGGATCCCAGGCTTGATGCTGACTCCGTGCTATCTCGACCTGGGCAGTGGTGAAAGTGCTACCTGTGACGTCGGCTTCGACCACTGACTCCTGATGGGGGGGGGGGAGGGGGATCGGGCTCCACAGTCTGAGGGACTGACGACAACTCGCCGTCTGACCTCGCCCCTGAAGGATGACCACTCGGTCAATGCAGCCGAGAGTGACCAGCGCCCGTGAACCGTGCCCCGCGAGAGTCGGCCCTTCGCTGCAGGAGGGAGGAAAACCAAAGGGACTCATAGAATGAGACAGCACAGCAGGCCATTCGGCCCATCCTGCCTGTGCCAGCTCTCTCCAAGAGCTCTCCAATCAGTCCCACTCCCTCCTGCTCTTTCCCCACAGCCCTGCAAATTTTTCCTTTTCAAGTATTTGTCCAATTCCCTTTTGAAAGTTGTTATTGAACATAACACAAGAATTAGGAGCAGGAGTCGGCCATTCAGCCCCTTGAGCCTGCTCCGCCATTCAATAAGATCATGGCTGATCTTCTACCTCAACTCCACTTTCCTGCACTATCCCCATATCCCTTGATTCCCTTAATATTCAAAAATCTATCGATCGCTGTCTTGAATATACTCAATGACTGAGCCTCCACAGCCCTGTGGGGTAGAGAATTGTGGCCCCTACTCCCCAGCCAGGGGAACCTCTCAGCATCTACCCTGTCAAGCCCCTTAAGAATTTTATACGTTTCAATGAGATCACCTTTTATTCTTCTAAACTCTAGAGAATTTAGGCCTAGCCTACTCAATCTCTCCTCATAGGACAATCCCCCCATCGCAGGAATCAATCGAGTGAACCTTCGTTGCACTCCCTCTAAGGCAAGTATATTGTTCCTTAGGTAATGAGACCAATCTGCTTCCACCTTTCAGGCAGTGCATTCCAGATCATCATACCTCACTGCGTCAAAGAAATCCTCATCTTCCCGCCCCCCCCCCCCCCCGGGTTCTTTTCCCAATTATCTTCAATCTGTGTCCTCTGGTTACCGACCCTCCTGCCTTTGGAAACAGTTTCTCCTTATTTACTCTAACAAACCCCTCATAATTTTGAACACTTCTATTAAATCTCCCCTTAACCTTCTCAGCTCTAAGGAGAACAACCCCAGTTTCTCCACATACCTGAAGTCCCTCATCCCTGGATCCATTCCAGTAAATCGCCTCTGCACCCTCTCCAAGGCCCATTAAGAAACCGAAGGAGTTTTCTTTACCAGGCAAGGCTTCTTGGCATTGCTTTATTTGCCTGGTGGGAGATTTGCTGTGTGTTGGGAGGGTTTACTGCCTGTGATGGGGATCTTTTGCTGGCTGCACAGTGACCAGTTGTATGTTTTTTAAAATTCCTCTGCAGTGTGAATAACGAGGAAGGCCACGTGGAGCTTTCACTCCTCCTGCGGGACACTGGGAAACCAGATGTGCTCCCAGAGTCACTCGGCCTGTTTCCCAAGGAGTCCAAGGAGCTGAATGAAGCCATGGGGGAAGTCACCAAGACCGGCAAACGCAAGCGGGGAGATTGCGAGAGTGAGCAGGTAGGGAAGCTCGATGCTGAATCGTTCACTAGTTGTGTGTATTTATTTATTTTTTCCTAGTTGAATTCATTCACGGGATGTGGGCGTCGCTGGCAAGGCCAGCATTTATTGCCTGTCCCTAATTGCCCTTGAACCGCTGCAGTCCTTGTGGTGAAGCTACTCCCACGGTGCTGTTGGGGAGGGAGTTCCAGGATTTTGACCCAGCAATGAAGAAGGACTCCCCTTCGCCCTCCTCCCACACTGAGTGCATTAATCCAGTGGATGGTTCCATCATACAATGACGGGGGGCTGAGACCTCACTGACACTCTGTGCCGAACGAGTTGGGGGTGGTCCAATTGGTCCCCACGTTCCTGGGCTGGTGGGGGTGGGCGATGGGATTCACCCTGGGGCCCTGCTTCTAACCACTATCCAGTGACTCATACTGGAAGTGTGTGTGTGGATGTTGCAGGAGGACAGGGTCAGAACATGGGGGCATAGACTCAGGATAAGGGGTCGGCCATTTAAGACTGAGATGGGGAGGAATTTCATCACTCAGAGGGTTGTGAATCTTTTGAATTCTGTGGGCTGTGGATGCTGAGTCGTTGAGTATATTCAAGGCTGAGAGAGATAGATTTTTGGAATCGAGCGGGTAGGTGGAGTTGAGGTCGCAGATCAGCCATGATCTTATTGAATGGCGGAGCAGGCTCGAGGGCCTGTATGACCTCCTCCTGCTCCCAATTCTTATGTTCTTGTGACTTGCTGGTGATGTCCCCTGTTGACACTCACTGTCCAGACTCGCTAAGAATCGGCACTTGAGTCAGGTGCTGGCATCGCTGCCAGGATTGTGCAGCAAGTAGAATCTGAATCTGCCATTTCGGAGATTGTAATTTTCCAAACACTTTCTTAATTAACCCATGACTGACTTCATTCATTAAGCTAAGTGTGTACTTGAGAGCATTGGTCGCATCCTTTCTGCTCCATATTTCCATTCCGTTATAAATAAACATTTTAGTTACTTTAGGCTGTAAAGCTCTGTTTAATAATCCGTCCGTCCAAAGGGGGTAGTGTTATAGTGAGACTCCCGGTGTTTCAGGGAGCAGGTTACTGAAAGGATGGGTAAATGTTAATCCCCGGGTCAGCCAATCCAGCGAGGGGCTGCTCTTTGGTTTCAGAATGCAGCTTCCACACTGTGGGAGATAAGATCATCTTACAGACAGGTAACAGAGGTCATTGTGACAGAATGGGCACCAGTTAAAGATGAGGGAGGTCGCGGAACTGTTTCAGCCAAAGAGCAATCAAGTTGCGGAATAAGTTACCCGGGGAAGGAAATTGAAACGAAAATGTAACTGGGGTCAGGGGGCAATAGAAATTGTTTCTGGCAGGAGATGGGCTGAGGGATATGGGGAGTAGGTGGGTGGGGTTGGGGATGTGGGGAGAGGGTGGGTGGGTGGGGTTGGGGAATATGGGGAGAAGGTGGGTGGGTGGGGTTGGGGGATATGGGGAGAAGGTGGGTGGGTGGGGTTGGGATGTGGGGAGAAGGTGGGTGGGTGGGGTTGGGATGTGGGGAGAAGGTGGGTGGGTGGGGTTGGGTGATGTGGGGAGAAGGTGGGTAGGTGGGGTTGGGTGATGTGGGGAGAAGGTGGGTAGGTGGGGTTGGGTGATGTGGGGAGAAGGTGGGTGGGTGGGGTTGGGATGTGGGGAGAAGGTGGGTGGGTGGGGTTGGGTGATGTGGGGAGAAGGTGGGTGGGTAGGGTTGTGTGATGTGGGGAGAAGGTGGGTGGGTAGGGTTGTGTGATGTGGGGAGAAGGTGGGTGGGTGGGGTTGTGTGATGTGGGGAGAAGGTGGGTGGGCAGGTTGATTGATCTTGGCTGTAAAGACTTTTGCTGTTCCCTCAATTCCATTCCATCTCTCTTCCTGCAGCCTGTCACTCTGGGTGATCTCACTGCCAAATGAGCTATTTTTTATATATTTTAATATCTCCCATTAGCTGTCCTCCAAAAAAATGAAAATAAGGAAGAAACAGAAAAATTCTGAGGAGAGCGACAGTGGAGTGGAGGTATACTGTCGCGAGGAGGAGAGCGATACTGATGTCAAGGTGAGTGTCACCGGGTTTATAATCCTTGCGCCAGGCTGAATGGAGTTTAACTTCCCGGGGCTCGGTCTCTGGCCCGGAACACTCCGATCCCATCAGCTCCTGACCATATGACAGCCCTCGCATGTGATTCCCTTGGATTGATTCCCCGCGAGACGTCTTCCCCTCCCCTCCTGTAGGTGCCGCCTCTCGCTGGGTCCCACTGCTCCAGTGGCAGCTGCTCGTGCATTTATATAGCGCCTTTCTCAGTCCCCGGAGTGCTTTACAGCCAAATTAAATACTTTTGAAGTGTAGTCACTGTTATATTGTAGGAAACGCAGCAGCCAATATGTGCACAGCAAGATCCCACAGGCAGCAATGTGATAATGACCAGATCATCTGTTTTAGTGATGTTGGTTGAGGGATAAATATTGGCCCCAGGACACCGGGAAGAACTCCCGCTGCTCTTCTTCAAAATAGTGCCGTGGGATCTTTTACATCCAGCTGAGAGGGCAGACGGGGCCTCGGTTTAACGTCGCATCCAAAAGATACTGCCCCTCTGACAGTGCAGCACTCCCTCAGTACTGCCCCTCTGACAGTGCAGCACTCCCTCAGTACTGTCCCTCCGACAGTGCAGCGCTCCATCAGTACTGCCCCTCCGACAGTGCAGCGCTCCCTCAGTACTGTCCCTCCGACAGTGCAGCGCTCCCTCAGTACTGCCCCTCCGACAGTGCAGCGCTCCCTCAGTACTGCCCCTCCGACAGTGCAGCGCTCCCTCAGTACTGACCCTCCGACAGTGCAGCGCTCCCTCAGTACTGCCCCTCCGACAGTGCAGCGCTCCCTCAGTACTGTCCCTCCGACAGTGCAGCGCTCCATCAGTACTGCCCCTCCGACAGTGCAGCACTCCCTCAGTACTGCAATGGAGTGTCGGTCTGAATTCTGTGCTCAAGTCTCTGGGGTGCGGCTTGAAGCCACGACCTTCTGACTCAGGCGAGAGCGCTGCCCACTGAGCCACGACTGTCACCGTGCCCCGAGTGACTATTCTTCATGTGTGAGCTCGGAGTGTCAGGCGGGATGGGGCCTTTGTGTGATGCCCCTCACAGCCAGTGTACTTTATCACTGGACATCAATCAGAGCAGGAAGCTTGTCTGCGTTCCCCCTCCCTATCGCAGGGCAGAGGCCAGTTATATCGCCCAATCTACCTCCCGCAGATTGGGTACTGAACCTGGTGCCTTCTAATCTATTTGGCTCTATTTCATGAGTCGTCATTAAGAAGCTTTTGTACCTTGTCTTATTGCCGGCGAGCAGATAACAGCCACTCGTTCCTCCCCCATCAATTCTCCCAACAGCAACAGCAGAAGCCCGTCAAACCCAAGGTCCCCAGACTGCAGGTGTCCAGCGGCTTCTCATGGGATGCAAGTTTAAACACCCTCGCTCCTGCAATAAAGAGATGGGAAGATGAGAGCTCGGATAGTGAGGAAGAGGAGAGCGGAGACACCAAGGTAAGAGAGTTCTGCTCGTCACACTGTAACAACTGTTTTCCTAAAGCTCGCGCTTTGCTGATTCACACACGGGCTCTGACAACCTCTGGGGAAAGGAGGAGGTGGTCTAATAAAATTAAACAATCCCGTGGGTGTGGGGGAAGCACGCTCTGCTGAAGGTGCTGCCCTTCTGCTTAACGGAGAAATTTCTTCTGTGGATAGTTTTATTTTTAATAAAAAGGAACATGGACAGTGGTAAAAAGAGCAGGAGGAGAGGGGCTGCGGTGGGCAAGGGGGATTTGGAGGGGAGGGATAGCAGGAGAGGAGGGGTGGTGGCGGACAGGGGGAGGGGTGGTGGGTCGGGGGGGGCGGACAGGGGGAGGGGTGGTGGGTCGGGGGGGGCGGACAGGGGGAGGGGTGGTGGGTCGGGGGGGGCGGACAGGGGGAGGGGTGGTGGGTCGGGGGGGGTGCGGACAGGAGGAGGAGGGGTGGTGGGTCGGGGGGGGTGCGGACAGGAGGAGGGGTGGTGGGTCGGGGGGGGTGCGGACAGGGGGAGGGGGGGGGGGGGGCGGTGGACAGGGGGAGGGGGGGTGGGTCGGGGGGAGGGGGGGTGGGTCGGGGGGGGGGCGGTGGACAGGGGGAGGGGGGGTGGGTCGGGGGGGGCGGTGGACAGGGGGAGGGGGGGTGGGTCGGGGGGGGGCGGACAGGGGGAGGGGTAGTGGGTCGGGGGTGCGGTAGACGGGGGGGGGTGGTGGGTCGGGGGGGGCGGTGGACGGGAGGGGGGGTGGACAGGGGGAGGGGGGTGGGTCGGGGGAGGGGGGGTGGGTCGGGGGGAGGGATGGTGGGTGGGGGGGCGGTGGACAGGGGGAGGGGGGGGTGGGTCGAGGGGGGGGTCGGGGGAGGGGCGGTGGGTCGGGGGGGGGGCGGGGGGAGGGGGGGCAGGAATGCAGGGGAGGGGAGGGGAGCCGGGACAGAGCATCAGTTTTGGGATAAAACAAAAAGGAAAATACTGCGGATGCTGGAAGCCCGGAATAACAGCAGAAAATGCTGGAAACACTCAGCAGGTCAGGCAGCATCTGTGGAGAGAGGAAGGTGGGGTTAATGTTTTAGCTCACTGACCCCTTTGTCTGCCGATACTCCCTGACCTGGTGGGTGTTTCCAGCATTTTCTAGTTTTAGCAGTTTACAGCCTAGAAATAATCCTCAAAGTATTGGAACTGAGAATTTGCATCTTTCACAGCCCAGTGCATCGGGCAAAGACCGCATCCTTTTAACCTGACCACCCACCACGGTCAGGTGGCCACAGATGGGGTCCCTGCCCTCTGTGTACCCCAGCCAGGGGGAGGGGGCGGGGGGCAAGCAGAGAATGTCGTCTTAGTTTGAAATATATATGTTTGTTCTTTCAGCCCAAATTGACTGGGAGGGAGAAGGCAGCGGGCAAGCAGCAGGTGGAGAAGGAGCTAGCCAAGGTTGAACGGCAGCTGATGGACCCCAGTCGGCAGCCGCAGACGGCAGATGACTTTGACCGTCTGGTCCTGAGCTCCCCCAACAGCTCCATTGTCTGGATGCAGTACATGGCGTTCCACCTGCACGCCACCGAGATCGAGAAGGCACGGGCTGTGGCGGAGAGAGCCCTGAAAACCATCTCCTTCAGGTAGGAGCCTGAGCGGACCCGAGAGAGAGAGAGAGCCCAGCGCAGTATCCGTCAGGGGACCCCCGGTATCGGGAGCGCGGGGGGGGGGGTACTTGCAATGAAAATGAATTTCGTCCTTTCACTCTAGTGGAGGAGGTGGGGCTGTGACCCCGTGACCCCCCTCCCCCAAACTCTCCGCCAAGAGGTGCTGTCGGTTGTTGCCCCCCCACCCCCGGCCAGGATGGAGTCTCTCCTCAGCTTACACAGAATTCGATAGAAATTGCAGCACGGAAACAGGCCGTTCGGCCCATCCAGTCCGTACTGGTGATTGCCCTCCACACGAGCAGTATCCTAATCCCTTGTTCTGTTCCCTATCCCTTTATTCCCCCTTTCCTGCATTCACCTAGCCAACCTCTTTATATTGACACGGTCTCTGCTTCAGTCACTAACTCTGGTAGTGCAATCCACAGCCTCATAACCCTCTGTTTTAAAAAAAAAAATTAAATTCTCTTGCCCTCTCTCCTAAATCTCTTGCATTTAATGTTGTATCAATAGCCCCTCGTTCTAGACCCTTCAATCACTGAAAACAGTCTGTTTCCATCTGCTCTGTCCCATTGCTTCATAATTTTAAGCACCTCTATCAAATCCCCCCATAATCTACCCACATCCAAACACACACAAACTGCCCTTGACTCCTACTCTCTGCTTCCTCCCTTCTAACCTGTTATAATCCAGTTTTCTACACTCCCCCTAATTCCACATACCTTAACCACCTCCACCAGTCTCCTGTGGGGTACCTTGTCAAAGGTTTTCTGAAGGTCCATGTACACCACATCCGCCGCATTTCCCCATCCCCCATATCCATCACCTCAAAGAACTCTCTCAGGATACAAATAAAAACAGAAAATGCTGGAAATACTCGGCAGGTCAGGCAGCATCTGTGGAAATACATCTGAGTATTTCCAGCATTTTCTGTTTTTATTTCAGATTTCCAGCATCGGCAGTATTTTGCTTTTGTATTGGTGTTCTCTCAGGATACAGCTTGTGTGCAGGATCACGGGTCCAGTCCTGTTACTCTGTGAGATGCAGCTTGTAGCAGCCCTTGATTATTCCCCGGAGGTGGGCACTGATTGTTCATTAGGAGTCCTGTCTCCTTGCTCCTGGGGTGAAATTGGAACATGAAGGTTGCTGGGGTTTTTTAAATCATTTATTCACTGGATGTGGGCGTCACTGGCATTTATTGCCCAGAGAGGTTTGATACAACCGAGTGTCTCGCTGGGCCACTTCAGAGGGCAGTTAAGAGTCAACCACGTTGGTGTGGGACTGGAGTCACATATAGGCCAGACTGGGGAAGGACGGCAGGTTTCCTTCCCTAAAGGACATCAGTGAACCAGTTGGGTTTTTACGACAATCCGACAGCTTCAGGGTCGCTTTTACTGAGACCAGATTTTTTTTTAAAGTGAATTCAAATTCTCAAACTGCCCCAGTGGGATTTGAGCTGGCGTTCGTTCCCTGGATTGTTAGTCCAGTAAAATGACCACAACACCTCCGTACCTGTAATTTCCTCTGTACTGTTTTTAGTGCCCTGGTTTAATGTGCATTCACATTCTCCGCTGTTCGAATGCAGGTGTTTACCCATTTAATATTTAAAACAAAGAAAATGAAACCCACGGGGGTCCTTATTTAAACTTTCCGCGCTGTTTTTAAACTTCTGTATAATCGGGAGAGTTGCCATAGTGATTATCTGGCCTTTGCCCGCTGGTACTGGTGGTCGCGGCCAGCACTGTGGCTCACCTCCGCCCTCACGTCATACGCCGTTCACTCACTGGCTGAGAGTGTGGGTGGGAGAGTACTGCAGCTCGCCAGTAGGAGGTGCTCGAGAGCAGTGAGCCCTGTTTAATCCAGGTGTGATTGACTCGCCATGGTGGGGAACTGGGTGCGATCGTGTGTGTCCTCCCTGCCCCCCGGGCTCACCATGGTGGGGAACTGGGTGTGATCGTGTGTGTCCTCCCTGCCCCCCGGGCTCACCATGGTGGGGAACTGGGTGCGATCGTGTGTGTCCTCCCTGCCCCCCGGGCTCACCATGGTGGGGAACTGGGTGCGATCGTGTGTGTCCTCCCTGCCCCCCGGGCTCACCATGGTGGGGAACTGGGTGTGATCCTAACCCCCACCCGGGCACCACACCTTGGACCTCCAACCTGGGTCTCCCATGGGCCTACCATGCAGAAAGGAGGACTGGTAATTACACATCTCTGTAGACAAATGCCGCAGCCATTTTACACACCGCAAGATCCCATACAACAGCAACTGGAAAAATAGCCAGCTGATCTGTTTGGTGGATGAGGGCGAATGTTGGTCAAGAACTCTGGGGGTATTCCCTGCTCTTTAAATATAGTCTGTTGTGTAACGTCGGTCTTTAGTGCGAGTCATCGTACCCGCCCCCTCATCTTCTCCCTTTTTCCCCCCTATCTCTCTCCTCGCTTCTCACCTTGTTAACCCTCTTCGCTCGTTGATTCTCTCTCTCTGCTCGCTCGTGCTCTCTCTCTACTCGCTCGTGCTCTCTCTCTCTCTGCTCGCTCGTGCTCTCTCGCTACTCGCTCGTGCTCTCTCTCTACTCGCTCGTGCTCTCTCTCTCTCTGCTCGCTCGTGCTCTCTCTCTGCTCGCTCGTGCTCTCTCTCTCTACTCGCTCGTGCTCTCTCTCTCTCTACTCGCTCGTGCTCTCTCTCTCTCTGCTCGCTCGTGCTCTCTCTCTCTCGCTACTCGCTCGTGCTCTCTCTCTCTGCTCGCTCGTGCTCTCTCTCTGCTCGCTCGTGCTCTCTCTCTACTCGCTCGTGCTCTCTCTCTCTACTCGCTCGTGCTCTCTCTCTCTCTGCTCGCTCGTGCTCTCTCTCTCTCGCTACTCGCTCGTGCTCTCTCTCTCTGCTCGCTCGTGCTCTCTCTCTGCTCGCTCGTGCTCTCTCTCTACTCGCTCGTGCTCTCTCTCTCTACTCGCTCGTGCTCTCTCTCTCTCTGCTCGCTCGTGCTCTCTCTCTCTCGCTACTCGCTCGTGCTCTCTCTCTCTGCTCGCTCGTGCTCTCTCTCTGCTCGCTCGTGCTCTCTCTCTACTCGCTCGTGCTCTCTCTCTCTACTCGCTCGTGCTCTCTCTCTACTCGCTCGTGCTCTCTCTCTCTCTGCTCGCTCGTGCTCTCTCTCTCTCGCTACTCGCTCGTGCTCTCTCTCTCTCGCTACTCGCTCGTGCTCTCTCTCTACTCGCTCGTGCTCTCTCTCTCTCGCTACTCGCTCGTGCTCTCTCTCTACTCGCTCGTGCTCTCTCTCTCTCTACTCGCTCGTGCTCTCTCTCTACTCGCTCGTGCTCTCTCTCTCTCTGCTCGCTCGTGCTCTCTCTCTACTCGCTCGTGCTCTCTCTCTCTCTACTCGCTCGTGCTCTCTCTCTCTCTCTCTCTGCTCGCTCGTGCTCTCTCTCTCTCTACTCGCTCGTGCTCTCTCTCTCTCTCTCTCTGCTCGCTCGTGCTCTCTCTCTCTCTGCTCGCTCGTGCTCTCTCTCTCTCGCTACTCGCTCTGCACTCGTCTCTCTCTCTACTCTCGATCTCTCTATCGCTGGCTCTCTCTCTACTCGACTCTCTCCTCGCTCTCGTCGCTCTCTCGCTCTCTCCTCTACTCGCTCGTGCTCTCTCTCTCTCTACCTCGATCGTGCTCTCTCTCTACCTCGCTCGTGCTCTCTCTCTCTCTGCTCGCTCGTGCTCTCTCTCTACTCGCTCGTGCTCTCTCTCTCTCTACTCGCTCGTGCTCTCCTCTCTCTCTCTCTCTGCTCGCTCGTGCTCTCTCTCTCTCTACTCGCTCGTGCTCTCTCTCTCTCTCTGCTCGCTCGTGCTCTCTCTCTCTCGCTCGTGCTCTCTCTCTCTCTCTGCTCGCTCGTGCTCTCTCTCTCTGCTCGCTCGTGCTCTCTCTCTCTACTCGCTCGTGCTCTCTCTCTCTCTGCTCGCTCGTGCTCTCTCTCTACTCGCTCGAGCTCTCTCTCCTCTCTACTCGCTCGTGCTCTTCTCTCTCTCTGCTCGCTCGTGCTCTCTCTCTACTCGCTCGTGCTCTCTCTCTCTCTACTCGCTCGTGCTCTCTCTCTCTCTGCTCGCTCGTGCTCTCTCTCTCTCGCTACTCGCTCGTGCTCTCTCTCTCTGCTCGCTCGTGCTCTCTCTCTGCTCGCTCGTGCTCTCTCTCTCTACTCGCTCGTGCTCTCTCTCTCTCTCTACTCGCTCGTGCTCTCTCTCTCTCCTCGCTCGTGCTCTCTCTCTCTCTCTGCTCGCTCGTGCTCTCTCTCTCTCTGCTCGCTCGTGCTCTCTCTCTCTCTACTCGCTCGTGCTCTCTCTCTCTACTCGCTCGTGCTCTCTCTCTCTCTCTACTCGCTCGTGCTCTCTCTCTCTCTCTACTCGCTCGTGCTCTCTCTCTCTCTCTACTCGCTCGTGCTCTCTCTCTCTCTGCTCGCTCGTGCTCTCACTCTGTGCTCGCTCGTGCTCTCTCTCTCTCTCTCCTCGCTCGTGCTCTCTCTCTCTCTCCTCGCTCGTGCTCTCTCTCTCTCTGCTCGCTCGTGCTCTCTCTCTCTCTGCTCGCTCGTGCTCTCACTCTGTGCTCGCTCGTGCTCTCTCTCTCTCTCTCCTCGCTCGTGCTCTCTCTCTCTCTACTCGCTCGTGCTCTCTCTCTCTCTACTCGCTCGTGCTCTCTCTACTCGCTCGTGCTCTCTCTCTCTCTCTCTACTCGCTCGTGCTCTCTCTCTCTCTACTCGCTCGTGCTCTCTCTCTCTCTCTACTCGCTCGTGCTCTCTCTCTCTCCTCGCTCGTGCTCTCTCTCTCCTCGCTCGTGCTCTCTCTCTCCTCGCTCGTGCTCTCTCTCTCCTCGCTCGTGCTCTCTCTCTCCTCGCTCGTGCTCTCTCTCTCCTCGCTCGTGCTCTCTCTCTCTCGCTACTCGCTCGTGCTCTCTCTCTCTCGCTACTCGCTCGTGCTCTCTCTCTCCTCGCTCGTGCTCTCTCTCTCTCCTCGCTCGTGCTCTCTCTCTCTCGCTACTCGCTCGTGCTCTCTCTCGCTACTCGCTCGTGCTCTCTCTCTCTCCTCGCTCGTGCTCTCTCTCTCCTCGCTCGTGTTCTCTCTCTCCTCGCTCGTGCTCTCTCTCTCCTCGCTCGTGCTCTCTCTCTCTCGCTACTCGCTCGTGCTCTCTCTCTCTGCTCGCTCGTGCTCTCTCTCTCTCGTGCTCTCTCTCTCTGCTCGCTCCTGCTCTCTCTCTCTCTCTCTCTCTACTCGCTCGTGCTCTCTCTCTCTCTCTCTCTGCTCGCTCCTGCTCTCTCTCTCTCTCTACTCGCTCGTGCTCTCTCTCTCTGCTCGCTCGTGCTCTCTCTCTCTCGTGCTCTCTCTCTGCTCGCTCCTGCTCTCTCTCTCTCTCTCTCTGCTCGCTCGTGCTCTCTACTCGCTCGTGCTCTCTCTCTCTACTCGCTCGTGCTCTCTCTCTCTCTGCTCGCTCGTGCTCTCTACTCGCTCGTGCTCTCTCTCTCTCTGCTCGCTCGTGCTCTCTCTCTCTCGTGCTCTCTCTCTGCTCGCTCCTGCTCTCTCTCTCTCTCTCTCTGCTCGCTCGTGCTCTCTACTCGCTCGTGCTCTCTCTCTCTACTCGCTCGTGCTCTCTCTCTCTCTGCTCGCTCGTGCTCTCTCTCTCTCTGCTCGCTCGTGCTCTCTCTCTCTCTCTCTCTACTCGCTCGTGCTCTCGCTCTTTTCTCTCTTTTTCACCCTTTTTTCTGATTCTTGCCTTTGCAGAGAGGAGCAGGAGAAGTTGAATATCTGGGTTGCGCTGCTGAACCTGGAGAATCTCTATGGGACCGAAGAGTCGCTGACAAAAGTGTTTGAGCGGGCCGTGCAGTACAGTGAGCCTCTGAAAGTCTACCAGCAGTTGGCCAGTGTCTACACCAAGTCTGAGAAATACAAGGTAGGCAAACGAGCATCGTCCACATCCTGCACCATTCCAATTGGGTTTTTGCAGGTTGTCTTAACACTGGAAGCAAAGGCTCTGGCTGTGGTGGGACATCCCGTAGTTTGTCTACACCCCTGATCACCGGCGATCTGCAGTTCAGGCCAGCTGTAGCACCCACAACATGGGGTGGCTGCAACCCTGAGGCTGCTAACTTTACAAGCCGGTGTCGGGTAATCCAGTTATTCACCCCCACCCCCCTCAGAATGCTGACTCTGGGTACAGTCCCATGGCCCCCTTGAGTTATTATTGGTATGTGAACTCGGGCGGCGAGTGTCTGTGGGTCTTGCCCATCGGTGACAGAGGCTTCACCTGGCCGTTGGCATTGGTTGTGGACACTGGGACAACACTTGGCTCTTGCTCACACACAGCCGTGGGATCTTTCATATCCACCTCAACCCCCGGGGCAGGCGCGATGTCAGACTCACAACAAAAATCCAAAAAACAGCGCCTCGAACAAGAACCTGCCTAAATTAAGTGCTTAGGTCCTGGAATGGGTCTTGAACCCTCAACGTTTTGACTCTTGAGGTAATAGCCATGCAGGCGCTCGGTGTTGCTCTCCCAGTGAGCCCTGGCTCTGCCTCTGCTCCCCTCACTGTGTCTCCGCCTGAGTTTGTGCTCAAGGTGGGAAATATCAATGCCAGGACGTGAAACAGTTTCCTCCATCAGACACTCCATGTCATTATCCAGCACTCCCAGATTCACTACAGCACGGGTTAGATACAGAGTAAAGCTCCCTCTACACTGTCCCATCAAACACTCCCAGGGCAGGTACAGCACGGGGTTAGATACAGAGTAAAGCTCCCTCTACACTGTCCCATCAAACACTCGCAGGGCAGGTACAGCACGGGTTAGATACAGAGTAAAGCTCCCTCTACACTGTCCCATCAAACACTCCCAGGGCAGGTACAGCACGGGTTAGATACAGAGTAAAGCTCCCTCTACACTGTCCCATCAAACACTCCCAGGGCAGGTACAGCACGGGTTAGATACAGAGTAAAGCTCCCTCTACACTGCCCCATCAAACACTCGCAGGGCAGGTACAGCACGGGTTAGATACAGAGTAAAGCTCCCTCTACACTGTCCCATCAAACACTCCCAGGGCAGGTACAGCACGGGTTAGATACAGAGTAAAGCTGTAAATGCTATCCAAACCTAATTGTGCATGTCTGGCAGACAGGACAACCCTCCCTTTGTTCTGGGCTGGACTTGTACCCTGGTCCCAGAGGTGAATCTGCAGCCTTTGCGGTGTGGCTGGGCTTGATTTCTGGGTGGCTCGGGCTGTATGATACAGGGCTGGAAACACTGGTTCTGGAAGTGCTTGGTCGTGTGCCAGACCGATATACTTTGAATATTTGTAACGCTGAATGTTATTTTGGACAGTGTGTGAAAATGCCGTGCTGTGTTTTGTGTGTTTTGGCAGCAAGCAGATGGCCTGTACAACACCATGCTGAAGCGGTTCCGTCAGGAGAGTGCTGTGTGGCTGAGTTACGCCACCTTCCTCCTGAAGCAGGGGCGGGCTGACTGTACCCACACCTTGCTGCAGAGGGCGCTCAAGTGTCTGCGGCAGAAGGAGCGTGAGTTGGGGATGGGGGAATGGGTCTGATGTGGGGGAGGAGCGGGCCGGTAATTGAAATCCGGCCCCATTTAATGGTCTGATCCAGATTATCGAGGCCACTCCGGGTCTGGGGCAGCCATCACTGGGTTGTTAAAATGCCTCTTCTGTCTCGGCCTGGCTTCATGTCCACTGGGTCTGTGGAGGGTTAAAGGGAGCCTGGAACGTACCTCATTTGTTGTTTCATCCTACACACCAGTCAGAGGGTTTAACATCTATTAGGAACAGGAGGCCATTCAGCCCCTCGAGCCTGTTCCGCCGTTCAATCAGATCATGGCTGATCTGTACCTCAATCCTATTTTCCCACCTTTGCTCCATATCCCTTAATACCCTTACCCAACAAAAATCGATCGATCTCAGTCTAGAAAGCTCCAATTGTCTCACAGCATCCACAGCCTTTTGGGGGAGAGAGTTCCAGATTTCTATTACCCTTTGTGTGAATAAGTGCTTCCTGATTTCACTCTTAAATGGCCTGACACTAATTTTAAGGCTAGCTCGAGTTTCTGTATTTCGATGCCACATGTTTGAAAACTTGAGTGTTACACCATCTAAATACGACAAGATGTTGATCCAAAATAAAAACAAGATACTGTGGGTGCTGGAAATCTGAAATAAAAACAGTAAATTCTGGAAATACTCAGCAGGTCAGGCAGCATCTGTGGAGCGAGAAACAGAATTAACGTTTCAGCTTGATGACCTTTCGTCAGAATTCTCCCTCTTTTCTGTCTAATTCTCTTTTGTAATCCTATTTTCTCTCTTTTTATCCCATTCTCCCACTCATTTGTAGCCCATTCTTTAATGACCTTTCATCAGAACTGGAATATGTTAGAGATGAACAGGTTTTAAGCAAATACAGAACCAGGGAAAAGGGAGTGTCTGTGATGGGGTGGAGGGCAGGAGAGATTAAATGACGAGCAATGGTGGTGCAAAGTAAAAGAGGGTGGTAATGGGGCAAGTAAAGAAACAAAAGATGGGTCTGGAGGAGGTGTAAATGGTAACTCGCTACCACAGGGAGTGGTTGAGGCGAATAGCATAGATGCATTTAAGGGGAAGCTGGATAAACACATGAGGGAGAAAGGAATAGAAGGATATGCTGATAGGGTGAGATGAAGAGGGGTGGGCGGAGGCTGGTGTGGAGCTGGCATAGACCAGTTGGGCCGAATGGCCTGTTTCTGGGCTGTACTTTCGATGTAATGTGCCGCAGAGGTGTCAGATTCGAAGATAACTGGTTAATGTTTTGAGGAGAGTCCCCTTGTTGACACTCGCACTTCACAGGGTCCCTCCCGTGTTAGAATGACGTGCTGCTGGGCTACTCGCAGGCCCAGGTGAGCTTCCTTCTGACCTGGTTAGCCCAGGATCTGCTGAACGCAGCAGTCCGCACAGGTAGCATTTCAGTTTGCACACCAACTACCCGTGTCCAGCAAGCTTCGGGGGGGTGGCGCTAGGCAGCACCCCCAGTACCGTTGGGCCATTGACTCGCTGTATATCACTGGGAGGAACCCCAGACCCAGTGGCAGGTTCAGTAGTGGTCACTCTTCATCAGAGCCTTGGCACAGTGACTCGGGTATCTGGCCACCTAGTCTGCCACAGATAGTGCACTTGGATCTCTGCTTGCATTGCCAGGAGTGTCATCTTAAAGTCACATCAACTCCAACGAGACCCTGCTTGCTTTCCCCCTCCCCACACTATACTAGTTGGTCATTAGACAAGTATAGTGGTTATGTTACTGGACTACTAATCCAGAGGCCTGGGCTAATGATCCAGGGAACGGGAATTCAGATCCCACCAGGGCAGTTTGGGAATTTGAATTCCATTTTTTTAATCTGGAAATAAAAAGCTAATCCCAGTAAAAGCATCCATGAAACTGCCGGATTGTCGTAAAATCCCAGCTGGTTCACCTGAAGTCCTTTTTAGGGAAGGGAATCTACCGTCCTCACCCGGTCTGGGCCTATATGTGACTCCAGTCCCACACCAACGTAGTTGACTCTTCACCACCCTCTGTGGTGGACACTCAGTTTGTATCAAACCGCTACCGGTGACTCAAGAAGGCCACCGCCATCATTTCAAGGGGCACCCGGGGATGGGCAATAAACGCTGGCATTGCCAGCGACGCCCACATCCCGAGAATGAATTTAAAAAGAATTGCAGATCTGAGCTCTGGTGACTCCTCCCGGGCACCAGAAATACTTGGAGGGACCCTGATTGTGTGAGAAAGCGGTGCACTCCACGGGCCCTATTACCTTCATGGGTTAACACAAGTTTCCCACACAAACCATCACTGTATCTATCCTGGATTCTGACCACCCTGCGAGATGTTTGTGATTTGCCCGTGATTGAAGGCTTGGAGTCCCCGGGAAGGAGCGGCCCGGAGACCCTCCCCCTCCCCGGAGAGGAGCAGCCCGGAGTCTCCCCGCTTCCCGCTCCAAGGCTCGGAGTCTCCCCAGGAAGGAGCAATCCCGGTCCAGCTTGATGAAAGGAAATGACTCGCTTCTCATTTTATTCATGCACTGTTCTTCATTCCAGATGTTGACGTAATTGCCAAGTTTGCACAGCTGGAGTTCCGTCTCGGGGACGCGGAGCGGGCGAAGGCCATGTTTGAGAACACGCTGAGCAGTTACCCCAAGCGCACGGACCTGTGGTCCGTCTACATCGACATGATGGTGAAGCACGGCAGCCAGGAGGAAGTGAGGTGAGTCAAACCAAGCCCGCGTTAGAAATAACCGCTGCATTTCTATAGCGCCTGTCACATCCTCAGGACGTCCACAAGCGCTTTGCAGCCAATGAAGTACTTTTGAAGTGTAGTCACTGTTGTAATGTAGGAAATGTGGCAGCCAATTTGCACACAGCAAGATCCCACAAATAGCAATGAGTGAATGACCAGATAATCTGTTTTTAGTGATGTCGATTGAGGGGTAAATATTGGCCCCAGGGCCACCGGGGAGAACTCCCCTGCTCTTCTTTGAAATAGTGCCCGTGGGATCTTTTACATCCACCTGAGGGGGTGGACAGGGTTTAACATCTCATCTGAACGACGGCACCTCCGACAGTGCAGCACTCCGTCAGTACTGCCCCTCCGACAGTGCGGCGCTCCCTCAGTTCTGCCCCTCCAACAGTGCGGCGCTCCCTCAGTTCTGTCCCTCCGACAGTGCAGCACTCCCTCAGTACTGACCCTCCGACAGTGCAGCACTCCCTCAGTTCTGTCCCTCCGACAGTGCAGCACTCCCTCAGTTCTGTCCCTCCGACAGTGCAGCACTCCCTCAGTACTGACCCTCCGACAGTGCAGCACTCCCTCAGTGCTGCCCCTCCGACAGTGCAGCACTCCCTCAGTACTGCCCCTCTGACAGTGCGGCGTCCCTCAGTACTGCCCCTCCGACAGTGCAGCGCTCCCTCAGTACTGCCCCTCCGACAGTGCGGCGTCCCTCAGTACTGCCCCTCCGACAGTGCGGCGCTCCCTCAGTTCTGTCCCTCCGACAGTGCAGCACTCCCTCAGTACTGACCCTCCGACAGTGCAGCACTCCCTCAGTTCTGTCCCTCCGACAGTGCAGCACTCCCTCAGTTCTGTCCCTCCGACAGTGCAGCACTCCCTCAGTACTGACCCTCCGACAGTGCAGCACTCCCTCAGTGCTGCCCCTCCGACAGTGCAGCGCTCCCTCAGTACTGCCCCTCCGACAGTGCGGCCTCCCTCAGTACTGCCCCTCCGACAGTGCGGCGTCCCTCAGTACTGCCCCTCCGACAGTGCGGCGTCCCTCAGTACTGCCCCTCCGACAGTGCGGCGTCCCTCAGTACTGCCCCTCCGACAGTGCGGCGTCCCTCAGTACTGCCCCTCCGACAGTGCGGCGTCCCTCAGTACTGCCCCTCCGACAGTGCGGCGTCCCTCAGTACTGCCCCTCCGACAGTGCAGCGCTCCCTCAGTACTGCCCCTCCGACAGTGCGGCGCTCCCTCAGTACTGCCCCTCCGACAGTGCGGCGCTCCCTCAGTACTGCCCCTCCGACAGTGCAGCGCTCCCTCAGTACTGCCCCTCCGATAGTGCAGTGCTCTTGGGAGGAATCGGACTGGGCTGTTGTGATGCCCTTCCAGCCTCTGTGGTTAATGACCTGCTCGCAGTCACTGTCTAGGTTTGCACCTGGAGAATGGCCACTTGGATGAGGACCCAGAGGGCTGTCAATGACCCCCTCACGGTTCAACGTGATTCAGCCCAGACACACCGCAGCAAGCAGAGCAAAAACTAACGCATGTGCTCTCTCTCTCTCTCTCTCTCTCTCTCTCGCTCCTTCTGTCCCTAGACACCTCTTCGAAAGAGTCGTGCACCTCAAGCTAGCCCCAAAGAAGATGAAGTTCTTCTTCAAGCGATACCTTGACTACGAGAAGAAGCACGGGAGTGCGGAGAGCGTGCGGGCTGTGAAGGAGAAGGCGCTGGAATACGTGGAGTCGAAGAGCTCACTGGTGGACAGCTAATCAGACCAATGGCTGCGGGTTATTTCTGTGCACTTTGTATATTGGACTCCTGGAGGGCTGCACTCGTGTATGAGGTTCCTTGTGTTTGGGGAAGGTAAGGGCGGGGGGTGGGGCGGGATTCAGGACAATCCATTGATGATTTGGCCGACTATATTATAAGACAGTGACGCCCAAAAGCTTCTGCGATTCTCCGTCGGAGTTCGATCCGTTCAGCTTGTCATTGGAATCGGTATTGAGCCTGCGATTGGGAATCTGCTATCTGGCTGTGTTACAGTGACTGGAGGGGCGGGAGGGGGTGCGGGCAGGCAGGCAGACTCGGGCGCAGCCTCCGGTGGCATAGGATGGCTGGTGCAGCGGTGCAGCAAGGCGCAGTGCTGCGGGGATCTCGCGCTCAAGTGCCGCCTTGACCTTGCAGCGGAACAGCCCGCTGCACCTCCTTCACTCAAACCGATCGCTAATCAAGCTCGCCGCCCCTGCTGGTTATTTGTGCGCGATCGGTGGCTAGGCTAGCATTATTCGCTCAGTCCCAGCCTGGTGCCAAGCCTGTCGTCGTGGTTTGGAAACCAGGGCGCGTGTTGTTGATGCAGCGATCCGCGGTAACCGGCGGCTGTGAAGTGCTGCCGGAGTCCACACCTACCAATGGACACTGAGCTCTGTCTCTCTTGGGCCTGTACCGAGGTGCCACGGAATCCAGGGCGCATCACGCGACTGCAGAGCTTTGGGTGAAGCGAGCAGAGTCCGAATGTAAAAGCTTCCGAGTCCGTTCGGCCTCATCTCCACTTCCAACATGCCCGCGTAAAGGGCGAGACCTTTGCACCGAAAGGAGCACGAGTTGGCAAGGCCCAGGCGCCTGGCAGAGGGTGGGACGTGTCTGTATTGGGAATGGAACTCCAGCTGTGATGTTGCAGAAGTGTAATAAAGGCGTGTGTTTTGTGGTATTGGAGGCTGACCTGCCGAGATGAGCTTCTATACAGGACCGACCCTGTTCGGTTGATGCGTGATACAATGCCGGAGTGTTTCCTGATTTCGGATGTTCCAGGGTGTACCTGCTGTCCGCAGACCCCCGCCAATGTGTCTCTGGTGTTGCCGCGCAGTGAGATGGCGGCTCTGGGACAATATAAAAGCATCTTTACAAGTGATGTGTGCTCCCTCACCATCAACCTCTGCTGTTGGTCAATCAGAGCCAGCGAACAGCAGCATTCCCGGTGTAACTGAGGTGTCCGCTTCCAAACCACTACTGGGCTGCGCGCTCGATCCTACGCCCACCGTCCGCTTTCAGACCACTACTGGGCTGCGCGCTCGATCCTACGCCCACCGTCCGCTTCCACACCACTACTGGGCTGCGCGCTCGATCCTACGCCCACCGTCCGTTTCCCCCCCAAGTCAGCCATCACTCTGGCAAGCTGCCTTCTCGTGCCAACTCACTGTGCCAGCCAGGATTCCGCAGCGCTGAGTGTCTGGCTGCACAGATGGCTGCAATCTTCGCTGCATAAACTGAATCGTTCGCGGCGCTGAGCAGCGAGAATGAGTTGGACAATTCGCATCTGCCAGCAGTTGAAGCCCTGGCCAGCCAGCCAGCGAGCAGCACGTTTACAGACTGTGTGCGATGGATTCTAGACCTGGAGCACCAGTGGGGTGTTAAGCAATTCGCTGTGCTGTTGGTATTGGTAACCTCTGCCTTCTGTGATGTACGAGCAGCGTTTACCCGGAGAAAACTGAGCTCCTCTTTAGAGATTGAAGAGGGAAAATACTGCAGATGCTGGAAATACACAGCCGGCACATCAGCACCCAAAAAGAGCAAGACTGGTTCATGTCTCAGTGCAGACTCGACAGTCTGCACCCAAAACTTGCTGACTAACCTGCTGTGCGTTTCCAGCAGTTTCTGGTTTTTGTGCCTTGCTGCTCCAGGAACCAACTGCATTGAGTGCAGAGATATGTTAATCGTCCAGAGCAAGCTTGGGGATCTGCACCTCCCTAAAGGTTCTGTGGGGCATCATAGAGTCATAACAGAGGCATCACAGTGCAAGTCTCACTCAATTTTCCAATTAAAAATCTCCCAATGGCACCATTCAGCTACAGCTTAGAAAAAAACTCGTTAATTGGTCTCAACATTAGCATAAGTCTGAAGGACAGGCTGTGTGGACTTTTATTTATTTATTTATTTATTCATTCATGGGATGTGTGCGTCGCTGGCAAGGCCAGCATTTATTGCCCATCCCTGGTTGCTGTTGAGAAGGTGGCGGTGAGCCGCCTTCTTGAACCGCTGCAGTCTGTGTGGTGAAGGTACTCCCACAGTGCTGTTAGGGAGGGAGTTCCAGGATTTGGACCCAGCGACGATGAAGGAACAGCCGATATATTTCCAAATCAAGATGGTGTGTGACTTGGAGGTGGTGGTGTTCCCATGCGCCTGCTGCCCTTGTCCTTCTAGGTGGTGGAGGTCGTGGGTTTGGGAGGTGCTGCCGCAGAAGCCTTGGCAAGTTGCTGCAGTGCATCTTGTAGATGGTGTACACTGCAGCCACGCTACGCCGGTGGTGGAGGGAGTCAATCAGAGTGTCTGCAGGACTGGCTGCGGACTGACAGAAACAGACTCACTGGCACCCCACTGTGCCCAGGTAGCTGGCCAGTGCCCGGTGCAAGACTCGAGCAGTATGGCCTGGGTGTGAGCTAGGAAGGTCCGACAGGTGTGCACTTTCACAACTACAGTGAAGAAAATAAAACCCCTCAATTTGGGGGGTGGGGGAGTAACACTATCTGTCACGAAAGAAGGGTTTTTAAAAAAAAATATATATAAAACTGTCCTGAGTTCCATGTCTTTAGAATGCATTCTCATCGTCAAACCACCTTCCTTTTTCATGTACCCACACCCACCCCCAGATCAGCTCCACCCAACGCTCTTTCCATTCTCTGACGGCGCTCACTCTGGTATGGAGCGAGTTTCTGCACGCAAGGCAATCACTGAGAATCTCCAACCTTTTTGCCAGACATCTGCATCAAACGTTTATTAGAGAGGAACTCTCCACCACTGATACAAACAGACACGGAGGCAGAGGGAAACCCAAGACAGATTTGTTTGAAAACCCTTCAGACCATTCAATGTCGCTGTTCCCCCAGTCGCAGTCTTCCCTGGCTAGGCGGGCATTTATTGCCCAGCTCTGGTTACCCTGCCTGGTGGTTTGATGCAACCGAGGGTCTGCTTCAGAGCGATGACCACAGAACCATCGATACATTCGAAAGAGAGAGGACAGAAAGACTATTGTGAGTTGAGTTCTGAGGAAGAGTCCCACCTAAAACCTGAACCTACATACTCTGACACCTGTCCCTGTCCTGGATGTGAGCTGTCTCTCTGTATATGGACTTTCAAAAGGCATTAGATAAAGTACCACATAATAGACTTGTTAGCAAAATTTTGATATGTATATTAATGACCTGGACTTGGGTAGACAGGGCATAATTGCAAAGTTGCAGATGACACGAAACTTGGAAATGTAGTAAACAATGAGGAGAATAGCAGACTTGAGGAGGACAGACTGGTGAAATTTAATGGAGAGTGCAAGGAAGAATGAGGAGAGGCAATATAAACGACTATCTTTTACGTCCACCTGAGATGGCAGACGTCTCGGTTTTACGTTTCATCTGAAAGATGGAACCTCTGACAGTGCACCGCCCCCCGCCCACCAAAGCACCCCCATCAATTCCTTTACAACACAATCTGTCCATTTCATTGGAAATACAGTATCCATGGTATTCAGTCTTGGTCTCTTTCACTTTACCATTGTCTGTACAAAGCGAAACATGGATAGAAATTTCTAAAATCAAAACCAGGTACCAAAGTCTGATTTTTTCAGAACACCTCTATAGCCTCCTCTTTTAAAACCCTAGGATGTAGGCCATCAGGTCCAGGGGATTTAACGGCTTTCAGTCCCATTAATTTCTTTCAGTTACTCATTCTCGCTAGAGCCTTGGTTCTCCACTATTTCCAGGAAGTTTTTTGCGTCTTCCGTGACAACAGGCACAAAGTATTTGTTTAATTTCTCTGCCATTTCCTTATTCCCCATTATAATTTCTCCTGTCTCAGCCTGTAAGGGACTCACATTTACTTTCGCTAATCTTTTCCTTTTAAATACCTATAGAAGCTTTTACAGTTTGTTTTTATGTCTCTCGCTAGTTTACTCTCATTCTATTTTCCCTTTCTTTAACAATTTCTTGGTCCTCCTTTGCTGAATTCTAAAATCCTCCCAATCCTCAGACTTACTACTCTTTTGGACAACATTATAAGCCTCTTTGATCTAATACTATCTTTAACTTCTCTTGTTAGCCACAGTTGGACCACTTTTCCTGTGGGGTTTTTGTGCCTTTAAAGGAATGTATATTTGTTGTAAATTATGTATTAATTCTTTAAATGCTCGCCATTGCTTGTCTGCCATCATACCTTTTAATGTAGTTTTCCAATCTACCTTAGCCAACTTGCCCCTCATACCTATGTAGTTTGCTTTATTTAGATTTAAGACACTAGTTTCGGATTTAACTAAATCACTTTCAAACTCAATATAAAATTCTATCATATTATGGTCACTCTTCCCTAAAGGCCCCTTTACTACAAGGTTATTAATTAACCCTTTCTCGTTGCACAATACTAGATCTAAAATAGCCTGTTCCCTAGTTTGTTCCTTAACATACTGATCTGGGAAGCTACCTTGCATACATTCCATGAATTCATCCTCCACATTATTACTGCAAATTTGGTTTGTCCAGTCTATATGTAGATTAAAGTCCCCCATGATTACTGTTTTACCCTTGTTACATGAGCCTCAAATTTCCTGATTTATACTCTGCCCTACATTACAACAATTGTTTGAGGGCCTATAAACAACTCCCACTAATGTTTTCTGCCCCTTGCTGTTACTTAGCTCCACCCAAACTGATTCTACTTCTTGATTTTAGGAACTAAGATCCTTTCTCTCTACTGTCTTTATCCCATCCTTTATTATCAGGGCTACCCCTCCTTTTCCATTTTGCCTATCTCTTCTAAAAGTTAAATATCCTGGAATATTTAGTTCCCAACTTTGGCCACTTTCCAACCACGTCTCCGTTATGGCTATTCGATCAAACCTATTGGCCCAAAAATTAGTGCCGCTACGCGAGAGTACGCACTGTGTACTCTCGCGTATTCTGTCTCCAATTGCCGGTTTTCTGCATGCACTGCGCATGCGCTGAAAACCGGCACTTGGTGAATGGAAAAGGGGGCGGGTCCTAGGTGAACCGCGTGCGCGCTGTGCACTTAGTGGTTTCAACGCGCAGGTAAGTACGGAAGATTCTACACATAAAAAAAGGAGGAGTAAGACCCACTTTTAACAAGGTAAGTAGTGAATTAAGTATTATTTTGAATTTTTTTTAACAGGTATATCTTTTTTAGAGACTTTAAAGACAGGTAAGTTTATTTTTATAACTTTTTAAAAGATTTTAAATTTTTTCAAAAATTTAATTTTTTATTTAAAATGGTTAATTTATTTAACTATACTTATTTTACTAATGTGATGGTTTTTTTTAAATTTAATTGAGGTTTAGCGGTTCTTTTGGGGGGCTATAGTATTCATAACTTTCACAGCACTTATGTGAAAGTTATGAATGGAAGATGGTGTGCTGCCATTAGCTCTAACTGAGTCACGTGATCCCACAGCTCGCACGAATTAACTACGCCGGTGGGATACGCAAGCCCAGCACAGCAGCTGTCCAGAACATCAAGTTCGTGCGAGCTGGAACTGAAAAAGCCAACGCACAGTGAGAGATCGCGGGGAGGCCTTACCCTCGCACGAAGGCTCCCTCACTAATTTTTGGGCCATTAATTTCTATCTGCGCTATTAATTCACCTATTGTGTTGCGAATGATTCGCGCATTCAGATATAGTGCCTTTAGCTTTGACTTATTTCTATTTATCCCTGATGACCCTTAGTCACTGATGCCTTATTACCTGTTACTCTCTGTCCCTTCCTGACCCACTCTGCTTATTTTTACCCAAAACTCTACTCTGCTCTAGAGCCGTGACATTTCTCTCGCTGCTTTTAAATTTACTCTTTCCTTCATTAGTTTGAAGCCCTGTCTACTGCCCTAGTTATTCAGTTCGCCAGGACACTGGTCCCAGCCCAGTTTAAATGGAGCCCATCCCAATGGAATAGCTCCCTCTTTCCCCAGTACTGATGCCAGTGCCCCATGAACTGAACCCCCCTTCCTCCCACACCACTTTTTGAACCACGCATTTAAACCTCTAATCTGTTTGTCCCTATGCCAATTTGCATGTGGCTCAGGTAACAATCCAGAAATTAATACCTTTGAGGTTCTGCTTTTTAATTTGGATCCCAGCTCCTCAAACTCCCTCAGCAAAACCTCATTCCTCGTTCTACCTATGTCGTTGGTTCTTGCGTGGACCACAACAACTGGATCCTCCCCCTTCCACTCCAAGTTCTTCTCCAGCCGCGAGGAGATGTCTTTAACCCTGGCACCGGGCAGGCAATGCAGCCTTCGGGACTCTTTCGCAGCTACAGAGAACAGTATCTATCCCCCGATTATACTGTCCCCTACTACTACCACATTCCTTCCTTCTCCCCTCACTTGGATGGCCCCCTGTACCACAGTGCCGTGGTCAGTTTGCCCATCCTCCCTGCAGTCCTTTTCCTCATCCATACGGGTAGAAAGTACCTTGTACCTATTGGACTAATGTACTCATTTCACACTTTTGATATTTTGGTACAATCCTTGGCCCAAAGCCACTCTGACTTTTAATGATCTCCTATCAGCTCCTTGCTGGGTTACAACAACAAATACTTAAATTTATATAGCGCCAATAACATAGTAAAACGTCCCAAGGAGCACAGAGTGGTCTGCACAGAGTGGGATTAAAATGGAGTGGACTTAAACAGAGTGTTTTATTTGGAAAGTGGGAATTTGGGAAAGAGGGGGAAAGGAGTTACTGCTTTTTGCCTACACTACTTGTAGTGCTTTGTGTTACAGGATAGATATTTAATTTAATTACCCATAAGTAAGTATTCAAGAAACTACACTAAGCTAAGTTACCCGATTACAAATTTAATTAAATAAAACAAGGTCATATAGGGATGGCAGTGCAGGTGGTGTGACTCAACTGCAGCATGTGGGAGTTTGTGGAGAGCATTGTGATCCCGGACAACCACGTTTGCAATAATGGAAAATGCAAATCATTCCTGGAAACAGATGTCTCCGAGAGAGACCGACCGCTCACTTCCAGAGCAGTGACGGGTGCACCGTGTCAGAGTCTGTGCTGGCACAACACAGGTAGGTTCAGGTTTTAGGTGGGACTCTCCCTCAGAACACAACTAAATTGAACCCTTTGCACCTGTTTTACACCCAGTAAATGGTGAGGTCCAATTTCACCCCCCCCCCCCCCTTGGTGTCTGAGTCAACGAATGGAGGTGCCTGAGACGTGGCTGTTTCTCAGTCCCGTGTCAACTTCAAATAATTGCACTTAAAGTTGATGGACTGAGAGACTTTCCAAATGGCCTCATCACCCCAGGATTACTCAGATATCGATCAGGATCCAGATCACAATCCACATCTGCTGTACAGTGTGAACACCGGCTGATTCTTCTTCTTGAGCAGTCCCTCGGAACGAGGATGACTTGCTTCCACATTAAAAATGAGTTCTCAGGTGACTGATGACTCCAATGCGAGACCTACAGTCTCTGTCACAGGTGGGGCAGACGGTGGTTGAAGGGGCGGGTGGGTGGGGTGCTTGGGTTGACGTGCACTGCTTGCGCTTGGCTTCCGCTTGCTCCCAGCGAAGAGACTCGAGGTGCGCGGCGCCTTCCCGGATGCTTCTCCTCCACTTTGTGCGGTCTTGGGCCAGGGATTCCCAGGTGTCGGTGGGGATATTGCACTTTTTCAAAGAGGCTTTGAGGGTGTCCTTTAAGCGTTTCCTCTGCTCACCTGGGGCTCTCTTGCCGTGTCGGAGCTCCGAGTAGAGCGCTTGTTTTGGGAGTCTCATATCGGGCATGCGGACAATGTGACCCGTCCATCGGAGCTAATCGAGTTTGGTCAAAGCTTCGATGCTGGGGATGTTGGCCTGAGCAAGAACACTGATGTTGGTGCGCCTATCCTGCCAATGGATTTGCAGGATCTTGCGGAGGCAGCTTTGGTGGTACCTCCCCAGTGCTTTGAGGTGCCTGCTGTACATGGTCCATGTCTCTGAGGCATACAGCAGGGCGGGTATCACTGCTGCTCTGTAGACCATGAGCTTAGTGCCGGGTTTGAGGTCCTGGTCTTCATACACTCTCTTCCTCAGGTGACCGAAGGCTGCACTGGCACACTGAAGGCGGTGTTGGACTTCGTCTTCGACGTCTGCCCTTGTTGACAGTAGGCTCCTGAAGTATGGAAAGTGGTCCATGTTGTCCAAGGCCTTGTCGTGGATTTTGATAATTGGAGGGCAGTACTGTGTGGCGGGGGCAGGTTGGTAGAGGACCTTTGTCTTACGGATGTTTAGTGTAAGGCCCATGCTCTCGTACACTTCGGTGAAGGTGTTGACGATGGTTTGGAGTTTGGCCTCCGAGTGAGCGCAGACGCAAGCGTCGTCTGCATACTGTAATTCGACGACAGAGGATGGGACGACCTTGGATCTGGACTAGAGGCGATGGAGGTTGAACAGTTTCTAGTTTGTTCTGTAAATTAGCTCCACTCCAGCGGGGAGCTTACTGAGGATGAGATGGAGCATTGCAGCAAGGAAGACCGAGAAGAGCGTTGGTGCGATGACACAGCCTTGCTTGACCCCAGTCCGGACGTGAATTGGATCTGTGGTGGAACCATTGCTCAGGATCACGGCTTGCATGTCATTGTGAAGCAGGCGGAGGATGGTGACAAACTTTTGAGGGCAGCCAGATTTGAGGAGGACACTCCATAATCCCTCACGGTTGACAGTGTCAAAGGCCTTTGTGAGATCAAAGAAGGCCATGTACAGCGGTTGGTGCTGTTCCCTGCATTTCTCTTGTAATTGACGCGCGGTGACGATCATGTCCATTGTGCTCCTTAGTGGGTGGAATCTGCATTGCGACTCTGGGAGGAGCTCTTCGGCCACTGGGAGAAGGCGATTGAGGAGGATTCTTGCGATGACTTTCCCTGTGGCAGACAGCAGGGAAACTCCTCTGTAATTACCGCAATCGGACTTGTCACCTTTCTTGAAGATGGTCACAATTGCGGCGTCTCTGAGATCCCCTGGCATGCTCTCCTCCTTCCAGATAAGAGAAATGAGTTCATGAATTCGCACCAGTAGTGCTTCTCCGCCATGCTTTAGTGCCTCGGCGGGGATTCCATCTGCTCCTGAGGCCTTGTTGTTCTTCAGTTGTCGGATGGCCTTTTCAACCTCATGCCGCCGGGCTGGGGTTGTGCTGAGATGGTGGTGGGTAGCATGCTGCCGGATGGAGTTGAGGACACTTGCGTTGAAGACAGAGTCTCGGTTAAGGAGATCTTCGAACTGCTCCTTCCAGCGGGCACTGACTGCCTCTCTGTCCTTGATGAGTCCCTCTCCGTTCTTGGCCCGCAGTGGGGTAGGACCTTGAGTGCTTGGGCCGTAGGTGGTCTTGACTGCGCTAAAGAATCCACGCACGTCGTGGTTGTCGGCTAGCTGCTGGATCTCCTGCGCTTTCTCCACCCACCATCTGTTCTTTAGGTCGCGAGTTTTTTGTTGGACCTCGGCCTTCAGGTGTCTGTAGAGCTGCTTTCTTGCTCTCGAGTTGTGTTGCTGTTTCCAGATCAGGAATGCCTTGTGCTTGCGGTTTATTAGTGCCTGGATTTCCTGGTCGTTCTCGTCGAACCAGTCTTGGTGTTTCCTGGTCGAGTGACCGAGCATCTCTTCATTATAGGATTGGGGATAACTGCGATGCCTGTGTGATGCAGTAGGCTGCTGACACCACTGTCTAGGCTCAGGCCTGGAGAATGGGCACTAGGGGGCAGTAACCGCAGGTGGAATGTGGATAAACCGCTGGTTTGGTGCTGATTTCTGGGCCTGAGAGACAGCCCGCTCGCTGCATTCCACTCGGCCTCTCCCCGGGGTGTGGCTCCAGGGAACAGTGCAGGTTCTCGGGCCGAGTCAGATGCCTCGCATGCGGTTAGTTGTATTCAGGGGTTTGTGAACCAACATGAAGGGGTTTCGAAATGATTGAGGCTCAAGTTACACCCGTCACAGAGCAGAAGTCAAACAGCTGGGGCTGCGTTTAAAAAAAAAATACTCAACGTTGTGAGATATACTGAGTGTTACAGATAATATACATACTGACAGTGTTATGATGTATATCACCAGTATTCTGTATAGTATATAGAGTGAGATATATAATATATGGACAGTGCTGTGGATAATATATACTGATGGTGTTGTATATAATATATACCGTCAGTAGAGATGTGTGTGTGGACAGACAGACAGACAGTCCCTTCCTTCCTCCTCCCTCCCTCCCTCCCTCCCTCCCTCCTTGGGGTGAGTGAGTTGTTACTGAGAATGAGCCCACTCTCGGCTGTGAGGAGCAATGCTGATTACCATAATGGTGCCCATCTCCTGCTCCGTGACTGAACCGATCCCAGTGCTCTTTGTACTCGGTAAACCTGTTTATTGGAGGGGTGGGGGGGGCTTCCATTCATCCGCGCTCGGGAGGGAGATTGCAGGTGAAAAGACAGCAATGTGCAGGAGTGAGGCGAGATTAACCTTCAGCATGTGGCAGAAGCAAGGTGGGTGACCGGGAGCTGGCGGGGGGCTGTGAAGTATGCCGCACTGTGACCGCCATGGCAGCAGAGCTCTGACTGAATCCTGGAAAAACTCTCCTGCCATCCTCAAACACATCCAGCCAATCCCAGTCCACTGTTTCATTTTAGTTTCTCCGCACCCCTCTTGCCCTGAAGGTTCTGTCTCTCTCCTAGTCCCACCAGTGCTGACCCCTCTCCCTCACCAGTACCTCACTCAACTGCCCATTCCTCGTGTGTGAGCCGGGATAGTGAGTATCAGAGACCTCTTTTATCATGGGAGTCTCTACAGCTATGCTTGATCCTACTCACCTGATATCTTATTAATGGCCCCTAGTTTGGGGTGTTCCGAACTAGAGCCCATCAATATAAGATAGTCACTAATAAATCCAATAGGGAATTCAGGAGAAACTTCTTTACTCAGAAAGGGGTTAAAATGTGGAACTCGCTACACGGAGTGGTTGAGGCGAATAGCAGAGATACATTTAAGGGGAATCTAGCTAAGCACGTGAGGGAGGAAGGAACAGAAGGATGTTGATGGGGTGAGATGAAGCAGGGTGGGAGGAGGCTCGTGTGGAGCATAAACACCGGCATGGGCCGAATGGCCTGTTTCTGGCCTGTACATTCGATGTAATTGTATGCATGTGCACTTTGCAATGGGTGACACTGGGCAGCGATCGTGTGTACGGGCCCTGACTGATTGTTCTCCCACTAGACCCAGGCAATTGTGATGAAATAATCTCTAAGTGACTGGGAATTGGGGTTGGCCATCGAGTCTAGGAAGATCCTAAATGAAAACTGAAGTCTGCCTTTAACAGATTGGGTGGAGTGTCCCTTTAACCGAGTTGCTTAGAAGTTTCATGGGTTGGGACTGACTTGGCGCAATAATCGCACAGAGACTACTCAGTCCCGGGAGTCGGAGTTGTGCAGGCCATCGCCATGATTCAAGAGTCCTCACACCAAAGGAACCCACACTGGGTGTGTCTCTGACACAATAGACACTCACTCCCTGGACAGACACTCCTCACTCGCCTAACCCTAGCTTGGTAAGTGCCTCAAGCATTCGCAGGTAACCCAGCACAGAGCACTGGTGACCTTCCAGGTCCCTCAATGAGCTGGGCTGGTTGGTCAACCGCCTGGAATACTGCAGACCATCCTGGGCTCAGGGATGCGAGTTCCGAGCAATCATTTGATTCCGATCTTCCACCACCAGTCCTGTCGTCTTGGAGCCCACACAGCTCCAAAGCAACCCTGTTTCTTCATCGTCAGAAATCAGGTGCAACGTAAAGAATCAGACAAACATCGTTACTCGGGACAGCTGGTCCTGTTTATTGGGACATTTCCCACAATACAAGAATTTGTTCAGTTCAGTTAAGAGTTGAAGACTTTGTCACATGAGGAAGGGATGGGGGGATTCCCATTGAGCCTGTAACATTCCTACTGACCTTAAATAGAATTTAACAAATATCAATTGCACTTTGGTTGCCAGTTTCTAATGTTTTGTGGCAGACAATTGTCGAAAGAATCTAAACACACATACAAATAAAATCAGGGCCTGTATTTCCCACCTACAGTTTCACGGAACATGTGTGGAATGAGTAAAGGTAATTCGCCCCATCGAGCGCTCTCCTTCCAACAAGCTATGTGCAATCTGCACGGTTACAGGAGTGCAGGGAACATCAGAACAGCAAAACCCTGTCCCTTTCTGGTTAATCTCAATCCCATCTTCCCACTTTCTTACCATATCCCTTCTTCAGACATAGAAAAGAATGAGCTTGTATTTATACCGTGCTTTTCACACACTCGGGATGTCCCAAAGTGTTTCACAGCCCAAGGAATGACTTGACGTGTAGTCACTGTTGAGAAAAATAATTTGTGCACAGTAAGGTCCCACAAACAGCAAAGAGACAAATGACTAGTTGGTCTGTTTTTGGTTTAGGGATAAATATTGGCATTGACGCCAGGGAGAACTCCCCTGCTCTTCTTCCAGTAGTGTAATGGGATCTTTTACGTCCACCTGAGAGAACAGACGGGGCCTCGATTTAACATCTCATCCGAAAGACAGCACCTCCGACAGTGCAGCACTCCCTCAATGCTGCACTGGAGTGTCGGCCTGGATTATGTGCTCATGTCCTGGTGTGGGTGTTGAACTCATGGGGCTGGATTTTGATACTGGGGCGGGTTGGGGTCGTGTTATCCACCCGACTGCAATTGGATGTGGGAGATTGATGCAATTTTCACCTAATTGGGCAATTGAGTTCCAGCATGTGGGAACCCATGAACCAATTAGTGTTTTCAGTCTGAAAGTCGCCTTTGATGATGTCATCATTGCTGCTGCATTGAAGGTCTTCAAAGACTGCCTGGCCTTTGCTGTGAGAGGACCTGCAAAATGAGCAGCAGCAGCCCTAAGTCTGCTCCCAGATATTTTTACACCACCACTCCCAGATATGTCTCCTCTCCATCCATCCATATATGCATCCCCATAGCCAGCCCCAAATGTGCTCCCGCCAGGTTTCACAATCGTGGTTCAGAACAGGCGTGCTTCACGTAGAACAAGGGTTAAAATCACAAAGGCCTTTCAAAATGGCATTATAGAGGCAATTTAGTGCTTGTTAAGGGCCTTAACAGCTTATCCCGTCTCTTAAAGGTGGGACGCAGTCGGGACCAGCAGACACTATTTAATGAAAATTGCGTGGAGGCAGACTTGTGCCCGCCCGCCAGTTTTCGCAATTTTAACCCCAAACCCACCTCCACGGGTCAATGAAAATCCAGCCCATGATCTCTAATTACCCACTGGGCAAAGGCTGATATATGGACAGCGAATTGTGGGGAGAACACACTTGAATTTCGGGAGTCCTCTCCCGGAGCGTGCAGCTCTGCACTGGATCGAGATTTCATAACATCAGCCTTTGGGTAAAATAGTTCTGCCTGAGTTGCATAATTGGTGTCTTCATTTTTAAATGAGATCCTCTAGTTTTTGAACATTTCATTAGTTTAAACAGTTTGTCCGGAATGTCATCTGTGGAATGCGATTCACTGGAGTAAACACTGTAGATTCATGTTAGGCACATTCTCTGGCATCTCGCCGGATTACATCAGGAGTCAGCGAGAGAAATTTCAAAGAGCTTTGTTCTAGAGGTTTGTTCCTGGAACACTGGCTCCTGCAGGAGATTGAGTGGACAGGCGGAGTCCAGGAGCAAACAGCTCCGTGATGGTCGGTGGAGACAACACGCTCACTGCCCACAATGGCCTTTTGGTATTCCATCCAAGTTCTAACTATTTAAAATATCCAGGCTTGAGTTGGAACCCACGCTTCCTGTTAGTGGATATATTCCTGTGGATTCCCTGCTGTGAGCTCACTGCCCTCTCCTGTATGGCTAATTTAATGTAAACCTTAATTAAACTCTTAGTGTATTGGGGGAGAATACAATGGGTCTTTGCAACCACCGCACAAATGAACTGGCAATCTGACACGTTGAAGGTGGGCCTGTAAATCCATAAGAAACCCACATGAGAATGTTACCACCCACCCTCCATCCCAGGCTTCAGTGTCCCGCCCCAGGTAACAGTAACCCAGCAACCAAACTGTTACCATGGTAATGGAGGTTGCAGCCATGTCATAGCATCCTCCTCCTGTGCTGGTGTCCAAGTCAGGGCAGTGGCTGTACCATCAAACAGTATAAACAGGCTGCAGCAAAAATCTCGAGGAATCGATAGTTCAGACCTTGCTGTAGAAGACAACATTCTCCCTTCGTGGTTGGGTCCAATTGTTGAGCTTGATATTTGGCACCAGATCAGCGCGGCCGTTCTGCTGAGCGCCCTCCTTCGTGCACATGTTCACGTTCAATGGCGGCTTGCACTTGTGCCAGTTCTTCAGCAGTTTATTCATATTCTCGCTGTCCGTGATCCCAAAGAGCTTCTCCTGCTCTTCGCCAATCTCTGTGTCAGCGAGCCTTGGTGGCTGGAAGTAGCTGTAACCCCTGGTCATCTCATCCTGCATCCCCTCGAAGAACTGCTGGATGCAGACCTTGGCGAAGCTCTTGGCGTGCTCAGTGCACGTTTCCTCAAAGAGCTTGCGTTCAATGTCAATGTAATGAGACCAGTATTTTGTCTTGAGGAAGGCAACTTGGGTGAAGCAAGGTCGCATCGCTCTCACCAGGAAAGCCAAGAATGTCATCACCAAAATGAAGCACCAACCCAGAGCCTGCGGGAGAACAGTAGAAACAATCTCATTCAGAGCCTCAGCTACAAATCACACCCGAACACCAGCCCACTCCTCAATCCCGAGAAATACAGCCGCTTCTTACTTCAGGCACCCATTGCCAGTCAGCCTGAGGCAGCGGTTAGATACAGAGTAAAGCTCCCTCTACACTGTCCCATCAAACACTCCCAGGGCAGGTACAGCATGGGTTAGATACAGAGTAATGCTCCCTCTACATTGTCCCATCAAACACTCCCAGGGCAGGTACAGCACAGGTTAGATAGAGAGTAAAGCTCCCTCTACACTGTCCCATCAAACACTCCCAGGGCAGGTACAGCACGGGTTAGATACAGAGTAAAGCTCCCTCTACACTGTCCCATCAAACACTCCCAGGGCAGGTACAGCATGGGTTAGATACAGAGTAAAGCTCCCTCTACACTGTCCCATCAAACTCTCCCAGGGCAGGTACAGCATGGGTTAGATACAGAGTAAAGCTCCCTCTACACTGTCCCCATCAAACACTCTCAGGGCAGGTACAGCACGGGTTAGATACAGAGTAAAGCTCCCTCTACACTGTCCCATCAAACACTCCCAGGGCAGGTACAGCACGGGTTAGATACAGAGTAAAGCTCCCTCTACACTGTCCCATCAAACGCTCTCAGGACAGGTACAGCATGGGTTAGATACAGAGTAAAGCTCCCTCTACACTGTCCCCATCAAACACTCTCAGGGCAGGTACAGCACGGGTTAGATACAGAGTAAAGCTCCCTCTACACTGTCCCCATCAAACACTCCCAGGGCAGGTACAGCACGGGTTAGATACAGAGTAAAGCTCCCTCTACACTGTCCCCATCAAACACTCCCAGGGCAGGTACAGCACGGGTTAGATACAGAGTAAAGCTCCCTCTACACTGTCCCTCCTCTCTCTCTAATTCCCCCTTTCTCTCTCTCTCTGCTCCAGTGTGGCCCGGACAGCACTCACCTGGGACAGGCAGCGCAGGTATCGACAGGCCGCCTCCCGGGAGATGCCGGCCTGATGGTTGAAGATGTCCTTGCAGGGGACGGTGGCGAGGAGCCGGCGGAGCTCGGGCTGTCCCGGGAGCGGCCCCGACATGTTGGTGCCGAGTGTGCGGGGGTCCAGCCCCTCGCTGAAGGCGCAGATGAAGCACTTGCCGTCCAGCAGGGTGACACTGAGCCACACCACCGGGGCGATGAGCGCTCGCTGCGACATGGAGCAGAACATGTAGCGCAGGACCCCCGCGTCCTTGGCCCGCTGCCCCGCCGGCCGCCGCCACTCCTCGGCCAGCACCGACACCTGGTTATTCAGCACGAAGCCCAGCAGGAAGAGTACGAGGGGCGGCACCCACACCATGCCCAGCCCGTACAGCAGGTTGTACCGGGGCAGGCACGGGCAGTTAAACTCGAAGGCCGAGTATACCTGGGCACTGGCCAGAGCCAGGATCCCGCACATCCCGTTCATGAAGGACTCCTGGTTAGATTGCAGAAATTGGAATATCATCCGGAATTTATCCATCTTCCTGCTGCCTTATTCTCACCCGCCCGGAATAGTCAGAGTCCCTTCCCTCCTCCTGTCTCCCTCCCTCTCCCAATCTCTCCTCTCGATCTCTCTCTGCAATGTAATTCACTCTCACTCTCTCTAACTCTTTTTCTCTCTTTCCCTGTTTAACTGTTTGTCTCTCTCTCTCTCTCTCTGTCCCTCTGTATCTTTCTCTATCTCTCCCTCTGTCCCTCTCTCTCTCTCTCTCTGCTATGCTATTCACAGTCTCCTCCCATAGCCACACCCCAGTGAGACACCCACACCCACACAGGTGGGTCTGTCCTGTGACTTCACACAGTGTCATTGTTTAGGGGAGGGGTGTGTGGTCAGGGACAGGAGGGTGTGACTGCGAGTCAGGAAGGTATGGGGACCCAAGATGTAGTGATGGAGGAGCCTCAGCCCTGGACCTTGTCCAATAGGTACAAGGTACTTTCTACCTGTAAGGATGAGGAAAAGGACTGCAGGGAGGATGGGCAAACTGACCCCGGCACTGGGGTACAGGGAGACATCCAAGTGGGGGGAGAAGGAAGGAATGTGGTTGTAGTAGGGGACAGTATAGTCAGGGCGATAGATACTGTTCTCTGCAGCCGTGAAAGAGAGTCCCGAAGGCTGTGTTGCCTGCCCGGTGCCAGGGTTAAGGATATCTCCTCGCGACTGGAGAAGAACTTGGAGTGGGAGGGGGAGGATCCAGTTGTCGTGGTCCATGTAGGAACCAATGACATAGGTAGAACTAGGAATGAGGTTCTGCTGAGGGAGTTTGAGGAGCTAGGGTCTAAATTAATAAGCAGAACCACAAGGGTAATAATCTCTGGATTACTACCTGAGCCACGCACAAATTGGCATAGGGTCAAGCAGATCAGAGAGGTAAATGCGTGGCTCAAAGATTGGTGTGGGAAAAGGGGTTTCAATTCATGGGGCACTGGCACCAGTGCTGGAGAAAGAGGGAGCTGTTCCGTCAGGACGGGCTTCACTTAAACCAGACTGGGACCAGCGTCCTGGCAAATCGAATAACTAGGGCAGTAGATAGGGCTTTAAACTAAAAAAGGGGGGAGGGGTCAGATAACGGGAAATTTAGAAATTTGAAGAGAAAGGTCAAGGCAATAGAGCAGTGTAGCGATTTGGGTAAAAATAAGCAGAGTGTGACAGGAAGGGACAGAGAGTTTAAAGTGCAGCAGAGAATAAAGTGAAAGCAGGGAATAATGGTAAAAAAATTAATTAAAGGCTCTTTATCGAATGCATGAAGCATTCATAACAAGATAGACGAACTAGTGGCACAATTAGAGATAAATGGATTTGATCTAATAGCCTTTACAGATGCGGAGATGCCGGTGTTGGACTGGGGTGGACAAAAATGAGAAGTCGCACAGCACCAGGTTATAGTCCAACAGTTTTATTTAAAATTACGAGCTTTCGGAGCTGCTGCCCCTTCGTCAGGTAGAGGTACAGTGAGGGAATCTAATACACAGTATAATACACAGTCGCGACATCGTTGTCTGTCTTTCCAGTTTTAAAAATAATCACAAAAAAAACCAACAAAAAAAAAGTTAGGAGCTCAACTGCAGACGGCAGCATTTGACACGTTGGACCCCCTGTGACCCACCTCATTGTCTTGGCTGTGCTCTGATGTGTCTTTGATGTAGTGCCTTCCTGACGGATTGTATCTCTGCAGACAAGTCGCTCTCTGTGTGTATATACTGTGTATTAGATTCCCTCACTGTACCTCTACCTGACGAAGGGGCAGCAGCTCCGAAAGCTCGTAATTTTAAATAAAACTGTTGGACTATAACCTGGTGTTGTGCGACTTCTCAGCCTTTACAGAGACATGGTTGCAAGGTGGCCAAGATTGGGAACTAAATGTTCCAGGTTACTTGACATTTCGAAAAGACAGGCAGAATGGAAAAGGAGGGGGAGTAGCCCTGATAATAAAGGATGACATAAGAACAGTAGCGAGAAAGGATCTCGGCTCGGAAGATCAGGAAGTAAAATCAGTATGGGTGGAGATAAGGAATAACAAGGGGCAAAAAACACTGGTGGGAATATTATATAGGCCCCCTAACACTGAAATTGGCCTTCCCCTAGTTAGAGACAACAAGTCCCCTGGACCAGATGGCCTGTATCCCAGGATCTTAAAAGAAGTGGCTGCAGAGATAGTGGATGCATTGGTTGCAATATACCAAAATTCCCTGGAATCTGGAGAGGTCCCAGCGGATTGGAAAACTGCAAATGTAACACCCCTATTTAAGAAAGGAGGGAGACAGAAAGCAGGAAACTATAGACCAGTTAGCCTAACATCTGTCATTGGGAAAATGCTGGAGTCCTTCATTAAGGAAGCAGTAGCAGGGCATTTGGAAAATCAAAATGCAGTCAAGCAGAGTCAGCATGGTTTTATGAAAGGGAAATCATGTTTAACAAATTTGCTGGAGTTCTTTGAGGATGTAACGAGTAGGGTTGACAAAGGTGAACCAGTAGATGTCGTGTATTTGGATTTCCAGAAGGCATTCGATAAGGTGCCACATAAAAGGTTACTGCATAAGATAAGAGCTCACAGAATTGGGGGTAATATATTAGCATGGATAGAGAATTGGCTAACTAACAGAAAGCAGAGAGTCAAGATAAATGGGTAATTTTCCGGTTGGCAAACAGTAACTAGTGGGGTGCCACAGGGATCGGTTCTGGGGCCTCAATTATTTACAATCTACATTAATGACTTGGACGAAGGGACCGAGTGTAATGTAGCCAAGTTTGCGGATGATACAAAGATGGGTGGGAAAGCAAGTTGTGCAGAGGATTCAAAGAATCTGCAAAGGGATATAGACAGGCTAAGTGAGTGGGCAAACATTTGGCAGATGGAGTATAATGTGGGAAAGTGCGAGGTTATCTACTTTGGCAGGAAAAATAAAAAAGCAAATTATTATTTAAATGGAGAGAGATTACAAAATGCTACAGTTCAGAGGGACCTGGGGGTCCTTGTGCATGAAACACAAAAAGTTAGCATGCAGGTACAGCAAGTAATCAAAAAGGCAAATGGAATGTTGGCCTTTATTTCAAAGGGGTTGGAGTATAAAAGCAGGGAAGTCCTGCTACAACTGTACAGGGCGTTGGTGAGACCACACCTGGAGTACTGCGTACAGTTTTGGTCTCCTTATTTAAGGAAGGATATACTTGCATTGGAGGCAGTTCAGAGAAGGTTCACTCGGTTGATTCCTGGGATGAAGGGCTTGTCTTATGAGGAAAGGTTGAGCAGGCTGGGCCTATACTCATTGGAATTTAGAAGAATGAGAGGTGATCTTATTGAAACATATAAGATACTGAGGGGGCTCGACAAGGTAGATGCAGAGAGGATGTTTTCCCTCGTGGGGAAATCTAGAACGCAGGGGCACAGTTTTAGAATAAAGGGTCGCCCTTTTAGAACTGAGATGAGGAGGAATTTCTTCTCTCAGAGGGTCGTAAATCTGTGGAATTCTCTGCCCCAGAGAGCCGTGGAGGCTGGATCATTAAATACATTTAAGGTGGAGATAGACAGATTTTTGCAAGATAAGGGAGTGAAGGGTTATGGGGAGCGGGCAGGGAAGTGGCTTTGAGCCGAAGATCAGCCATGATCTTATTGAATGGCGGAGCAGGCTCGAGGGGCCAAGTGGCCTATTCCTGCTCCTATTTCTTATGTTCTTATGTTCTAACATTTTTACTCTAGATTGCTCCCTGTCCTTTTCCATAGCTAATCTAAACCTTATGATGCTATGATCACTGTTTCCTAAATGTTCACCTACTGACACTTGCTCCACTTGACCTACCTCATTCCCCAGAACCAGATCCAGCAATGCCTCCTCCCTCGTCGGGCTGGAAACATACTGATCAAGAAAGTTCTCCTGAACACACTTCAGAAATTCTTCCCCTTCTCTGCCCCTTACACTATTACGATCCCAGTCTATATTAGGATAGTTGAAGTCCCCCATTATTACTACTCTATAGTTCTTGTACCTCTTTAATTTCTCTGCAAATTTGCTCCTCCATATCTTTCCCACTATTTGGTGGTCTATAGAATACACCTAGTAGTGTAATGGCACCTCTATTATTTCTTAACTCTAGCCATATAGATTCTGTCCTTGACCCCTCCAGGACATCTTCCCTCTCCAGCACTGTAACATTCTCCTTAACCAATACTGCCACACCACCTCCTATCTTTCCTTCCCTATCTTTCCTGAACACCTTATAACCAGGAATATGTAATACCCAATCCTGCCCTTTTTTGAGCCAGGTCTCCGTTATTGTCACAAAATCATATTCCCATGTGGCTATTTGTGCCTGCAGCTCACTTACCTTGTTTACTACGCTTCGTGCGTTCACATACACACACTGCAAACCCATCTTAGACCACCCTGTATTCTCTCTTAGCTTGACCCCACCTAATACCTTACCATTTCTTACATTAGTGCTCTCTGCCTCTCCCAATCCTTTGAGCGCTTTATTTCCCCTTTCTAATGTTACATCCTGGCGCCCATCCCCCTGCCAAATTAGTTTAAACCCTCCCCAACAGCATTAGCAAACTTCCCCGCGAGGATATTGGTTCTGGCCCTGTTGAGATGCAACCCGTCCGGCCTGTACAGGTCCCACCTCCCCCAGAACTGGCTCCAATGCCCAGGAATCTGAAGCCCTCCCTCCTGCGCCATCTCTCCAGCCACGCATTCATCTGCTCTATCCTCCTATTCCTGTACTCACTAGTACGTGGCACCGGGAGTAATCTGGAGATTACTATCTTTGAGGTCCTGCTTTTTAATCTCTTTCCTAGCTCCCTATAGTCTCCCTGCAGGATCTCATCCCTCTTTCTATCTATGCCGTTGGTACCGATATGGACCATGACCTCTGGCTGTTCACCCTCCCCCCTCAGAATGTCCTGCAGCCGCTCAGTGACATCCTTGACCCTGGCACCAGGGAGGCAACATACCATCCTGGAATCACGTCTGCAGCCGCAGAAACGCCTGTCTGCTCCCCTAACTATTGAATCCCCTACCACTATTGCTCTCCTGATCTTCTTCCTCCCCCCCCCCTGTACAGCTGAGCCACCCGTGGTGCCGTGGCCTTGGCTCTGGCTGTACTCCCCAGAGGAACCATCACCGTCACCAGTACTCAGAACCGAATACTGGTTGGAGAGCGCGATGCACTCAGGGGAACTCCTGCACTACCTGCCTGGTCCTCCTCTTCTGTCTGGCAGTCACCCATTCCCTCTCTGCCTGCGCACTCCTTAGCTGTGGGGTGACCACCTCCCGAAACGTGCTATTTACGAAGTTCTCAGCCTCGCGGATGCCCCGCAGTGACGCCAGCTGCTTCTCAAGCTCAAACTCCTCCAGCTGACGACAGTTCCTGCTCACGTAGTTGTCCAGGACACCGGAAGCATCCTGGATTTCCCACATGGCACAAGATGTGCATTCCACGGGACTGAGGTGCCCTGCCATGCCTCTATTTAATAGACTATTAACTAACTTACAGAAATAAACGTAAGACTAAGGGGGAGAAATTGGGTTGGTTTGCGCCTCTTGTTAGCGCCCCCTAGCGCCCGGGCGCGGCGCTGCTAATGCGTCCCACGAAATTCAGCGGAAGGTTAGCGGCGGCGGTAGCCGGTAGCGCCCTGCGACGCTGCACCTCCAGCAATGACGTCATCGCCGTGCGCAGCGCCCCGCTTGCGTCCCGGCCGCAAACTTCCCTTGCGCCCCCTGACCTATCGCCGGACGATATGTCCGACAGGATCAAGGGGCGTTGCGGCGGCGGCGCTACTTAAAGGGCAGGTGTCGGGCGGCCATTTTTTTGGACCAACTGCCAGCACCTGCCCCTTCCCCTTTGTTTCTCGGGATGCCGGCCGCGATCGCTCAGCCTCTTGAGTGCCGGGCTGTTTTCACGGCACCCCGCTCCCCGGTGGTCTAGCAGGGCCCCGGTGTGCGCAGCGCTAGGCCCCTCCCCTTTAATCAGGGGTTGAGGCCTGCAGTGACGTGCCGGGAAATTGAGTTGTAGCGCCCCCAAGTGGGAGGTGGAGCTCTTTCCAGTCGCGCCCCACCTCCTGCTTGGGGCGCTACTACTGAATTTACGGCTGAGGGTCGCTAACTTTTTCAGGGCGCTAGAATTAGTGTCCCAGCGACGTTAACGCCCCAAAATGGGCACCACCCAATTGTGCCCCTAAAAGTCTTCAATGTCGGGCCTACCTTTATCGCCGGCTGTTTCTCTCACTCTCTTAGTTAAAGTCTTTATTCACACAATTATCTGTAGTTATATTAATTAGTTTATCTGGTTACATTAGAGAGAATAAAGCGCTAATACTCACCCACCAATCAGCTACCCGCAGTCACGTGACGTGACTCATTGCTTTTGCTGTTCTTTTGGAATTCGGCGGCTCCGCGCTCTTTACCCTGAGCCCCGCCCCTACTGTCCTCGGGCCCCGCCCCTACTGTCCTCGGGCTCCGCGCTCTTTACCCTGAACCCCGCCCCTACTGTCCTCGGGCCCCGCCCCTACTGTCCTTGGGCCCCGCCCCTACTGTCCTCGGGCCCCGCCCCTACTGTCCTCGGGCCCCACCCCTACTGTCCTCGGGCCCCGCGCTCTTTACCCTGAGCCCCGCCCCTACTGTCCTCGGGCCCCGCGCTCTTTACCCTGAGCCCCGCCCCTACTGTCCTCGGGCCCCGCGCTCTTTACCCTGAGCCCTGCCCCTACTGTCCTCGGGCCCCGCGCTCTTTACCCTGAGCCCCGCCCCTACTGTCCTCGGGCCCCGCACTCTTTACCCTGAGCCCCCGCCTCTGCTGCCGATTGCTCCCAAGGGTTTACACTTGAGGAACAACCAGGTCCGGCAGGCAGAGTCTGAGCAACCTTGCTCCAGCCTTTGGGGAGAGAAGTGAGAAAGTAGGAACTTTACCCTCACAAAACAGAACAATCCGAGGCTCTGGGCCCCGTCTGTTCACCAGCTCTCTGGGTCCGTTTAACCAGAAAAATCAAATCAGTCTGATGTGACAGGGAGAACAACTCAACAACAACGAGCATACTTGTCACACCAACCACACACGCACAGATACACACACACGCATGTACACAGACACACACATGTACACAGACACATGCGTGCACACACATGCACACAAGCACACACATGCTTGCACACACGTACGTAAGTACACACATGCACACAGGCATTCATAGAATCATAGACTGGTTACAGCACAGAAGGAGGCCATTCGGCCCATCGAGCCTGTGCCAGCTGTCTGCACGAGCACCTCAGATAGTCCCACTCCCCCACCCTTTCCCTGCAAATGTTTTTCCTTCAGATACTTACTCAATTCCCTTTTAAAAGCCGTGATTGAGTCTGCCTCCAACATTCACATGGGCACATGTTCATGCAGAAACATATTTACATGCTTACATACACATGCATACATGAGACCACACGCACACAAAATACACACTCACCAGACACCTGGACTCTCTTTAATCCAGGTCTGTTCACATTCTTTTCAAACATAATGAGAAAGCAGTTCACACCTGATGACTGCACGCTCCATTTCTTCAGAAAAGAAACACACCGATTCCTTAAGACAATTTATTGTGCTTTTCCTGGGATTGGTCAACACTGTGGGTGAGGAATGAGAAGCGACAGTACAGCCCTTGCCCACTGATAGAAGGTGGAGTTTACTGGTCGATGTAAACAGCTGGATTAACATCAGTAGAGACACAGGGTCTAGGCAGCTGGAGGCAGAGCTGCTAATGGTGGGGCGAAAGGAGGGCCAGAAGAGGAGTTCGGAGTCAGAGGAGTTTGGAATGTCCTCTCTCACCTTGTTTAGTGTCGTATTCCCCGGGTACAAACTACAGGAAGATCGGCCGCAAAACTCACACAGCGCTTGCTGCACAGGGGGGAGGGAGGTCATCAAGGCTTCAAATCTTGGATGCACTTGGGTTTTCTAGAGTGTTAAAGATGCTTGAAGGGAATTGAAGTGTTTGGTGTTAAAGAGGAAACTAAAGGGTAGAAATTTGTTAAACGTGAGTGTAAAATGGGCGGCTGATTTGCTGGACGGAGTTCAAGCCCTAGTTTCCTATAGACAGCTTTAGGGAGGAAGGTTTTGAGTTGAGATCATAGTGGGGCCAAGAGACACAAGGGTGAGAGGAGCGAGATCTTGTTTCAGTTATTGATTGAATGCTGTTTCAATTTGAATATATTTGAATATATTTGAATGTGTTTAGAAGCTTTGCAAAGACAAGGTCATGTCCTGTCTCAAAATTTCCCTACCATTTAAAATGATCTTTCACAGTGGCTGTGATTTGTTGCTGATTCTCTTCTGTCTTCATCCCTTAAAGAAACATCCCACTGAGGGACACAGTCAGAGATAGGTTGCCAACTCTGGTTGGACATATTCCAGGAGGTTTGCATTGAATACCCACCCATCCCATTGAATACCCTCCCATCCCATTGAATACCCGCCCATCCCATTGAATACCCTCCCATCCCATTGAATACCCTCCCATCCCATTGAATACCTGCTCCTCCATTGAATACCCGCCCATCCCATTGAATACCCGCCCATCCCATTGAATACCCGCCCATCCCATTGAATACCCACCCATCCCATTGAATACCCGCCCATCCCATTGAATACCCGCCCATCCCATTGAATACCCGCCCATCCCATTGAATACCCTCCCATCCCATTGAATACCCTCCCATCCCATTGAATACCCACCCATCCCATTGAATACCCTCCCATCCCATTGAATACCTGCCCATCCCATTGAATACCCTCCCATCCCATTGAATACCCTCCCATCCCATTGAATACCCACCCATCCCATTGAATACCCTCCCATCCCATTGAATACCCGCCCATCCCATTGAATACCCTCCCATCCCATTGAATACCCTCCCATCCCATTGAATACCCGCTCCTCCATTGAATACCCGCCCATCCCATTGAATACCCGCCCATCCCATTGAATACCCGCCCATCCCATTGAATACCCGCCCATCCCATTGAATACCCACCCATCCCATTGAATACCCGCCCATCCCATTGAATACCCGCCCATCCCATTGAATACCCACCCATCCCATTGAATACCCTCCCATCCCATTGAATACCCGCCCATCCCATTGAATACCTGCCCATCCCATTGAATACCCTCCCATCCCATTGAATACCTGCCCATCCCATTGAATACCCGCCCATCCCATTGAATACCCTCCCATCCCATTGAATACCCGCCCATCCCATTGAATACCCTCCCATCCCATTGAATACCCTCCCATCCCATTGAATACCCGCCCATCCCATTGAATACCCACCCATCCCATTGAATACCCGCCCATCCCATTGAATACCCTCCCATCCCATTGAATACCCTCCCATCCCATTGAATACCCGCCCATCCCATTGAATACCTGCCCATCCCATTGAATACCCGCCCATCCCATTGAATACCCTCCCATCCCATTGAATACCCGCCCATCCCATTGAATACCCTCCCATCCCATTGAATACCCTCCCATCCCATTGAATACCCGCCCATCCCATTGAATACCCGCCCATCCCATTGAATACCTGCCCATCCCATTGAATACCCACTCCTCCGATTGAATGTCAACTCAAAATCATTAGATAATTGAGGATGAGGTGGGCAATTAGACTCATTTTAGTTCATTCCTCTAGAATAATGCTCCACTGCAGCATCCAATTCTTTCTTAAATGATTCCAAGGTTTCTGCCTCAGCTACTCTTATCAGGGAGGACTTGAGGAACCTTCCTGATATTAGTCCTAAAGTTTCCTTTTACTAATTTAAACTTGTGACCCTTTGTCCTACTCTCCAATTTAACTCAAAGTAATATTCAGGATTTACTTTTTCTATTCCTTAAACTAACTCATCTCGCTCTCAGCCGCTCCTGCCCAGACTAAACATCCCTTCAGTCTTTCCGGATAACTCAGCCCCCGGACACTGGGAACAGCCCCGGGGCTCCTCTCGGCACGGCCTCCAGCGCTCCAACGTCTCAGCAACCAGTACTTTTTAAAATTCATTCTTGGGATGTGGGCGTCGCTGGCAAGGCCGGGATTTATTGCCCATCCCCAGCTGCCCTGAGAAGGTGATGGTGAGCCGCCTTCTTCTTGCAGTTTGATACAAACCGAGTGTCTCACTCGGCCATTTCAGAGGGCAGTTAAGAGTCAACCACGTTGGTGTGGGACTGGAGTCACATATAGGCCCAGACCGGGTAAGGACGGCAGGTTTCCTTCCCTAAAGGAGATTATTGAACCAGTTGGGTTTTTACGACAATCCGACAGTTTCATGGTCACTTTACTAGCCGCAGTACTGAAGGTGTGGTCTGCCCAGAGCACTGTACAGTTTGATCACAACTTCCTTTGACACGTACACTGCTGTTTGTGGAGTTCCTCATCCTATTGGCTTTGTCAGTTGCTGCTGTGCATTGGTTGGATATGTTGAGCATTGAGTCTAAGACTCCTCATTCGCTTTTGCCTTCAGCCTTAGCTGTTTCAACATCATTCACGGACAGTGTGTTATTTATTTTTCCTTCCTGCGTGCTGTACTTTACGCTAGTCTGCAGTAAATTCCATCTCCTATTGTTCTGCCCATGCACATATTTTGTTTCGCTAATCTCTAGTTGCTGAGCTTCCTCCTCCAATTCCACGATTTGGGTAAAAATAAGTAGCGTGTGACAGAGAGTTTAACAGTAGCAGTGCAGCAGAGAATAAGGTCAAAGCAGGGAATAATGGTAAAAAATTAAATTAAAGGCTCTTTATCTGAATGCATGAAGCATTCATAACAAGATAGACGAACTAGTGGCATAAATCGAGATAAATGGGTTTGATCTAATAGCCATTACAGAGACGTGGTTGCAAGGTGACCAAGGTTGGGAACTAAATGTTCTAGGATATTTGATGTTTCGAAAAGACAGGCAGAATGGAAAAGATGGGGGGTAGCCCTGATAATAAAGGATGACTTAAGGACAGTAGAGAGAAAGGATCTTGGCTCGGAAGATCAGGAAGTAGAATCAGTATGGCTGGAGATAAGGAATAACAAGGGCCAGGAAACACTGGTGGGAGTAGTATATAGGCCCCCAAACAGTAGCTGTACCATTGAACAGAATATTAATCAAGAAATAGTAGGAGCTTGCAACAAAGGTAATGCAATAATCGTGGGGGACTTCAATCTTCATACAGACTAGACAAATCAAATTGTCAAAGGTAGTCTGGAGGATGAGTACATGGAATGCATTTGGGACAGTTTCCTAGAACAATACGTCATGGAACCAATCAGGGAACAGGCTATTTTAGATCTTGTATTGTGTAATGAGACAGGGTTAATTAGCAATCTCATCGTTAAGGATCCTCTGGGGCAGAGTGATCATAATATGATAGAATTTCATGTTAAGTTTGAGAGTGACTTGCCGAAGTCCGAAACTAGAGTCTTGAACTTAAATAATTCTCAACAAAAATACATTCCATTGAGAAACAAAAACTCCATGGGAAAAGTGATCCAACCGTGGCTAACTTAAGAAGTTAAGGATAGCATTAGATTTAAAGAAGAAGCTTGTAATGTTGTGAAGAATAATAGTAAGCCTGAGGATTGGGAGAGTTTCAGAAACCAGCAAAGGTTGACCAAAAAATTGATAAAAAGGTAAAAAAATCGAATATGAGAGAAAACTAGCAAGAAATATAAAAACAGATTGTAAGAGCTTCTACAAGTATGTAAAAAGGAAGAGAGTAGCAAAAGTAAATATTGGTCCCTTAGAGGCTGAGACAGGAGAAATTATAATGGGGAATAAGGAAATGGCTGAAACGTTAAACAAATAGCCACTCCATCCTGTGAATGCCCACTCCATCCTGTGAATACCCACTCCATCCTGTGAATGCCCACCCCATCCTGTGAATACCCACTCCATCCTGTGAATACCCACTCCATCCTGTGAATGCCCACCCCATCCTGTGAATACCCACTCCATCCTGTGAATACCCACTCCATCCTGTGAATACCCACTCCATCCTGTGAATACCCACTCCATCCTGTGAATACCCACTCCATCCTGTGAATACCCACCCCATCCTGTGAATACCCACCCCATCCTGTGAATACCCACTCTATCCTGTGAATACCCACTCCATCCTGTGAATACCCACCCCATCCTGTGAATACCCACTCTATCCTGTGAATACCCACTCCATCCTGTGAATACCCACCCCATCCTGTGAATACCCACTCTATCCTGTGAATACCCACTCCATCCTGTGAATACCCACTCCATCCTGTGAATACCCACTCCATCCTGTGAATGCCCACCCCATCCTGTGAATACCCACCCCATCCTGTGAATACCCACCCCATCCTGTGAATACCCACTCCATCCTGTGAATACCCACTCCATCCTGTGAATGCCCACCCCATCCTGTGAATGCCTACTCCATCCTGTGAATACCCACTCCATCCTGTGAATGCCCACTCCATCCTGTGAATGCCCACTCCATCCTGTAAATGCCCACTCCATCCTGTGAATGCCCACCCCATCCTGTAAATGCCCACTCCATCCTGTGAATACCCACTCTATCCTGTGAATACCCACTCCATCCTGTGAATGCCCACTCCATCCTGTAAATGCCCACTCCATCCTGTAAATGCCCACTCCATCCTGTGAATGCCCACTCCATCCTGTGAATACCCACTCCATCCTGTAAATGCCCACTCCATCCTGTGAATGCCCACTCCATCCTGTAAATGCCCACTCCATCCCGTGAATGCCCACTCCATCCCGTAAATGCCCACTCCATCCTGTGAATACCCACTCCATCCTGTAAATACCCACTCCATCCTGTGAATGCCCACTCCATCCTGTGAATACCCACTCCATCCTGTGAATGCCCACTCCATCCTGTGAATACCCACCCCATCATGTGAATACCCACTCCATCCTGTGAATGCCCACTCCATCCTGTGAATGCCCACTCCATCCTGTGAATACCCACTTCATCCTGTGAATACCCACCCCATCCTGTGAATGCCCACTCCATCCTGTGAATACCCACCCCATCATGTGAATACCCACTCCATCCTGTGAATGCCCACTCCATCCTGTGAATACCCACCCCATCATGTGAATACCCACTCCATCCTGTGAATGCCCACTCCATCCTGTGAATGCCCACTCCATCCTGTGAATACCCACTCCATCCTGTGAATGCCCACTCCATCCTGTGAATGCCCACTCCATCCTGTGAATACCCACTCCATCCTGTGAATACCCACCCCATCCTGTGAATACCCACTCCATCCTGTGAATACCCACTTCATCATGTGAATGCCCACTCCATCCTGTGAATGCCCACTCCATCCTGTGAATGCCCACTCCATCCTGTGAATACCCACTCCATCCTGTGAATACCCACCCCATCCTGTGAATACCCACTCCATCCTGTGAATACCCACTCCATCCTGTGAATGCCCACCCCATCCTGTGAATGCCTACTCCATCCTGTGAATACCCACTCCATCCTGTGAATACCCACTCCATCCTGTGAATGCCCACTCCATCCTGTGAATACCCACCCCATCCTGTGAATGCCTACTCCATCCTGTGAATGCCCACTCCATCCTGTAAATACCCACTCCATCCTGTGAATACCCACTCCATCCTGTGAATGCCCACCCCATCCTGTGAATGCCTACTCCATCCTGTGAATGCCCACTCCATCCTGTAAATGCCCACTCCATCCTGTAAATGCCCACTCCATCCTGTGAATGCCCACTCCATCCTGTGAATCCCCACTCCATCCTGTAAATGCCCACTCCATCCTGTGAATGCCCACTCCATCCTGTAAATGCCCACTCCATCCCGTGAATGCCCACTCCATCCCGTAAATGCCCACTCCATCCTGTGAATACCCACTCCATCCTGTGAATACCCACTCCATCCTGTGAATGCCCACTCCATCCTGTGAATACCCACTCCATCCTGTGAATACCCACTCCATCCTGTGAATACCCACTCCATCCTGTGAATGCCCACTCCATCCTGTGAATACCCACTCCATCCTGTGAATGCCCACTCCATCCTGTGAATGCCCACTCCATCCTGTGAATACCCACTCCATCCTGTGAATACCCACTCCATCCTGTGAATACCCACTTCATCCTGTGAATACCCACCCCATCATGTGAATACCCACTCCATCCTGTGAATGCCCACTCCATCATGTGAATGCCCACTCCATCCTGTGAATGCCCACTCCATCCTGTGAATGCCCACTCCATCCTGTGAATGCCCACTCCATCCTGTGAATGCCCACTCCATCCTGTGAATGCCCACTCCATCATGTGAATGCCCACTCCATCCTGTAAATGCCCACTCCATCCTGTGAATACCCACTCCATCCTGTGAATGCCCCCCCCATCCTGTGAATGCCCACTCCATCATGTGAATGCCCACTCCATCCTGTGAATGCCCACTCCATCCTGTGAATGCCCACTCCATCATGTGAATGCCCACTCCATCCTGTGAATGCCCACTCCATCCTGTGAATACCCACTCCATCATGTGAATACCCACTCCATCCTGTAAATGCCCACTCCATCCTGTGAATACCCACTCCATCCTGTAAATGCCCACCCCATCATGTGAATACCCACTCCATCCTGTAAATGCCCACTCCATCCTGTAAATGCCCACTCCATCCTGTGAATGCCCACACCATCATGTGAAAGCCCACTCCATCCTGTAAATGCCCACTCCATCCTGTGAATGCCCACTCCATCCTGTGAATGCCCACTCCATCCTGTGAATACCCACTCCATCCTGTGAATACCCACTCCATCATGTGAATGCCCACTCCATCCTGTGAATACCCACTCCATCCTGTAAATGCCCACTCCATCCTGTGAATACCCACTCCATCCTGTGAATGCCCACTCCATCCTGTGAATGCCCACCCCATCATGTGAATGCCCACTCCATCCTGTGAATACCCACTCCATCCTGTAAATGCCCATTCCATCCTGTGAATACCCACTCCATCCTGTGAATGCCCACTCCATCCTGTGAATACCCACTCCATCCTGTGAATACCCACTCTATCCTGTGAATACCCACCCCATCCTGTGAATACCCACTCCATCCTGTGAATACCCACTCTATCCTGTGAATACCCACCCTATCCTGTGAATACCCACCCCATCCTGTGAATACCCACTCCATCCTGTGAATGCCCACTCCATCATGTGAATGCCCACTCCATCCTGTAAATGCCCACTCCATCCTGTGAATGCCCACTCCATCCTGTAAATGCCCACTCCATCCTGTAAATGCCCACCCCATCATGTGAATACCCACTCCATCCTGTGAATACCCACTCCATCCTGTGAATACCCACTCCATCCTGTGAATACCCACCCCATCATGTGAATACCCACTCCATCCTGTGAATACCCACTCCATTCTGTAAATGCCCACTCCATCCTGTGAATGCCCACTCCATCCTGTGAATGCCCACTCCATCCTGTGAATACCCACTCCATCCTGTGAATACCCACTCCATCCTGTGAATACCCACTCCATCCTGTGAATACCCACTCCATTCTGTGAATACCCACTCCATTCTGTAAATGCCCACTCCATCCTGTGAATGCCCACTCCATCCTGTGAATACCCACTCCATCCTGTGAATACCCACTCCATCCTGTGAATACCCACTCCATTCTGTAAATGCCCACTCCATCCTGTGAATGCCCACTCCATCCTGTGAATGCCCACTCCATCCTGTGAATGCCCACTCCATCCTGTGAATACCCACTCCATCCTGTGAATACCCACTCCATCCTGTGAATGCCCACCCCATCCTGTGAATGCCCACCCCATCCTGTGAATGCCCACTCCATCCTGTGAATGCCCACCCCATCCTGTGAATGCCCACTCCATCCTGTGAATACCCACTCCATCCTGTGAATACCCACTCCATCCTGTGAATACCCACCCCATCCTGTGAATGCCCACTCCATCATGTGAATACCCACTCCATCCTGTGAATCCCCACTCCATCCTGTGAATACCCACTCCATCCTGTGAATGCCCACCCCATCCTGTGAATACCCACCCCATCCTGTGAATACCCACTCCATCCTGTGAATGCCCACTCCATCCTGTGAATACCCACTCCATCCTGTGAATACCCACTCCATCCTGTGAATACCCACTCCATCCTGTGAATACCCACCCCATCCTGTGAATACCCACTCCATCCTGTGAATACCCACCCCATCCTGTGAATACCCACTCCATCCTGTGAATACCCACCCCATCCTGTGAATACCCACTCCATCCTGTGAATACCCACCCCATCCTGTGAATACCCAGTCCATCCTGTGAATACCCACCCCATCCTGTGAATACCCACTCCATCCTGTGAATACCCACCCCATCCTGTGAATACCCACTCCATCCTGTGAATACCCACTCCATCCTGTGAATACCCACTCCATCCTGTGAATACCCACTCCATCCTGTGAATACCCACTCCATCCTGTGAATACCCACTCCATCCTGTGAATACCCACTCCATCCTGTAAATGCCCAATCCATCCTGTGAATGCCCACTCCATCCTGTGAATGCCCACTCCATCCTGTGAATGCCCACTCCATCCTGTGAATACCCACTCCATCCTGTGAATGCCCACTCCATCCTGTAAATGCCCACTCCATCCTGTGAATGCCCACTCCATCCTGTAAATGCCCACTCCATCCTGTGAATGCCCACTCCATCCTGTGAATGCCCACTCCATCCTGTGAATACCCACTCCATCCTGTGAATACCCACCCCATCATGTGAATACCCACTCCATCCTGTGAATGCCCACTCCATCCTGTGAATGCCCACTCCATCCTGTGAATACCCACCCCATCATGTGAATACCCACTCCATCCTGTGAATGCCCACTCCATCATGTGAATGCCCACTCCATCCTGTGAATACCCACTCCATCCTGTGAATACCCACTCCATCCTGTGAATACCCACTCCATCCTGTGAATGCCCACTCCATCCTGTGAATACCCACTCCATCCTGTGAATGCCCACTCCATCCTGTGAATACCCACTCCATCCTGTGAATACCCACTCCATCCTGTAAATGCCCACCCCATCATGTGAATACCCACTCCATCCTGTGAATACCCACTCCATCCTGTAAATGCCCACCCCATCATGTGAATACCCACTCCATCCTGTAAATGCCCACTCCATCCTGTGAATGCCCACTCCATCCTGTGAATACCCACTCCATCCTGTGAATACCCACCCCATCATGTGAATACCCACTCCATCCTGTGAATACCCACCCCATCATGTGAATACCCACTCCATCCTGTGAATACCCACTCCATCCTGTGAATACCCACTCCATCCTGTGAATACCCACTCCATCATGTGAATGCCCACTCCATCCTGTGAATACCCACTCCATCCTGTAAATGCCCATTCCATCCTGTGAATACCCACTCCATCCTGTGAATACCCACTCCATCCTGTGAATGCCCACTCCATCATGTGAATGCCCACTCCATCCTGTAAATGCCCACTCCATCCTGTGAATGCCCACTCCATCCTGTAAATGCCCACTCCATCCTGTGAATACCCACTCCATCCTGTGAATATCCACTCTATCCTGTGAATACCCACTCCATCCTGTGAATGCCCACTCCATCATGTGAATGCCCACTCCATCCTGTAAATGCCCACTCCATCCTGTGAATGCCCACTCCATCCTGTAAATGCCCACTGCATCCTGTGAATACCCACCCCATCCTGTGAATACCCACCCCATCCTGTGAATACCCACTCCATCCTGTGAATACCCACCCCATCCTGTGAATACCCACTCCATCCTGTGAATGCCCACTCCATCCTGTGAATACCCACTCCATCCTGTGAATGCCCACTCCATCCTGTAAATGCCCACTCCATCCTGTGAATACCCACCCCATCCTGTGAATACCCACTCCATCCTGTGAATACCCACCCCATCCTGTGAATACCCACTCCATCCTGTGAATACCCACCCCATCCTGTGAATACCCACTCCATCCTGTGAATGCCCACTCCATCCTGTGAATACCCACTCCATCATGTGAATGCCCACTCCATCCTGTAAATGCCCACTCCATCCTGTGAATGCCCACTCCATCCTGTAAATGCCCACTCCATCCTGTGAATACCCACCCCATCCTGTGAATACCCACTCCATCCTGTGAATACCCACTCCATCCTGTGAATACCCACCCCATCATGTGAATACCCACTCCAAACTGTGAATACCCACTCCATCCTGTGAATACCCACTCCATTCTGTGAATGCCCACTCCATCCTGTGAATACCCACTCCATCCTGTGAATACCCACTCCATCCTGTGAATACCCACTCCATCCTGTGAATCCCCACTCCATTCTGTGAATGCCCACTCCATCCTGTGAATACCCACTCCATCCTGTAAATGCCCACTCCATCCTGTGAATACCCACTCCATCCTGTGAATACCCACTCCATTCTGTAAATGCCCACTCCATCCTGTGAATGCCCACTCCATCCTGTGAATACCCACTCCATCCTGTGAATACCCACCCCATCCTGTGAATACCCACTCCATCTTTTGAATGCCCACTCCATCCTGTGAATGCCCACTCCATCCTGTGAATGCCCACTCCATCCTGTGAATACCCACTCCATCTTGTGAATACCCACTCCATCCTGTGAATACCCACTCCATCCTGTGAATGCCCACTCCATCCTGTGAATACCCACTCCATCCTGTGAATACCCACTCCATCCTGTGAATGCCCACCCCATCCTGTGAATACCCACTCCATCCTGTGAATACCCACTCCATCCTGTGAATACCCACTCCATCCTGTGAATACCCACGCCATCATGTAAATGCCCACTCCATCCTGTGAATGCCCACCCCATCCTGTGAATACCCACTCCATCCTGTGAATACCCACTCCATCCTGTGAATACCCACTCCATCCTGTGAATACCCACTCCATCCTGTGAATGCCCACTCCATCCTGTGAATACCCACTCCATCCTGTGAATACCCACTCCATCCTGTGAATGCCCACCCCATCCTGTGAATACCCACTCCATCCTGTGAATACCCACTCCATCCTGTGAATACCCACTCCATCCTGTGAATACCCACGCCATCATGTAAATGCCCACTCCATCCTGTGAATGCCCACCCCATCCTGTGAATACCCACTCCATCCTGTGAATACCCACTCCATCCTGTGAATACCCACTCCATCCTGTGAATACCCACTCCTCCCCACTAAAAGCTCACTCCCATTGAATCATTGAATGGCAAGAAAGAAAAGACTTGCATTGACGAAGCCCTTTTCATGAAATCCCAAAGCCAATGAAGCGTGATCACTTTTGTAATGTAGGAATCGCAGTTGTTGCGCACAACAAGGTCCCAAAAACAGCAATGAAAGAATGACCAAGTTTAGTGATGTTGGCTGAGGGATAAATATTTGCTCTTCTCCAAATACTGATCTTTTATCACCACCTGAGAAGGCAGAAGGGTGTTGATTTAATGTCTCAACAGAAAGATTGCACCTCAACAGTGCAGCACTCTCTCAGTACTGCCCCTCCGACAGAGCAGCACTCCCTCAGTACTGCCTTTCCAACAGTGCGGCGCTCCCTCAGTACTGCCCCTCTGACAGTACAGTGCTCCCTCAGTACTGCCCCTCGACAGTGCAGCGATCCCTCAGTACTGCACCTCGACAGTGCAGCGATCCCTCAGTACTGCCCCTCCAACAGTGCAGTGCTCTCTCAGTACTGCCCCTCTGACAGTGCAGCGCTCCCTCAGTACTGCCCCGCCGACAGTGCGGCACTCCCTCAGTACTGTCCCTCCGACAGTGCAGCGCTCCCTCAGTACTGCCCCTCCGACAATGCAATGCTCCCTCAGTACTGTCCGTCCGACAGTGCAGCGCTCCCTCAGTACTGTCCCTCCGACAGTGCAGTGCTCCCTCAGTACCGCCCCTCCGACAGTGCAACGCTCCCTCAGTACAGCCCCTCCGACAGTGCGGCACTCCCTCAGTACTGCCCCTCCGACAGTGCGGTGCTCCCTCAGTACTGCCCCTCCGACAGTGCAGCGCTCCCTCAGTACTGCCCCTCCGACAGTGCAGCGCTCCCTCAGTACTGCCCCTCCGACAGTGCAGTGCTCCCTCAGTACTGCCCCTCCGACAGTGCAGCGCTCCCTCAGTACTGCCCCTCCGACAGTGCGGCACTCCCTCAGTACTGCCCCTCCGACAGTGCAGCGCTCCCTCAGTACTGCCCCTCCGACAGTGCAGCGCTCCCTCAGTACTGCCCCTCCGACAGTGCAGCGCTCCCTTAAGTTGAGGCCCTGTCTGCTCTCAGGTGGATGTAAAAGATCCCATGGAACGATTTCGAAGAGCAGAGGAGTTCTCCCCAGTGTCCTGGCCAATATTTATACCTCAACCAACAAGATATGGGAAAAGTTAAGTGCGAATTGGATAGATCTTTGAAGGAGTGGGTGATTGAGAGGGATTCCGATAGAGGCAGTCCTTTCTGACCCTGTTCCCTCCTCTGTTGTTAGGTGCCTTTTTGAAGGAGGGAAACAACACACCAACCGATGGGATGGAAATAGTTCCATTTGTGAAGCCATTTCATTTCTCAATTGTGAAATATCTGATTTCAGAAAGTCGGCCCTCGGTGAGGAGTAATATTCCCCACGCCCTCTACAAACACCTGGAGCCTGGCTCACCGGTACTGAGCCCAATGCCATCTGAAGCCGTGCATGAGCTCGAGGATGAGACTTGCGTGGGTGATTCCCTGAGTCATTCAATTGTACCAGACTAATCGGCCAGTGAACCCGGGGCCATGACCTTCTCCCGTTTGCATATTGTTGTTCTTGGTGAGCTATCAATAGATACTGAATGTGCGAGTGTAAATATGCAAACAGCAAACAAACAAGCCAGGGCCACCTGTAGTCACTAAAGCGGCAAGTCTACTCCAATACATTGGAACAGGAGGCCATTCAGCCCCTCGAGTCTGTTACACAGGAGGAGGCCATTCAGCCCCTCGAGCCTGTTACACAGGAGGAGGCCATTCAGCCCCTCGAGCCTGTTACACAGGAGGAGGCCATTCAGCCCCTCGAGCCTGTTACACAGGAGGAGGCCATTCAGCCCCTCGAGCCTGTTACACAGGAGGAGGCCATTCAGCCCCTCGAGCCTGTTACACAGGAGGAGGCCATTCAGCCCCTCGAGCCTGTTACACAGGAGGAGGCCATTCAGCCCCTCTAGCCTGTTACACAGGAGGAGGCCATTCAGACCCTCGAGCCTGTTACACAGGAGGAGGCCATTCAGCCCATCGAGCCTGTTACACAGGAGGAGGCCATTCAGCCCCTCGAGCCTGTTACACAGGAGGAGGCCATTCAACCCCTCGAGCCTGTTACACAGGAGGAGGCCATTCAGCCCCTCGAGTCTGTTACACAGGAGGAGGCCATTCAGCCCCTCGAGCCTGTTACACAGGAGGAGGCCATTCAGCCCCTCGAGCCTGTTACACAGGAGGAGGCCATTCAGCCCCTCGAGCCTGTTACACAGGAGGAGGCCATTCAGCCCCTCTAGCCTGTTACACAGGAGGAGGCCATTCAGACCCTCGAGCCTGTTACACAGGAGGAGGCCATTCAGCCCATCGAGCCTGTTACACAGGAGGAGGCCATTCAGCCCCTCGAGCCTGTTACACAGGAGGAGGCCATTCAACCCCTCGAGCCTGTTACACAGGAGGAGGCCATTCAGCCCCTCGAGCCTGTTACACAGGAGGAGGCCATTCAGCCCCTCGAGCCTGTTACACAGGAGGAGGCCATTCAGCCCCTCGAGCCTGTTACACAGGAGGAGGCCATTCAGCCCCTCGAGCCTGTTCCGCCATTCAATCAGATCATGGCTGATCTGTGACCTCAACTCTATTTACCCGCCTTTGCTCCATATCCCTCAATACCCTTACCCAACAACAATCTATGGGTCTGAGTCTTGAAAGCCCCAATTGACCCCCAGCACCCACAGCCTTTGGGAGCGAGTTCCCGATTGGGAATCTCCACTGGCCAAGTGCTCAGGTGCAAAGATGCCAAAGAGCGAAAATAAGGATGGGATTTTGAAAGAAAGACTCGCATTTCTATAGCGCCTTTCACGACCACCGGACGTCCCAAAGCGCTTTACAGCCAATGAAGTACTTTTTTGAAGTGTAGTCATTGTTGTAATGTAGGAAATGCGGCAGCCAATTTACGCACAGCAAGCTCCCACAAACAGCAATGTGATAATGACCAGCAAATCTGCTGTAGTGATGTTGATTGAGGGATAAATATTGGCCCAGGACACCGGGGATAACTGGTGAAGCGAAACGGAGGGGCAGAGAACAGTAATCTGCACTTAAAATGAAGACAATCGAAGTCAGACTTGTGAGTAGAAGACTTTCCCTACACGCACAGGACTGGATGTCAAACAAACACCCAGCAAAACCGGGCGGTGCCAACTAATGAACCCATCCCAGATACAGCTGGATAAATGGAATAAGTAGGTGGGAATGGGACAGGTCTAGACTGAGCCAATCAAACACTCAATGTGACACCACGGCTCATGTGCTGCTCAAGGGAGCTGAGAGAGGTAATGTTACCCATGGAGAGCAACAAGCTGGGGTTGAATAGTGGAGATGAATTCATGGATATTAAAGTTTCAATTTATTCCCTTTCAGGATCAGCGATTGTTTATACATAACTTTTCAACAACAGATTAAATGGGTGGGTAGAGTCTGTGATAGGGGAGAGTGTACACGGGCTGTGGGAGGAGATTAAATGGGTGGGTTGAGTCTGTGATAGGGGAGAGCGTACACGGGCTGTGGGAGGAGATTAAATGTGTGGGTAAAGTCTGTGATAGGGGAGAGTGTACACGGGCTGTGGGAGGAGATTCAATGGGTGGGTTGAGTCTGTAATGGGGAGAGCGTACACGGGCTGTGGGAGGGAGATTCAATGGGTGAGTAGAGTCTGTGATAGGGGAGAGTGTACATGGGCTGTGGGAGGAGATTAAATGGGCGGGTAGAGTCTGATAGGGGAGAGTGTACATGGGCTGTGGGAAGAGATTAAATGGGTGGGTAGAGTCTGTGCTGGGGAGAGTGTACATGGGCTGTGGGAAGAGATTAAATGGGTGGGTAGAGTCTGTGCTGGGGAGAGTGTACATGGGCTATGGGAGGAGATTAAATAGGTGGGTAGAGTCTGTGATAGGGGAGAGTGTACACGGGCTGTGGGAGGAGATTAAATGGGTGGGTAGAGTCTGTGGTGGGGAGAGTGTACACGGGCTGTGGGAGGAGATTAAATGGGTGGGTAGAGTCTGTGATAGGGGAGAGTGTACACGAGCTGTGGGGTAAAGGTGGGTGATGTTAGAGTATAGTCTTTGTGATGGACAAGATATGGGGTTGGTGACTCACTTTGGAGGATGCTGATCTTACACACAGTCTGTGACAGTGGCAAGGGAGGGGGAATGGAGATAATGGCAAGGAAGTAGAATTTGTGGGGTGGGAGCCGGGGGCTGAAGGCGTTGGCTTTTACCTTCCCAATGCAGGGATTAAAAGAAGTGGTGGAGAGGTAGAGCTGGGTATCATCAGGAAGAGGGTTGTTCAATGGGAAGAGAGGAATATTCAATGGGAAGTGAGTTAATGAATTGGAGAAAGGCTGTTAAATAATTACAGGGGGTATTCAATGGGAAGAGCCTATCAGTGGCATCATTCAGAGGCCTGAATCGAGCAGGTATGGTGTCAGAAAGAGTGAAGGACAGAACTAGCATTTCTACAGCGCCTTTCATGCCATCTCAGCCTCCCAAAGCACTTCACAGTCAATGAAGTATTTTTAAAGTGTAGTCACTGTTGTAATGTAAGAAACGTGGCAGCCAATTTACGATAACGACCAGATAATCTGTTTTAGTGATGTTGGCTGAGGGATAAATATTGGTCAGAACACCAGTGTGAACTCCCCTGCTCTTCTTCCAATAGTGGCTGTGGGCCATTACAGAGACGTGGCTGCAAGGTGACCAAGGCTGGGAACTGAATATTCAGGAGTATTTGACATTTCGGAGGAATAGGCAGAAAGGAAAAGGAAGTGGGGTAGCTCTGTTAATAAAGGATAAGATCTGTACAGTAGTGAGAAATGATCTTGGCTCAGAAGATCAAGATGTAGAATCAGTTTAGATAAGAAATAATAAGGGAAAGAAGTCACTGGTGGGAGTAGTCTATAGGCCCACTAACAGTAGCTAAACTGTAGGACAGAGTATAAGTGAAGAAATAATGGGGGTTTGTAAGAAAGGTACTGCAATAATTGTGGGTGATTTTAATCTTCATACAGATTGGACAAATCAAATTGGCAAAGGTAACCGAGTTCATAGAGTGTATTCGGGACAGTTTCTTATAACAATACATTGTGGAACCAACCAGGGAACAGGCTATTTTAGATCTGGTACTGTGTAATGAGACAGGATTAATTAATGATCTCATTGTAAAGGATCCTCTAGGGAAGAGTGATCATAACATGAAAGAATTTCACATTCAGTTTGAGGGTGAGAAACTTGGGTCTGAAACTAGTGTCTTAAACTTAAATAAAGGCAATTGCAAGGGTATGAAGACAGAGTTAACTAAAGTCGACTGGAAAAATAGATTAAAAGGTAAGACGGTAGATAAGCAGTGGCAGACTTTTAAGGCGATATTTCATAACTCTGAACAAAGACCTATTTCAGTGAGAAGGAAAGACTCTACGAGAAGGATGAACCATCCGTGGCTAACCAAGGAAGTTAAGGAGGGTATCAAATTGAAAGAAAAGGCATACAATGTTGCGAAGATTAGTGGTAGGCCAGAAGATTGGGAAATTTTCAGAAACTTGCAAAGGATGATTAAAAAATAATAGAGGGTGAAAATAGATTATGAGAGTAAACTAGCAAGAAATGTAAAAACGGAGAGTAAGAGCTTCTACAAGTATATAAAAAGGAAGCGAGTAGCTAAAGTAAACGTTGGCCCCTTAGAGGATGAGACTGGGGAATTAATGGGAAACAAGGAACTGGCAGAGACTCTGAACAAATAATTTGTATCTGTCTTCACAGTAGAAGCCACTAAAAGCATCCCAATAATAATGGAAAATCAAGGGGCAAAAGGGAGGGAGGAACTTAAAACAATCACTATCACTAGAGAAAAAGTACTAGGCAAACCAATGGGACTAAAGGCTGACAAGTCCCCTGGACCTGATGGCCTGCATCCTAGGGTCTTAAAAGAAGTGGCTGCAGAGATAGTGGATGCATTGGTTGTAATCTTCCAAAATTCCCTAGACTCTGGAAAGGTCCCAGTGGATTGGAAAACTGCAAATGTTACGCCCCTATTCAGGAAAGGAGGGAGACAGAAAGCAGGAAACTATCGGCTAGTTAGCCTAACATCTGTCATTGGGAAAATGCTGGAATCCATTATTAAGGAAGTAGTAGCAGGGCATTTCGAAAATCATAATACAATCAAGCAGAGTCAGCATGGTTTTATGAAAGGGAAATCATATTTGACAAATTTATTAGAGTTCTTTGAGGATGTAACGAGTAGGGTGGATAAAGGGGAACCAGTAGGTGTAGCGTATTTGGATTTCGAAAAGGCATTCGATAGGGTACCACATAAAGTAAGAGCTCATAATGTTGGGGGTAATATATTAGCATGGATAGAGGATTGGCTAACTAACAGAAAGCAGAGAGTCAGGATAAATGGGAAATTTTCAGGTTGGCAATCAGTAACTAGTGGGGTGCCACAGGGATCAGTGCTGGGGCCTCAACTATTTACAATCTATATTAATGACTTGGATGAAGGGACTGTGTGTACTGTAGCCAAATTTGCTGACGATACAAAGATAGGTGGGAAAGCAAGTTGTGAGGAGGACACAAAGAGTCTGCAAAGGGATATAGATAGGTTAAGTGAGTGGGCAAAAATTTGGAGTATAATGTGGGAAAATGTGAGGTTATCCACTTTGGTCGGAAGAATAGAAAAGCAAAATATTATTTAAATGGAGAGAGACTACAGAATGCTGCGGTGCAGAGGGATCTGGGTGTCCTCGTACATGAAACACAAAAAGTTAGCACACAGGTACAGCAAGTAATTAGGAAGGCAAATGGAATGTTGGCCTTTATTGCAAGGGGGATGGAGTATAAGAGTAAGGAAGTCTTGCTACAACTGCACAGGGCGTTGGTGAGACCACACCTTGAGTACTGCGTACAGTTTTGGTCTCCTTATTTCAGGAGGGATATACTTGCATTGGATGCAGTTCAGAGAAGGTTCACTAGGTTGATTCCTGGGATGAAGGGCTTGTCTTATGAGGAAAGGTTGAGCAGGTTGGGTCTATACTCATTGGAGTTTAGAAGAATGAGAGGTGATCTTATTGAAAAATATAAAATTCTGGGGGTGCTTGACAGGGTGGATGCTGAGAGGATGTTTCCCCCCGTGGGGGAATCTAGAACTAGGGGGCATAGTTTCAGAATAAGGGGTCGCCCATTTCAGACGGCGATGAGGATGAATTGCTTCTCTCAGAGGGTCGTGAATCTTTGGAATTCTCTACCCCAGAGAGCTGTGGAGGCTGAGTCATTGAATATATTCAAGGCTGAGATAGACAGATTTTTGAACTACAGGGGAGTTGAGGGTTATGGGGAACGGGCAGAAAAGTAGAGTTGAGGCCAAGATCAGATCAGCCATGATCTTATTGAATGGCGGAGCAGGCTCGAGGGGCCGAATGGCCTACTCCTACTCCTATTTCTTATGTTCTTAAACACTCCCTGGGCCTGTTTATGATGAAATCACAGTCGATAACATCTACCACTATTCTTTCACTGAGAAATCTTTATTACAATGATTGTTTTATTGCAAGGTTTTGTACAGAAAACAGAGATGATGGGGTTTGATACAATTCATAGATGAAATGTGACGCAGTCATCGTGAACATTCATAACATTCAAAGCTGCCTCTCCATCAACACCTACAAAACACCAGCCAGAGGAATCTGGGTTAAAGGCGAGGTGTGCCCATAGTAAAGGTGCAGTGACCATATCAGACCATTCTGACTAACAATAGACTGGGATTAACTGGGCTCGAACTGCGCTGCCATTTCCAGGATGATCCCAGTCGCTCTACCTCTCCCTATTCATCTCTCCCGCTCTGTCTCTCTCTCTCTCTCTCTCTCCCTATTTATCTCTCTCTCTCTCCCTCTCTGTCTCTCTCTCCCTATTTATCTCTCCCTCTCTCTCTCTCTATTTC
>JASTWF010000043.1:857410-887414 GCA_030390025.1 Squalus acanthias
GGGGGGTCTCCGCGTTTCCCAGCCGGGGAGGGGGTCATATCGAGCACGGAGCTATTTCTGATTCGCCCGTATCGATGTCAGATAGTTTTGGTTGTGAAGTCCCTACAGTTGGATAGTCTGCTGACACTCACTCACATCATTTTTAATTGATTGATTCTCGGGATGTGGGCGTCGCTGGCAAGGCCAGCATTTATTGGCCATCCCTAGTTGCCCTGAGAAGGTGGTGGTGGGCCGTCTGCTTGAACCGCTGGGAGCGGGTTTGATACAAACTGAGTGGCCTCTTCAGAGTCAACCACGTTTGTGTGGGACTGGAGTCACACACTGGCCCAGACTGGGTAAGGACGGCAGGTTTCCTTCCCTAAAGGACATCAGTAACCAGTTGGGTTTTTACAACAATCTGACAGCTTCAGGGTCGCTTTTACTGAGACCAGCTTTAATAAACAATGAATTAAAATTCTCAAACTGCCATGGTGAGATTCAAACTCCGGTTCTCTGGATTCTCAGCCCAGTAACAGAACCACTGCACTATCGAACCCGCATTAAGGTTGGCCACCTGGGCAAGGTATCAGGAGCCGATGGGACAATTTCCCAGCATGTCCCACAATTTTCACTAGATCCAGCACTTAAATCAATCCAAGATTTCCTCTTCCCTGCCCTGCCCAGGACTTCACTCCATGTCTTGATTATACTTTGATTAAGAGGTTTCTGATGTCAGTCCTAATTTTTTTTTAAGTGTGAGCTGTGGCTCAGTGGGCAGCACTCTCGCCTCTGTGTCAGAAGGTCGTGGGTTCAAGTCCCGCTCCAGAGACTTGAGCACAGAAATCTAGGCTCACACTCCAGCGCACGACTGAGGGAGCGTCACACTGTCAGAGGGGCAGTACTGAGGGAGTGCTGCACTGTCAGAGGGGCAGTACTGAGGGAGTGCCGCACTGTCGGAGGGGCAGTACTGAGGGAGCGCGGCACTGTCAGAGGGGCAGTACTGAGGGAGTGCTGCACTGTCGGAGGGGCAGTACTGAGGGAGCGCGGCACTGTCGGAGGGGCAGTACTGAGGGAGCGCGGCACTGTCAGAGGGGCAGTACTGAGGGAGTGCTGCACTGTCGGAGGGGCAGTACTGAGGGAGTGCTGCACTGTCGGAGGGGCAGTACTGAGGGAGTGCTGCACTGTCAGAGGGGCAGTACTGAGGGAGTGCTGCACTGTCAGAGGGGCAGTACTGAGGGAGTGCTGCACTGTCAGAGGGGCAGTACTGAGGGAGCGCGGCACTGTCGGAGGGGCAGTACTGAGGGAGCGCGGCACTGTCGGAGGGGCAGTACTGAGGGAGCGCCGCACTGTCGGAGGGGCAGTACTGAGGGAGCGCGGCACTGTCGGAGGGGCAGTACTGAGGGAGCGCCGCACTGTCGGAGGGGCAGTACTGAGGGAGCGCTGCACTGTCAGAGGGGCAGTACTGAGGGAGTGCTGCACTGTCAGAGGGGCAGTACCGAGAGAGCGCTGCACTGTCGGAGGGGCAGTACTGAGGGAGCGCCGCACTGTCGGAGGGGCAGTACTGAGGGAGCGCTGCACTGTCGGAGGGGCAGTACTGAGGGAGCGCGGCACTGTCAGAGGGGCAGTACTGAGGGAGCGCGGCACTGTCGGAGGGGCAGTACTGAGGGAGCGCGGCACTGTCGGAGGGGCAGTACTGAGGGAGCGCCGCACTGTCGGAGGGGCAGTACTGAGGGAGCGCGGCACTGTCGGAGGGGCAGTACTGAGGGAGCGCCGCACTGTCGGAGGGGCAGTACTGAGGGAGCGCTGCACTGTCAGAGGGGCAGTACTGAGGGAGTGCTGCACTGTCAGAGGGGCAGTACCGAGAGAGCGCTGCACTGTCGGAGGGGCAGTACTGAGGGAGCGCCGCACTGTCGGAGGGGCAGTACTGAGGGAGCGCTGCACTGTCGGAGGGGCAGTACTGAGGGAGCGCGGCACTGTCAGAGGGGCAGTACTGAGGGAGCACTGCACTGTCGGAGGGGCAGTACTGAGGGAGCGCGGCACTGTCGGAGGGGCAGTACTGAGGGAGCGCTGCACTGTCGGAGGGGCAGTACTGAGGGAGCGGCGCACTGTCACGGGGCAGTACTGAGGGAGCGCTGCACTGTCGGAGGGGCAGTACTGAGGGAGCGCTGCACTGTCGGAGGGGCAGTACTGAGGGAGTGCTGCACTGTCGGAGGGGCAGTACTGAGGGAGCGCTGCACTGTCGGAGGGGCAGTACTGAGGGAGCGCGGCACTGTCGGAGGGGCAGTACTGAGGGAGTGCTGCACTGTCAGAGGGGCAGTACTGAGGGAGTGCTGCACTGTCAGAGGGGCAGTACTGAGGGAGCGCGGCACTGTCGGAGGGGCAGTACTGAGGGAGCGCGGCACTGTCGGAGGGGCAGTACTGAGGGAGTGCTGCACTGTCGGAGGGGCAGTACTGAGGGAGTGCTGCACTGTCAGAGGGGCAGTACTGAGGGAGTGCTGCACTGTCAGAGGGGCAGTACTGAGGGAGTGCTGCACTGTCAGAGGGGCAGTACTGAGGGAGCGCGGCACTGTCGGAGGGGCAGTACTGAGGGAGCGCGGCACTGTCGGAGGGGCAGTACTGAGGGAGCGCCGCACTGTCGGAGGGGCAGTACTGAGGGAGCGCGGCACTGTCGGAGGGGCAGTACTGAGGGAGCGCCGCACTGTCGGAGGGGCAGTACTGAGGGAGCGCTGCACTGTCAGAGGGGCAGTACTGAGGGAGTGCTGCACTGTCAGAGGGGCAGTACCGAGAGAGCGCTGCACTGTCGGAGGGGCAGTACTGAGGGAGCGCCGCACTGTCGGAGGGGCAGTACTGAGGGAGCGCTGCACTGTCGGAGGGGCAGTACTGAGGGAGCGCGGCACTGTCAGAGGGGCAGTACTGAGGGAGCACTGCACTGTCGGAGGGGCAGTACTGAGGGAGCGTCACACTGTCAGAGGGGCAGTACTGAGGGACTGCCGCACTGTCAGAGGGGCAGTACTGAGGGACTGCCGCACTGTCAGAGGGGCAGTACTGAGGGAGCGCTACACTGTCGGAGGGGCAGTACTGAGGGAGCGCGGCACTGTCGGAGGGGCAGTACTGAGGGAGTGCTGCACTGTCGGAGGGGCAGTACTGAGGGAGTGCTGCACTGCCAGAGGGGCAGTACTGAGGGAGTGCTGCACTGTCAGAGGGGCAGTACTGAGGGAGTGCTGCACTGTCAGAGGGGCAGTACTGAGGGAGCGCGGCACTGTCGGAGGGGCAGTACTGAGGGAGCGCGGCACTGTCGGAGGGGCAGTACTGAGGGAGCGCTGCACTGTCGGAGGGGCAGTACTGAGGGCACCGCACTGTCGGAGGGGCAGTACTGAGGGAGCGCGGCACTGTCGGAGGGGCAGTACTGAGGGAGCGCCGCACTGGCGGAGGGGCAGTACTGAGGGAGCGCTGCACTGTCAGAGGGGCAGTACTGAGGGAGTGCTGCACTGTCAGAGGGGCAGTACCGAGAGAGCGCTGCACTGTCGGAGGGGCAGTACTGAGGGAGCGCCGCACTGTCGGAGGGGCAGTACTGAGGGAGCGCTGCACTGTCGGAGGGGCAGTACTGAGGGAGCGCGGCAGTACTGAGGGAGCACTGCACTGTCGGAGGGGCAGTACTGAGGGAGCGCGGCACTGTCGGAGGGGCAGTACTGAGGGAGCGCTGCACTGTCGGAGGGGCAGTACTGAGGGAGCGGCGCACTGTCACGGGGCAGTACTGAGGGAGCGCTGCACTGTCGGAGGGGCAGTACTGAGGGAGCGCTGCACTGTCGGAGGGGCAGTACTGAGGGAGCGCTGCACTGTCGGAGGGGCAGTACTGAGGGAGCGCTGCACTGTCGGAGGGGCAGTACTGAGGGAGCGCTGCACTGTCGGAGGGGCAGTACTGAGGGAGTGCTGCACTGTCGGAGGGGCAGTACTGAGAGAGCGCTGCACTGTCGGAGGGGCAGTACTGAGGGAGCGCCGCACTGTCGGAGGGGCAGTACTGAGGGAGCGCTACACTGTCGGAGGGGCAGTACTGAGGGAGCGCGGCACTGTCGGAGGGGCAGTACTGAGGGAGTGCTGCACTGTCGGAGGGGCAGTACTGAGGGAGTGCTGCACTGTCAGAGGGGCAGTACTGAGGGAGTGCTGCACTGTCAGAGGGGCAGTACTGAGGGAGTGCTGCACTGTCAGAGGGGCAGTACTGAGGGAGCGCGGCACTGTCGGAGGGGCAGTACTGAGGGAGCGCGGCACTGTCGGAGGGGCAGTACTGAGGGAGCGCTGCACTGTCGGAGGGGCAGTACTGAGGGCACCGCACTGTCGGAGGGGCAGTACTGAGGGAGCGCGGCACTGTCGGAGGGGCAGTACTGAGGGAGCGCCGCACTGGCGGAGGGGCAGTACTGAGGGAGCGCTGCACTGTCAGAGGGGCAGTACTGAGGGAGTGCTGCACTGTCAGAGGGGCAGTACCGAGAGAGCGCTGCACTGTCGGAGGGGCAGTACTGAGGGAGCGCCGCACTGTCGGAGGGGCAGTACTGAGGGAGCGCTGCACTGTCGGAGGGGCAGTACTGAGGGAGCGCGGCACTGTCAGAGGGGTAGTACTGAGGGAGCACTGCACTGTCGGAGGGGCAGTACTGAGGGAGCGCGGCACTGTCGGAGGGGCAGTACTGAGGGAGCGCTGCACTGTCGGAGGGGCAGTACTGAGGGAGCGGCGCACTGTCACGGGGCAGTACTGAGGGAGCGCTGCACTGTCGGAGGGGCAGTACTGAGGGAGCGCTGCACTGTCGGAGGGGCAGTACTGAGGGAGCGCTGCACTGTCGGAGGGGCAGTACTGAGGGAGCGCTGCACTGTCGGAGGGGCAGTACTGAGGGAGCGCTGCACTGTCGGAGGGGCAGTACTGAGGGAGTGCTGCACTGTCGGAGGGGCAGTACTGAGAGAGCGCTGCACTGTCGGAGGGGCAGTACTGAGGGAGCGCCGCACTGTCGGAGGGGCTGTCTTTTGGATGGGACATTAAACCGAGGTTCCGTCTGCCCTCTCAGGAGGACATAAAAGATGCCATGGCACCATTTGGAGAAAAGCCGGGAAGTTCCCCTCGGTGTCCTGGCCAATATTTATCCCTCGACCAACATCACTAAAAAACAGATTATCTGGTCATTTATCACATTGCTCTTTGTGGGATCTTGCTGTGTGTGAATTGGCTGCCGTGTTTTCTACATTACACTCCAAAAAGTACTTCATTGGCTGTAAAGCACTTTGGGACGTCCTGAGGTTGTGAAAGGCGCTGTAGAAATGCGAGTCTTTTTCCCTTTCCCCAGTCTGAGCCCGAGACTGGTGAAAGGTGAACCTTCCAGCCCACTGTCCCTCACTGCTGGGCTTCAGATACTAGACCTTCCCTAAACGGAGATCGCAACCCCATCTCTTAGCCACGGGTTGTGGCAATCCTGCTGTACCTTAGCCTGCGATTCTAGCCCGCGTCACCCAGTCCGCCCGGCACAGCCGCCGCCAGCACACGGAACTGTCTGGAAGAAGTTGGAACATTTACTAACCGTCAGTGCCAGCCGGTAGAAGATGCCGGAGACTCGGGCAAATTCCGATGTCTCTAAGTCCACAGCTCCTCCTGGCAGCAAGATCCTGGAGGAAGAAAGAAGTTTGAGTGGCAGCTATTGCCCATGGCTCGGTGTCACAGACCAGTGTCACAGGCCAGTGTCACAGGCCAGTGTCACAGACCAGTGTCACAGGCCAGTGTCACAGGCCAGTGTCACAGGCCAGTGTCACAGACCAGTGTCACAGACCAGTGTCACAGGCCAGTGTCACAGACCAGTGTCACAGGCCAGTGTCACAGACCAGTGTCACAGACCAGTGTCACAGGCCAGTGTCACAGGCCAGTGTCACAGGCCAGTGTCACAGACCAGTGTCACAGGCCAGTGTCACAGGCCAGTGTCACAGGCCAGTGTCACAGGCTGGTTCAGCAATGCGCTCCTGGTCTGTGGAGGGCATCAGCCGTCCATTGTAGCTCAGCATAGGCAGCTGGCAAAAGGCAAGGATGTGACTAGATTACCAGAAACAAGAGTTCATTCTGGGTCAATTGATACCTTTAACAAGGAACTGGGTCAACACCCGTCTAGTAAAGGGGATTATAGAGATAGTGATGGATCAGTTTGATTAACTGGGGATTCTGAGCTTGCGTTGGGCATGCAAGGATTGTGAAAACAATGGGCCTCCTGGGCTCAACGACTTTTCTCAATTCCTTTTACTGTTGTGTGTTCATCAGAGCGACTGAATAAAGTGGTCGTAATTCTGTGTCAATATTCTGTGCAGGACACATTAAGATCAGGGAGGGAAGAGTCCGAGATTCAGAAGAGAAATACACGGAGAAGGACAACACACCAAACAGATTGAGTAGCTCGTACCTTCCACAGAAACACGTCTGAAGGCCACAAAATAACACGTGGGAGAGCAGAATGAAACCGTCCGAGAGAGCGGGAAATGAAGAACGAAGACCCAAAGTTTGCCAAGTGCAGTGGAGAAAATAAATCGAGCGACAAGAACTGATGATCAATCACCTACCCATTTATTGAATAAAATATCTTTTCGTACTCAGACTCACTGAGATATAATCTGCAGAAAACAAGGAATAACCGTCAGCACAGCCAGTTAACCCCAACCCTTCCGACCCGTAACCCGAATCCAGACCATCACCAACACACAGCCAACCCCAACCATAACCCCAACCCCAACCCCAACACCAACCCCAACCATAACCCCAACCCCAACCCCAACCATAACCCCAACCCCAACCCCAACCATAACCCCAACCCCAACCATAACCCCAACCCCAACCCCAACCCCAACCCCATCCCCAACCCCAACCATAACCCCAACCATAACCCCAACCCCAACCCCAACCCCCCAACCCCAACCCCAACCATAACCCCAACCCCAACCCCAACCCCAACCCCAACCCCAACCCCAACCCCAACCCCAACCCCAACCCCAACCCCAACCATAACCCTAACCCCCAACCCCAACCCCAACCCCAACCCCAACCCCAACCCCAACCATAACCCCAACCCCAACCATAACCCCAACCCCAACCCCAACCCCAACCCCAACCCCAACCCCAACCCCATCCCCAACCCCAACCCCAACCCCATCCCCAACCCCAACCCCAACCCCAACCCCAACCCCAACCCCAACCCCAACCCCCCAACCCCAACCATAACCCCAACCCCAACCCCCCAACCATAACCCAACCCCAACCCCAACCCCAACCCCCCAACCCCAACCATAACCCCAACCCCAACCCCCCAACCCCAACCCCAACCCCAACCCCAACCATAACCCTAACCCCCAACCCCAAACCCAACCCCAACCCCAACCCCAACCCCCCAACCCCAACCCCAACCCCAACCATAACCCCAACCCCAACCCCAACCCTAACCCCCCAACCCCAACCCCAACCCCAACCATAACCCCAACCCCAACCATAACCCCAACCATAACCCCAACCCCCCAACCATAACCCCAACCCCAACCCCCCCAACCCCAACCCCAACCATAACCCCAACCCAACCCCAACCCCAACCATAACCCCAACCATAACCCCAACCCCCCAACCATAACCCCAACCCCAACCCCCCAACCCCAACCCCAACCATAACCCCAACCCCAACCCCAACCCCAACCCCAACCATAACCCCAACCATAACCCCAACCCCCCAACCATAACCCCAACCCCAACCCCAACCCCAACCATAACCCCAACCCCAACCATAACCCCAACCCCAACCCCCCAACCCCAACCCCAACCCCAACCCCAACCCCAACCCCAACCCCAACCCCAACCCCAACCCCAACCATAACCCCAACCCCAACCCCCAACCCCAACCCCAACCCCAACCCCAACCCCAACCATAACCCCAACCCCAACCATAACCCCAACCCCAACCCCCCCAACCCCAACCCCAACCATAACCCCAACCCCAACCCCATCCCCAACCCCAACCCCAACCCCCCAACCCCAACCCCCCAACCCCAACCCCCCAACCCCAACCCCAACCATAACCCCAACCCCAACCCCATCCCCAACCCCAACCCCAACCCTCCAACCCCAACCCCCCAACCCCAACCCCCCAACCCCAACCCCAACCCCAACCCCAACCATAACCCCAACCCCAACCCCAACCCCAACCATAACCCCAACCCCAACCCCATCCCCAACCCCAACCCCAACCCCCCAACCCAACCCCCCAACCCCAACCCCCCAACCCCAACCCCAACCCCAACCCCAACCCCAACCCCAACCATAACCCCAACCCCAACCCCAACCATAACCCCAACCCCAACCCCAACCCCAACCCCAACCATAACCCCAACCCCAACCCCATCCCCAACCCCAACCCCAACCCCAACCCCAACCCCAACCCCAACCATAACCCCAACCCCAACCATAACCCCAACCCCAACCCCAACCCCAACCATAACCCCAACCATAACCCCAACCCCAACCCCATCCCCAACCCCAACCCCAACCCCCCAACACCCCAACCCCAACCCCAACCCCAACCCCAACCATAACCCCAACCCCAACCATAACCCCAACCCCAACCCCAACCCCAACCCCAACCCCAACCCCAACCATAACCCCAACCCCAACCCCAACCCCAACCATAACCCCAACCCCAACCATACCCCTAACCCCCAACCATAACCCCAACCCCAACCCCAACCCCAACCCCAACCCCAACCCCATCCCCAACCATAACCCCAACCCCAACCATAACCCCAACCCCAACCCCAACCCCAACCCTATCCATAACCCTAACCTAGCCCATCACCATCATCACTTTTCTGCCTCTTCACTGGATTAAAATGAAGATTTGTTGCATTATCTCATTCTAGAGCCCATTCTTCCCCAGGGTTTCAATGCTGTGTGACCTCCTCACCTCTCCTCACCCCTCCTCCCCTCTCCTCGCCCCTCCTCACCCCTCCTTGCCTCTCCTCACCCACCTCACCCCTCCTCCCCTCGCCCCTCCTTCTCTCTCCTCACCCACCTCACCCTTCCTCCCCTCTCCTTGCCCCTCCTCACCTCTCCTCACCCCTCCTCCCCTCTCCTTGCCCCTCCTCCCCTCTCCTTGCCCCTCCTCCCCTCTCCTCGCCCCTCCTCGCCCCTCCTTCTCTCTCCTCACCCACCTCACCCTTCCTCCCCTGTCCTTGCCCCTCCTCCCCTCTCCTCGCCCCTCTTGACCCCTCCTCGCCACTCCTCACCTCCCTCAGTTGTCCCTCCTTCCTGTGATCTACAGATTTGTAAAACCCAAGGTTGATGTCGCCTGACCACTGCCTTTCCATTCATCTCATCTTCTCTCCTAATCTTTTCAACCTTTGGCCTCTGACCCTTCACCTGGCTTCTCAGTAAAATTAAGCCCAACCCCCGCCATGACGACTGTGTCACCTGATAACCGCCACCCTGCTGCCGGCCGACTCCAGGTACTTCACGTAGGAAGCAGCCACGTACGACTTGGCCACCTCGGTCAGTTCATCCACCGTGTGCTGCGCTAAGATCCCTGCAGGCAACAACGACAATTTGTATTTCTATAGCGCCTTTAACGTAGTAAAACACCCCAGGGTGCTTCGCAGGGGCAATTATCAAACAAAATGTGACACCGAGCCACATAAGGAGATATTAGGGCAAGTTGGTCAAAGAGGGAGGTTTTAAGGAGCATCTTAAAGGAGGAAAGAGAGGTAGTGAGGCGGAGAGGTTTATGGAGGGAATTCCAGAGCTTGGGGCCTAGGCAGCTGAAGGCACGGCCACCAATGGTGGAGCGATTATAATCAGGGCTGCTCAAGAGGCCAGAATTTGAGGAGCGCAGAGATCTCTGAGGGTTGTAGGGCTGAAGGAGATTACAGAGATAGGGAGGGGCGAGGCCATGGAGGGATTTGAAAACAGGATGAGATTTTTTTAATTGAGGCGTTGCCGGACCGGGAGCCAATGTAGGTCAGCGAGCACAGGGGTGATGGGTGAACGGGACTTGGTGCGAGTTAGGACACAGGCAGCCGAGTTTTGGATGAGCTGAAGTTTACGGAGGGTGGAATGTGGGAGGCCGAGCAGGAGCGCGTTGGAATAGTCGAGTCTGGAGGTGACAAAGGGCATGGATGAGGGTTTCAGCAGCGGATGAGCTGAGGCAGGGGCGGAGACAGGCGATGTTACCGAGGTGGAAACAGGCGGTCTTGGTGGTGGCACTGACAAAAGAGGAAGATTATGAGCTCTCGGTGCTGCTCCGGGAGCTGCAGGCAGCTCGCTGGTACAGAGCATTTCCATTCAGGGACGCTGCGTCACTGGCAGAGACCCTGCAGTGGGTCCTGGGAGAGGGGGAAAGAATACGGCTGGAAAAGACATGAATATCCCGTCCAAAGAAAGAACTTGCATTTCTACAGCACCTTTCACAACCTCAGGACGTCCCAAAGCGCTTTACAGCCAATGAAGTACTTTTTGGAGTGTAGTCACTGATGTAATGTAGGAAACGTGGCTGCCAATTTGCGCGCAGCAAGCTCCCACAAACAGCAATGTGATAATGAACAGATAATCTGTTTTAGTGATGTTGGTTGAGGAATAAATACTGGCCCCAGGACACCGGGGAGAACTCCCCTGCTCTTCTTCAAAATAGTGGTACAGGATCTTTTATGTCCACTTGAGAGGGCAGATGTCTCATCCGAAAGACAGCACCACCGACAGTGCAGTGCTCCCTCAGTACTGCCCCTCTCACACTCTGTATATCTCTCTTTCTTCCCTCTATTTATCTTTCCCCCTTGGTCATTCTGTCTCTTTCTTTCTCTATTTTTCTATGTGTGTGTGTGTGTGTGTGTCTCTCCCTCTCTGACTCAATCCCCACACTCTCTCCCACACACAGTTTCTGTCTCTCTGTCTCTTGTCCATCTTACTCTCTTCTAATCCTCACTTTCTCCCTCTCTCTCTCTCTCTTTCTGCAGCTCTCTGTGATTGGGAGGCCTGAGTATAACTGTTGCCTCTGACCTGTTGGATTATCAGTCTTTCGGATGAGACATCTGCCCTCTCAAGTGGACATAAAAGATTCTGTACCACTATTGTGAAGAAGAGCAGGGGAGTTCTCCCCGGTGTCCTGGGGCCAGGATTTATTCCTCAACCAACATCACTAAAACAGATTATCTGGTCATTATCACATTTCTGTTTGTGGGAGCTTGCTGTGCACAAATTAGCTGCCACGTTTCCCACATTACAACAGTGACCACACTTCAAAAGTACTTCATTGGCTGTAAAGCGCTTTGGGACGTCCTGAGGTTGTGAAAGGTGCTGGAGAAATGTAAGTCTTTCTTTGGACGGGATATTCATGTCTTTTCCAGCCGTATTCTTTCCCCCTCTCCCAGGACCCACTTGAGAGGGGCATTGATCAACAATCCAACAGATCACGGGATCGGTTCCGATGAAGAAGGCCCTTTTCAATCCTGTCCTTCCAGAATCCCATCACTCACCGATCACAGGTCTGTCATTCAGAGATTCGGCCCTGGGGAAATTGAAGAGAAGAGAGTGAGTCACATGGCAAATCAATCCGACCGTTTCAATCAATCAGTCGCCGAGATTCAGGGAGTCACAGGGAATATCGGCGCATCTCCTTTGAGTTATTGAAGTGGGTGGAATAATTCCCCGTGTTACACGGACCGGTTTAACCAGCCTGTTCTCAGGAGTCCACACAGAATCTGGGATTTCTGACGAGTTCTAGAATGTCCGGCACAAACACAATCTGCCACTCCATTTCGTGACCGCTTCCAATCATTGGTCAACACAGTCGTCTCCCATTAAACCCCCAATCTCTAGTGTGACCATCCATGAACACCCCTGACCCCACCGCAACCCCCGACCCCACCCCACCCACTGACCCCATCCCAACCCCATACCCCATCCCACCCCCTGATTCCACCTCAGCCCCTGACCCTATCCCACCCCCTGACCTGTCCCACCACCTGACCCCGTCCCACCCCCAGACCCCACCCCACCCCCTGACCCCATCCCAACCCCTGACCCCACCCTGACCCCACCCCAGCCCCTGACCCCACCGCAGCCCCTGACCCCAACTCACCCCCTGACCCCATCCCACCCCCTGACCCCACCACAGCCCCTGACCCCACCGCAGCCCCTGACCCCACCCCACCCCCTGACCCCACCCCACCCCCTGACCCCATCCCAACCCCTGACCCCACCCTACCCCCTGACCCCATCACAGCCCCTGACCCCACCACAGCCCCTGACTCCAACCCACCCCCTGACCCCATCCCACCCCCTGATTCCACCTCAGCCCCTGACCCTATCCCACCCCCTGACCCGTCCCACCCCCTGACCCCGTCCCACCCCCTAACCCTATCCCACCCCCTGATTCCACCTCAGCCCCTGACCCTATCCCACCCCCTGACCCGTCCCACCCCCTGACCCCGTCCCACCCCCAGACCCCACCCCACCCCCTGACCCCGTCCCACCCCCTGACCCTATCCCACCCCCTGATTCCACCTCAGCCCCTGACCCCATCCCACCCCCCTGACCCCGTCCCACCCCCTGACCCTATCCCACCCCCTGATTCCACCTCAGCCCCTGACCCCCATCCCACCCCCTGACCCCGTCCCACCCCCTGACCCCATCCCACCCCCTGACCCCACCCCACCCCTGACCCCACCCACACCCCTGACCCCACCACAGCCCCTGACCCCACCGCAGCCCCTGACCCCAACCCACCCCCTGACCCCATCCCACCCCCTGATTCCACTGCAGCCCCTGACCCCATCCCAACCCTGACCCCCATCCCACCCCCTGACCCCGTCCCACCCCCTGACCCCATCCCACCCCCTGACCCCGTCCACCCCCTGACCCCATCTTACCCCCTGACCCCAACCCACCCCCTGACCCCACCCTACCTCCTGACTCCCTCCAACCCCTGACCCTATCCCAGCCCCTGACCCGTCCCACCCCCTGACCCCACCCTACCCCCTGACCCGTCCCACCCCCAGACCCCACCCCACCCCCTGACCCCGTCCCACCCCCTGACCCTTTCCCACCCGCTCTCTGTTTTTGGGCTGGACAGCAGACGATGATCCTGAACTAATCCCAGTGTTGGATCTTTCTGTATCACTGACTGTTGTCTCTGGCTGGCTTAGTGCCCGTCACTCTGCTCTGTTTGCTCTGCCCCCTCTCTATGGGACCCTTGTCTCCCCCTCCACACCTTCCCTCACCATTCGCGCTTCGTATTAACCTCAGGACTGACAGAACGACCGGACACGAACCCAACCCCAAAATCTGCTGGTGGTTTCTCTGGAGTTTCAGCCCCTGTTCAGCTCCCGGTGTCCCTGAGCCCCAGATACACTCCAGCTGTAACCAGGGAAATGTGGGCAGATTGTTTGCAGCTTTCCTCGTTCAGCACAGCCTCTCTGCCAGTGCCCTGGGCTATAACCAGAGACACAAACACTGCTACTAACACACAGACAACATCCACCGCCCCACATCCCAGCACAAGCCCCCAGAGAAAGCCCCAATTTTAAACAGAATCTCACTCAGTCAGTTTGTTCATGGCTGTGAGTTTGCAGTTGGTGTTCTCTGTCGCCGGGATCGGGAGTCGAGTGGCTGTTGTCAGCGACAGGAAACTGGTTATACTGTGGCCCAATGGATGGGAGTTCCTCGTTGTGTCACAGCCTGGGAAACCACGGAGAAAATCTTTTAACTCTTTCCTTCACCTGAGAACAGCCTCGTCGGAGCAGCATGGTGCTGAGATTAAAGGAAGTTTTTGTTCCGCATTTAACAGACAAGGAGAAAAAAAAGTTTGGTTATGAAAATGGAGCAAAAAATCAGCAGTTAGCTCAGCTCATCGGATTCCTCCAAACGGCTGAAAGGGGAGAGCCGGCAAAAAATTCAAACTTAACGCTCAACACTTCGTTCACAGAATCACAGAATCTCACAGCACAGAAGGAGGCCATTCGGCCCATCGTGCCTGTGCCGGCTCTTTGAAAGAGCTCTCCAATTAGTCCCAGTCACCCTGCTCTTTCCCCATAGACCTGTGAATTTCTCCCCTTCAAGTATTTATCCAATTCTCTTTTGAAAGTTACTATTGAATCTGCTTCCACCGCCCTTTCAGGCAGCGCATTCCAGATCACAACAACTCACAGCGTAAAATAATGTTTCCTCATCTCCCCTCTGGTTCTTTGCAATCTCTGTACAAGTCACGCTGATCTCCACAGGGCACTTTCAGAATGTGTAGTGGAGCCTGACATTTCTGTGACGGCCCCAGCGCACTATTACTGTGTTGTGTTGGCCCCAGCGCACTATTACCGTGTTGTGTGGGCCCCAGCGCACTATTACCATGTTGTGTCGGCCCCAGCGCACTATTACCATGTTGTGTCAGCCCCAGTGCACTATTACCGTGTTGTGTCAGCCCCAGCGCACTATCACCGTGTTGTGTCGGCCCCAGTGCACTATTACCATGTTCTGGGGGCTACAGCGCACTATTACTGTGTTGTGTGAGTCCCAGCGCACTATTACCGTGTTGTGTGGGCCCCAGCGCACTATTACCGTGTTGTGCGGGTCCCAGCGCACTATTACCGTGTTGTGTGGGCCCCAGCGCACTATTACCGTGTTGTGTCGGTCCCAGCGCACTATTACCGTGTTGTGTCGGCCCCAGTGCACTATTACCATGTTGTGTCGGCCCCAGCGCACTATTACCATGTTGTGGGGGCCCCAGCACACTATTACCGTGTTGTGTGGGCCCCAGCGCACTATTACCATATTGTGTCGGCCCCAGCGCACTATTACCGTGTTGTGTCAGCCCCAGCGCACTATTACCGTATTATGTCGGCCCCAGCGCACTATCACCGTGTTGTGTCGGCCCCAGCGCACTATTACTGTGTTGTGTCGGCCCCAGTGCACTATTACCGTGTTGTGGGGGCTACAGCACACTATTACCGTGTTGTGGGGGCCCCAGCGCACTATTACCGTGTTGTGGGGGCCCCAGCGCACTATTACCGTGTTGTGTCGGCCCCAGCGCACTATTACCGTGTTGTGTCGGCCCCAGCGCACTATTACCGTGTTGTGTCAGTCCCAGTGCACTTTTACCATGTTGTGTTGGCCCCAGCGTACTATTACCGTGTTGTGTCGGCCCCAGCGCACTATTACCGTGTTGTGTCGGCCCCAGCGCACTATTACCGTGTTGTGGGGGCCCCAGCGCAATATTACCGTGTTGTGTCGGCCCCAGTGCACTATTACCGTGTTGTGGGGGCCCCAGCGCACTATTACCGTGTTGTGTCGGCCCCAGCGCACTATTACCGTGTTGTGTCGGCCCCAGCGCACTATTACCGTGTTGTGTCGGCCCCAGCGCACTATTACCGTGTTGTGTCAGTCCCAGTGCACTTTTACCATGTTGTGTTGGCCCCAGCGTACTATTACCGTGTTGTGTCGGCCCCAGCGCACTATTACCGTGTTGTGTCAGTCCCAGTGCACTTTTACCATGTTGTGTTGGCCCCAGCATACTATTACCGTGTTGTGTCGGCCCCAGCGCACTATTACCGTGTTGTGGGGGCCCCAGCGCACTATTACCGTGTTGTGTCGGCCCCAGTGCACTATTACCGTGTTGTGTCGGCCCCAGCGCACTATTACCGTGTTGTGTCGGCCTGGTCTAGTTGACGGCTCAGCTGTTTCTGTGATTCATTTGCTGATTCAGTTCATTTACATTCTGGAAATAACATTGGTGTCCTATTTCTGGCTCTCTTCGCCATGTGAAAATAGCTCAGCCATGATCCCATCGTGACAGCGTCCACACTGAATAGAGGAAGGAGGCACTAGGTTTAGACACACACAAAGACAAGGAATGAATGTACGACTCACTGGCATGAGTCTGCAGAGACTCCTTGGCCATATATCCTTCCTGAGGTGCGGAGCCCAGAACTGAAGGCAGTGTCCAGGTGGGCTCGGAACCGCTGAAGCTTCACTTCCTCACTTCTGTATTCCAGCCCCTCGAGATAAAGGCCGACATTCCATTAGCCTTTGTCATTACATTTTGTACCCGTGCACTGGCTGTTAGTGATTTGTGTACATGAGCACCCAAATCTCTCCACAGCTCCGAGTCTCTCGCCAATAAGAAAATATTCCGATTTGTCCTTCTTGGATCTAAAGTGGATGACTTCACACTGCCCCCATTGAACTCCTTTTACCACAGCGTTGCCCACTCGCTGAATCTGTTTCTGTCCCTTTGTAACTACCTGATCTCATTTACACAACTTACTGCGGCTCATAGTTGAGTGTCACCTGAAAACTTGAATATACAACTCTCTATACCTTCCTCCACGTCACTAATACATGCGGTGAAAAGCTGAGGCCCCAGGACAGATCCCTGGGGAACACCACTGGTCACATCCATCCAGCCAATCAGATTACATTCCCATTATCCCCAATCTGTTACCCACCCATGTCACAAGGTTACCTCCAGCTCCGTGCGCTCTCAGTTTTCCTACTAATATCTTCTGCGGAACCTTTTCAAACCCCTTTTAGAAATCCATATCAATACTATCCTCAGAAGGAGAAATTAGCCTCCTTTGCGCCTTCCGTGATAACCTCCGGGGGGAGTTAACGGGGCGCTACCGGCTTTGCGACCGGGCGCGGCGAGAGTACCAACACCTGCGAACTTCCCCTGCAGGTTAGCGGCGGCAGTAAACTCTAGCGCCACGGTCAGCTGCGCCCCAGAGATCGTGACATCATCTGGTGCGCAGCGCCCGGTACTGACCCGGATGCGAACTTGGCTTCCGCCCCTGCAGCATCGCCGGGCGTCGACACCGAGAGCTGGAGGAGGTGTGGTCACCGCGATGGCCGCTTGGGGAGTCGTAGTTAAAGGGATTGCTGGTGAGGGAGGCAAAAAATGTTTCATCAGGACTCTGTGCTTTTTTTCTATTTTTCAGGTGCCGCGCTTGATCAGCCCTGCAATAGTATCAGTAACCATGAAACTATCGGATTGTTGTAAAAACCCATCTGGTTCACTAATGTCCTTCAGGGAAGGAAAACTGCCGTCCTTACCCGGTCTGGCCGATATGTGACTCCAGACCCACAGCAATGTGGTTGACTCTTAACTGCCCTCTGAAATGGCCAAGCGAGACACTCAGTTGTAACAAACCTGCTACAAAAAATAATAAGAATAAAACCGGACGGACCACCCGGCATCGACCTTGGCACAGGCTATGGACATGGCAACGGCACACTTAGTCCAGTCAAGCCTGCAAAGTCCCCCTCACCAACATCTGGGGACTTGTGCCAAAATTGGGAGAGCTGTCCCACAGACTAGTCAAGCAACAGCCTGACATAATCATACTCACAGGATCATACCTTTCAGCCAATGTCCCAGACTCCTCCATCACCATCCCTGGGTATGTCCTGTCCCACCAGCAGGACAGACCCACCAGGGGTGGCAGCACAGTGGTATACAGTTGGGAAGGAGTGGCCCTGGGAGTCCTCAACATTGACTCCGGACCCCATGAAGTCTCATGGCTTCAGGCCAAGCATGGGCAAGGAAACTTCCTGCTGATTATCACCTACTGCCATCTCTCAGCTAATGAATCAGTACTCCTCCATGTTGAACACCACCTGGAAGAAGCACTGAGAGTAGCAAGGGCACAGAATGTACTCTGGGTGGGGGACTTCAATGTCCATCACCAAGAGTGGCTCGGTAGCACCACTACTGACCGAGCTGGCCGAGTCTGGGCCTGCAACAGGTGGTGAGAGAACCAACATGAGGGAAAAACCTACTTGACCTCGTCCTCATCAATCTACCTGTCGCAGATGCATCTGTCCATGACAGTATTGGTAGCAGTGACCACTGCACAGTCATTGTGGGGACGAAGTCCCGTCTTCACACTGAGCACACCCTCCATCGTGTTGTGTGGCACTAGCACCGTGCTAAATGGGATAGATTCAGAACAGATCTAGCAGCTCAAAACTGGACATGAGGTGCTGTGGGCCATCAGCAGCAGCAGAATTGTATTCCACCACAATCTGTGACCTCATGGCCCGCCATATCCCTCACTCTACCATTACCATCAAGCCAGGGGACCAACCCTGGTTCAACAACGAGTGTAGAAGAGCATGCCAGGAGCAGCACCAGGCGTACCTAAAAATGAGGTGCCAACCTGGGGAAGCTGCAACACAGGACTACATGCATGCTAAACAACGGAAGCAGCACGCTATAGACAGAGCTAAGCGATCCCACAATCAACGGATCAGATCAAAGCTCTGCAGTCCTGACACATCCAGTCGTGAATGATGGTGGACAATTAAACAACTAACGGGAGGAGGAGGCTCCATGAATATCCCCATCCTCAATGATGGTGGAGCCCAGCACGCGAGTGCAAAAGACAAGGCTGAAGCATTTGCAACCAACTTCAGCCAGAAGTGCTGAGCAGATGATCCATATCGGCCTCCTCCTGAGGTCCCCACCGCCACAGAAGCCAATCTTCAGCCAATTCGATTCACTCCACGTGATATCAAGAAACGGCTGAGCGCACTGGATACAGCAAAGTCTATGGGCCCCGACAACATCCCGGCTGTCGTGCTGAAGACTTGTGCTCCAGAACTAGGCGCGCCTCTAGCCAAGCTGTTCCAGTACAGGTACAACACTGGCATCTATCCGACAATGTGGAAAACTGCCCAGGTATGTCCTGTCCACAAAAAGCAGGGCAAATCCAATCCGGCCAATTACCGCCCCATCAGTCTACTCTCAATCATCAGCAAAGTGATGGAAGGTGTTGTCGACAGTGCTATCAAGCGGCACTTACCGATAACCTGCTCACCAATGCTCAGTTTGGGTTCCGCCAGGACCACTCAGCTCCAAACCTCATTACAGCCTTGGTCCAAACATGGACAAAAGAGCTGAATTCCAGAGGTGAGATGAGAGCGACTGCCCTTGACATCAAGGCAGCATTTGACCAAGTGTGGCATCAAGGAGCCCTAGTAAAACTGAAGTCAATGGGAATTGGGGAGAAAACTCTCTGCTGGCTGGAGTTGTACCTAGCACAAAGGAAGATGGTTGTGGTGGTTGGAGGTCAATCATCTCAGCCCCAGGACATCGCTGCAGGAGTTCCTCAGGGCAGTGTCCTCGGCCCAACCATCTTCAGCTGCTTCATCAATGACCTTCCCTCCATCATGAGGTCAGAAGTTTGGATGTTCGCTGATGACTGCACAGTGTTCAGGGCCATTCACAACTCCTCAGATAATGAAGCAGTCCATGCCTGCATGCAGCAAGACCTGGATGACGTTCAGGCTTGGGCTGATAAGTGGCAGGTAACATTTGCGCCACACAAGTGCCAGGCAATGACTATCTCCAACAAGCGAGCGTCTAACCACCGCCCCTTGACATTCAACGGCATTACCATCGCCGAATTCCCCACCATCAACATCCTCGGGGTCATCATTGACCAGAAACTTAACTGGACCAGCCACATAAATACTGTGGCAACAAGAGCAGGTCAGAGGCTAGGTATTCTGCGGCGTGTGTCTCACCTCCTGACTCCCCAAAGCCTTTCCAACATCTACAAGGCACAAGTCAGGAGTGTGATGGAATACTCTCCACTTGCCTGGATGAGTGCAGCTCCAACAACACTCAAGAAGCTCGACACCATCCAGGACAAAGCAGCCCGCTTGATTGGCACCCAATCCACCACCTTAAACATTCACTCCCTCCACCACCGGCGTACCGTGGCTGCAGTGTGTACCATCTACAAGATGCACTGCAGCAACTCGCCAAGGCTTCTTCGGCAGTACCTCCCAAACCCGCGACCTCTTCCACCTAGAAGGACAAGGGCAGCAGGCGAATGGGAACACCACCACCTCCAAGTTCCCCTCCAAGTCACACACCATCCTGACTTGGAAGTATATCGTCGTTCCTTCATCGTCGCTGGGTCAAAATCCTGGAACTCTCTCCCCAACAACACTGTGGGAGCACCTTCACCACACGGACTGCAACGGTTCAAGAAGGCGGCTCACCACCACCTTCTCAAGGGCAATTAGGGATGGACAATAAATGCCGGCCTTGCCAGCGACGCCATCCCATATCCCATAAACAAATTTTAAAAAACTGCTCAGTCACTCTGTCCCTGATGATCGATCCCAGTAACTTCCCCACACCTAGAATCATAGAATCATAGAAATTTACAGCACAGAAGGAGGCCATTCGGCCCATCTTGTCCGTGCCGGCCGACAAAGAGCTCTCCAGCCTAATCCCACTTTCCAGCTCTTGGTCCGATGCCCTGTAGGTTACGGCACTTCAAGTGCATATCCAAGTACTTTATAAATGTGATGAGGGTTTCTGCCTTTCAGGCAGTGAGTTCCAGACCCCCACCACCCTCTGGGTGAGAAAGGTTCTCCTCAACTCCCCGCTCAACCTCCGACCAATTACTTTAAATCTGTGCCCCCTGGTTATTGACCTCTCTGCTAAGGGAAATAGATCCTTCCTATCCACTCTATCTAGGCCCCTCATAATTTTATACACCTCAATTAAATCTCCCCTCAGCCTCCTCTGTTCCAAATAAAACAGACCCAGCCTATCCAATCTTTCCTCATAGCTAAAATTCCCCAACATCCTCGTAAATCTCCTCTGCACCCACTCTAGTGCAATCACATCCCTCCTGTAATGTGGTGACCAGACATTAATCTGACAGGTCTGTAGTTTCCTGGTTTCTCTCTCCCTCCATTCTTAAATAATTGAGTGACTTTGGCAATTTTCCAATCCTTGGGCACAGTTCCTGAATCCAGGGAGCTTTGGAAGATTATGGCGAACACATTTGCAATTTCCCCATCTGTTTCCTTTAATACTTTCGGGTGGTCCTGGAGATTTGTCTATCTTAATTCCCATTAGTTTCTTAATTACTATTTCTTTAAACTTATATTAAATTTACTAAATTGGGTGCGTTTAAAGAACTAGGCACTATGAATCCGAGAAGAGGCAGGAATAGATTTCTTGGGGTGAAATCTCCTCACTGCTCGGGCAATAATCGGGAGTGGATCATCCGCTCTTTGCAGAACTGCATGGTCTTCATTCTATTGAAAAATAAGGAATGAAAATTGGTCGGATTCTACAATCCGCTCCCCCAGATTATTGCGCAGGTGGTGGAGGGAAATTTGTCCCCCGCCCCCCCCCCCACTTTAAACATGACACCAAATTCTGACCCACCTTACAAATTTAATCCTGAGAGGTCAGAGTACGGCTCATCCCAGTCCCCATCAAACTGTGCCGGGATCCTGAGACAGGGCTTTCTCCACAGTCCCACCATCGTTAATCACACTTCGGAAGTTTCCATGTTTGCTCTGAGTCTCAGGGCCCATCGTGATGGGCCGAATGGCCTCCTTCTGTGCTGTAAGATTCTATGATCCTATAAAAAAGAGGCCATTCGGCCCATCGTGCCTGTGCCGGCTCTTTGAACGAGCTCTCCAATTAATCCCACTCCCTGCTCTTTCCCCACAGCCCTGCACATTTTTCCCCTTCAAGTATTTCTCCAATTCCTTTTCGAAAGTTACTATTGAATCTGCTTCCACCGCCCTTTCAGGCAGCGCGTTCCAGATTCTAAAAACTGAATTTAAATTCTCAAACTACCATAGTGGGATTTGAGCTCCCGTTCTCTGGATTATTAGTCCAGTAACAGAACCGCTACACCCCCCGTACCCTGAGAGCTCGCGGGCAGGGGCTGCTGTTGAAGTAAACTTGGCGAGTTGCTGTACTGCCCCCTGTGGACCGTACACAGTGCAGCCACGGCCTGCCAGTGAGCCAGGGGCCGATACTGGGTCCAGTGGCGGGGCACAGATCAAGGGAACGTCTCCCCTGGATGGTGTCGCGCTTCTCGAGTATTGTTGCAGCTGCTCCCACCCAGGCGAATGGTGAATATTCCAGCACACTGCTGACTCTAAGTGAAAATCAATTGGGCAGGAGGGAGCAGGGAGGGAGGGAGCAGGGAGGGAGGGAGCAGTCAGGGAGGGAGCAGGGATGGAGGGACCAGCGAGGGAGGGAGCAGTGAGGGAGGGAGCAGGGATGGAGGGACCAGGGATGGAGGGAGCAGGGATGGAGGGAGCAGTGAGGGAGGGAGCAGGGATGGAGGGACCAGCGAGGGAGGGAGCAGTGAGGGAGGGAGCAGGGATGGAGGGAGCAGTGAGGGAGGGAGCAGGGATGGAGGGAGCAGGGATAGAGGGAGCAGTGAGGGAGGGAGCAGGGATGGAGGGAGCAGTGAGGGAGGGAGCAGCGAGGGAGGGAGCAGTGAGGGAGGGAGCAGCGAGGGAGGGAGCAGGGATAGAGGGAGCAGGGATAGAGGGAGCAGTGAGGGAGGGAGCAGGGATGGAGGGAGCAGTGAGGGAGGGAGCAGCGAGGGAGGGAGCAGGGATAGAGGGAGCAGGGATAGAGGGAGCAGGGATAGAGGGAGCAGTGAGGGAGGGAGCAGGGATGGAGGGAGCAGTGAGGGAGGGAGCAGCGAGGGAGGGAGCAGGGATAGAGGGAGCAGGGATAGAGGGAGCAGCGAGGGAGGGAGCAGCGAGGGAGGGAGCAGCGAGGGAGGGAGCAGCGAGGGAGGGAGCAGCGAGAGAGGGAGCAGGGATGGAGGGAGCAGCGAGGGAGGGAGTAGGGATGGAGGGAGCAGTGAGGGAGGGAGCAGCGAGGGAGGGAGCAGGGATAGAGGGAGCAGTGAGGGAGGGAGTAGGGATGGAGGGAGCAGGGATGGAGGGAGCAGGGATGGAGGGAGCAGGGATGGAGGGAGCAGCGAGGGAGGGAGCAGCGAGGGAGGGAGCAGCGAGGGAGGGAGCAGGGATAGAAGGACCAGGGATGGAGGGATCAAGGATGGAAATTCCAGAGGAGAATCCTGGCCTCCATGAAACATACTCCAGTTGGAATGCCGTGGCCCGGGTTCTTTGGATTTTCCTGCACAGGCAGCGAGCCGTGATGCTGGACCTGAGTGTGGGGTTAAAAAGCACAACAGTCGAGTGAAATAGAAAAGCTTGTGGTCTCTCTGCGGAATGAGTCACTGTTTTACCAGAGTTGTGTATTTTTCCACAGGCCTGGTTACAGAGAACCACATTCCTGGCAAGTGTCACAGAGCCTCGTAAATTCCAGCTGAAACCAAGCTCAGCACTGATGCAGCTCCGGCTCCAGTTCCTCTGGTCGATGACTCAGAATTATCAGTGTAACCGACACCAGCTCGCCCTGCGGCCGGGGGCCAGTGAGTGTTGCTGAGCATCGCTGGGATTCTCCATCTCACTGCCTTAACCAACAGCTCGGGACCTTCCCCGCTCGAAGCTGATTTTTATTCGTCCTTTTGTTTCCTGCTGATTACCGCTACATTTTTCTAGGATAGAGAATTTCCCCCCTGTACCTCAATCCCTGGATTTAGAGGTGATCTAATCGAAGTGTTTAAGATGATTAAAGGAGTTGATAGGGTAGAGAGAGAGAAACTATTTCCTCTGGTGGGGGGAGTCCAGAACAAGGGGGCAGAACCTTAAAATTAGAGCCAGGCCGTTCAGGGGTGATGTCAGGAAGCACTTCTTCACACAAAGGGTAGTGGAAATCGGGAACTCCCTCCCCCTAAAAGCTGTTGAGGCTGGGGGTCAATAGAAAATTTTAAAACTGAGATCGATAGATTTTTTGGGGTATGGTATATTAAGGGTATTAAGGGATATGGAACCAAGGCGGGTAAATAGAGTTGAGATGCAGATCAGCCTTGATCTCAGTGAACAGAGGAACAGGCTCGAGGGGCTGAATGGCCTCCTCCTGTTCCTGTGTAACAGGCTCGAGGGGCTGAATGGCCTCCTCCTGTTCCTGTGTAACAGGCTCGAGGGGCTGAATGGCCTCCTCCTGTTCCGGTGTAACAGGCTCGAGGGGCTGAATGGCCTCCTCCTGTTCCTGTGTAACAGGCTCGAGGGGCTGAATGGGCTCCTCCTGTTCCTGTGTAACAGGCTCGAGGGGCTGAATGGCCTCTAACAGGCTCGAGGGGCTGAATGGCCTCCTCCTGTTCCTATGTAACAGGCTCGAGGGGCTGAATGGCCTCCACCTGTTCCGGTGTAACAGGCTCGAGGGGCTGAATGGCCTCCTCCTGTTCCTATGTAACAGGCTCGAGGGGCTGAATGGCCTCCACCTGTTCCGGTGTAACAGGCTCAAGGGGCTGAATAGCCTCCACAGTAAGCTGTGAGGAGAACACAAAGAGTCTGCAAAGGGATATAGACAGACTAAGTGAGTGGACAGTAAGGTGGCAGATGGAGTATAATGTAGGGAAATGTGAGGTTATTCACTTTGGTAGGAAGAATAGAAAAACAGAATATTTTTTAAATGGTGAGAAACTTTCAAATGTTGGTGTTCAGAGAGATTTGGGTGTCCTCATGCAAGAAACACAGAAAGCTAGCATGCAGGTACAGCAAGCAATAAGGAAGGCAAATGGCATGTTGGCCTTTATTGCAAGGAGGTTGAAGTATAAGAGTAAGGAAGTCTTGCTACAATTGTACAGGGCCTTGGTGAGACCACACCTGGAGTACTGTGCACAGTTCTGGTCTCCTTATCTAAGGAAGGATATACTTGCCTTGGAGGCGGTGCAATGAAGGTTCACTAGATTGATTCCTGGGACGAGAGGGCTGTCCTATGATGAGAGATTGTGTGGAATGGGCCTATACTCTCTGGAGTTTAGAAGAATGAGAGGTGATCTCATTGAAACATACAAGATTCTGAGGGGGATTGACAGGGTAGATGCAGGGAGGATGTTTCCCCTGGCTGGAGTGTCTAGAACTGGGGGGCACAGTCTCAGGATAAGGGGTCGGCCATTTAAGACTGAGATGAGGAGGAATTTCTTCACTCAGAGTAGTGGTGAATCTTTGGAATTCTCGGCCCCAGAGGGCTGTGGATGCTGAGTCGTTGAGTATATTCAAGGCTGAGATCGATAGATTTTTGGACTCTAGGGGAATCAAGGGATATGAGGATCGGGCGGGAAAGTGGAGTTGAGGTCGATGATCAGCCATAATCTTATTGAATGGCGGAGCAGGCTCAAGGGGCCATGTGGCCGAATCCTGCTCCTAATTCTTATGTTCTTATGTTCTAATGTAACAAGCTAGAGGGGCTGAATGACCACCTCCTGTTTCTATATTCCTATATCATACAGCTGCAGCTGCCCTTCTGCTGGCCTAGCCGAGATCAGCTTACTCAGCATAGACCGGGGATCCAACCAGGAACCCTCTGGGCTGAATGACTCACCGATAAACAGATTGAGCTCATTCGGGAGATTCCAGAACAGAACTTATAATTGCTGAGTCTCTGCACGCACATCAGACAATGTCCCAAAGGCAAAGGCATTGATTTTTATCTCAGTCCCTGCTGGTGTGGGTCTCAGTCCCTGCTGGTGTGTCTCAGTCCCTGCTGGTGTGGGTCTCAGTCCCTGCTGGTGTGTCTCAGTCCCTGCTGGTATGAGTCTCAGTCCCTGCTGGTGTGGGTCTCAGTCCCTGTTGGTGTGTCTCAGTCCCTGCTGGTATGAGTCTCAGTCCCTGCTGGTATGAGTCTCAGTCCCTGCTGGTGTGGGCCTCAGTCCCTGCTGGTGTGTCTCAGTCCCTGCTGGTGCGTGCCTCAGTCCCTGCTGGTGTGTGTCTCAGTCCCTGCTGGTGTGGGTCTCAGTCCCTGCTGGTGTGTCTCAGTCCCTGCTGGTATGAGTCTCAGTCCCTGCTGGTGTGTCTCAGTCCCTGCTGGTGTGGGCCTCAGTCCCTGCTGGTGTGTCTCAGTCCCTGCTGGTGCGTGCCTCAGTCCCTGCTGGTGTGTGTCTCAGTCCCTGCTGGTGTGGGTCTCAGTCCCTGCTGGTGCGTGCCTCAGTCCCTGCTGGTGCGTGCCTCAGTCCCTGCTGGTGCGTGCCTCAGTCCCTGCTGGTGTGTGTCTCAGTCCCTGCTGGTGCGTGCCTCAGTCCCTGCTGGTGCGTGCCTCAGTCCCTGCTGGTGCGTGCCTCAGTCCCTGCTGGTGCGTGCCTCAGTCCCTGCTGGTGTGTCTCAGTCCCTGCTGGTGCGTGCCTCAGTCCCTGCTGGTGTGTGCCTCAGTCCCTGCTGGTGCGTGCCTCAGTCCCTGCTGGTGCGTGCCTCAGTCCCTGCTGGTGCGTGCCTCAGTCCCTGCTGGTGTGTCTCAGTCCCTGCTGGTGCGTGCCTCAGTCCCTGCTGGTGTGTGTCTCAGTCCCTGCTGGTGTGGGTCTCAGTCCCTGCTGGTGCGTGCCTCAGTCCCTGCTGGTGCGTGCCTCAGTCCCTGCTGGTGCGTGCCTCAGTCCCTGCTGGTGTGTGTCTCAGTCCCTGCTGGTGCGTGCCTCAGTCCCTGCTGGTGCGTGCCTCAGTCCCTGCTGGTGTGTGTCTCAGTCCCTGCTGGTGTGGGTCTCAGTCCCTGCTGGTGTGTGTCTCAGTCCCTGCTGGTGCGTGCCTCAGTCCCTGCTGGTGTGTGTCTCAGTCCCTGCTGGTGTGTGTCTCAGTCCCTGCTGGTATGAGTCTCAGTCCCTGCTGGTGTGTGTCTCAGTCCCTGCTGGTGTGGGTCTCAGTCCCTGCTGGTGTGTGTCTCAGTCCCTGCTGGTGCGTGTCTCAGTCCCTGCTGGTGCGTGCCTCAGTCCCTGCTGGTGTGGGTCTCAGTCCCTGCTGGTGTGTGTCTCAGTCCCTGTTGGTATGAGTCTCAGTCCCTGCTGGTGCGTGCCTCAGTCCCTGCTGGTGCGTGCCTCAGTCCCTGCTGGTGCGTGCCTCAGTCCCTGCTGGTGCGTGCCTCAGTCCCTGCTGGTGCGTGCCTCAGTCCCTGCTGGTGTGGGTCTCAGTCCCTGCTGGTGTGGGTCTCAGTCCCTGCTGGTGTGGGTCTCAGTCCCTGCTGGTGTGGGTCTCAGTCCCTGCTGGTGTGGGTCTCAGTCCCTGCTGGTGTGGGTCTCAGTCCCTGCTGGTGTGGGTCTCAGTCCCTGCTGGTGTGGGTCTCAGTCCCTGCTGGTGTGGGTCTCAGTCCCTGCTGGTGCGGGTCTCAGTCCCTGCTGGTGTGGGTCTCAGTCCCTGCTGGTGTGGGTCTCAGTCCCTGCTGGTGTGGGTCTCAGTCCCTGCTGGTGTGGGTCTCAGTCCCTGCTGGTGCGGGTCTCAGTCCCTGCTGGTGTGGGTCTCAGTCCCTGCTGGTGTGGGTCTCAGTCCCTGCTGGTGTGTGCCTCAGTCCCTGCGACATTCAGTTTCCCCCAGTGTCCTGTATCTGTGCGTTATAAGGAATATACAATTAAATCGTGCCCTGGCGGTATAAATACAACAGTCAATTTAATTCAGGAACCAGTTACGGATTTAAACAGCGAAAATTAATCAGCTGCTGGGTGAGAAACAGTAGATTTAACACAGGCAGACAGAGGAGGCAGGGGGGATAGCATTCCTTCAAAGTGTACCTGTGTTACTGGACTAATAATCCAGGGAACAGGAGCTCAAATCCAACCAGGGCAGTCTGAGAATTTGAATTCATTTTTTAAAAATCTGGAAATAAAAAGTAGGTCTCAGTAAAAGTGACGGTGAAACTATCGGATTGGGATTGATCTCACAGGTGTCACCGCACAAACTGACTGCAACATAAATAGGAAGAGGACAGAAGCAGCTGTGAAACCCCCACAAGACCAGACCTGTTCAACAAGAACTGATCAGAAATAGCGACAATGAAACAGGAAGGGGTTGTGTGAATTGGTGCTAAGTGTCACGGAAAGCAGTTCACTGAATAGCTGTTTATAGAACAAGAACTGATAGTCATTGAAATCAGCAGGGTGTTAGCAAGCGAATAGGAGCAGTGTGGAGCCATCAATATTGTCCCAGACACTGTATAGCACAATTACACTGCACTCCCGTTCAAGGAGCTCCCTCAGTACTGCCCCTCCGACAGTGCAGCGCTCCCTCAGTACTGCCCCTCCGACAGTGCAACGCTCACTCAGTACTGCCCCTCCGACAGTGCAGCACTCCCTCAGTACTGCCCCTCCGACAGTGCAGCGCTGGCTCAGTACTGCCCCTCCAACAGTGCGGCGCTCCCTCAGTACTGCCCCTCCGACAGTGCGGCGCTCCCTCAGTACTGCCCCTCCGACAGTGCAGCGCTCCCTCAGTACTGCCCCTCCGACAGTGCGGCGCTCCCTCAGTACTGCCCCTTCGACAGTCCAGCGCTCCCTCAGTACTGCCCCTCCGACAGTACAGCGCTGGCTCAGTACTGCCCCTCCAACAGTGCAGCACTCCCTCAGTACTGCCCCTCCGACAGTGCAGCGCTCCCTCAGTACTGCCCCTCCGACAGTGCAGCGCTCCCTCAGTACTGCCCCTCCGACAGTGCAGCGCTCCCTCAGTACTGCCCCTCCGACAGTGCAGCTCTCCCTCAGTACTGCCCCTCCGACAGTGCGGCGCTCCCTCAGTACTGCCCCTCCGACAGTGCAACGCTCCATCAGTACTGCCCCTCCGACAGTGCAGCGCTCCCTCAGTACTGCCCCTCCGACAGTGCGGCGCTCCCTCAGTACTGACCCTCCGACAGTGCAGCGCTCACTCAGTACTGCCCCTCCGACAGTGCGGCACTCCCTCAGTACTGCCCCTCCGACAGTGCGGCACTCCCTCAGTACTGCACTGGAGTGTCAGCCTGGATTTTGTGCTCAAGTCCCTGGCGTGGGGCTTGGACCCACAACCTTCTGACTCAGAGGTGAGAGAGCTACCAACTGAGCAATGGTTAAGTTAAGTCTTAATATTTCAATCTCTCCACCATTGGTGGCCGTGCCTTCTGTTGCCTCGGCCCTAAGCTTTGGAATTCCCTGCCTAGGCCTCTCCGCCGCTCTCTCCTCTAAGATGCTCCGTAAAACCTCCCTCTTTGACCAAGCTTTTGGTCGCCTGTCCTAATATCTCCTTATGTGGTTCGGTGTCAAATTTTGCCTGATAATCGCTCCTGTGAAGCGCCCTGGGACATTTTACTACATTAATACAAGTTGTATTTGCTAAGTTTCAGTAATGTCTGTAGTCCTATCTCTCTATAACCTGCAGTAATGGTGCTACACTCACATCCACTGGTCCTACAATCCCAATATCCAACTCCTGTGTGAAAGCTGAGGGAAAGTCTTTATTTTATATCCCCGACATTCCCTCCATTTCCTCCTTCATATCCCAGTGGCCCAGCCTTACCCTGACTATCCACTTACTACTAATGTGAATTTAGAAAGCCTTTTTATTCTCCTTTCTGTATTTTGCTAATATTCTCTCATGCTCCTGATTTTTAGTGCCCCCTTTTGTAGTTTTTTCTAGAAGAGAAGGGGAGTTGTTGTTTGTGGGATCCTGCTATGCACTATTTGGCTGCCAAGTTTCCCATTGAAGCCCCTCCCTCTGGGTGTCTAACAGACAGACATCGGTGTGCGTTCACAGAATCTCACAGCACAGGAGGAGGCCATTCGGCCCATCGTGCCTGTTCTAGCTCTTTGAAAACAATCCAATCAGTCCCACTCCCCCCGCTCTTTCCCCACAGCCCTGCAAATTTTTCCTTTTCAAGTATTTATCTAATTCCCTTTTGAAAGTTGCTGTTGAATCTGCTTCCACCGCCCTTTCAGGCAGATCATAACAACTCGTTGCGTAAAAGAGATTCTCCTCATCTCCCCTCTGGTTCTTTTACCAATCACTTTAAATCTGTGTCCTCTGGTTCTCGACCCTTCTGCCAATGGGAACAGTTTCTCTCCATCTACTCGGTTCAGACCCCTCATGATTTTGAACACCTCTATCAAATCTCTCCTTAACCTTCCCTGCTCTAAGGAGAACAACCCCAGCTTCTCCAGTCTCTCCACGTAACTGAAGTTCCTCATCCCTGGAACCATTCCAGTAAATCTCCTCTGCGCCCTCTCTAAGGCCTTCACATCCTTCCTAAAGTGCGGTGCCCAGAATTGGACACAGTACTCCAGTTGGGGCCGAACCTGTGATTTATAAAGGTTTGTTGTGCCCATTTTCCAGGTGTAAAATGGCAGCCGGTGCGGGGGGACGGGGGGGAGG
>JASTWF010000043.1:887614-917614 GCA_030390025.1 Squalus acanthias
GAGACAGAGACAGAGAGAGAGACAGAGAGAGAGACAGAGACAGAGAGACAGAGTGAGAGAGACAGAGAGAGACAGAGACAGAGAGACAGAGACAGAGAGAGCTGACATCTATCTTCAGTGTCTGGTGATTCGGGGGCTGATGTATCTCCCTGAAGCCCTTGCTTGATACAAACTGCCGCCCTAAAGGGCTGAAAGTGATCAGGTGTCGGTGTAGTAACATGCCGGGATTGTTCAGAATTGGGGCGGGGAGGGAGTTGGAGGGTCGGATTATTCCTGCTGGAAACACTGGCCTTGATGTGTGCGACACCACTTCCATCCGTTCCCTCAATCACTGGAGATCAGAACAATCCCTGTCTCGCCTGCAGCCTCCATCCTCGCTCCTCCCTGCCCGTGCCCCCTCTCTCTCTCTATCTCACCCATGCTGCTATGGTCAGCGCTCATCTCATCTTTTCTCCCTCGAACCTCAGCCACAAAAACCCCCGTCCGTCCAGCACATTCTCCCTCCCCCTGCACCCTCACTGTGCTGAAACCCAGACCCATCTCACACTCCAACTCATTCAGACCCAGGACCTCAAACCTGTGGAATTGGATAAATACTTGAAAAGGAAATAAATTGGAGGGCTATGAGGAAGGAGTGGGGTGGCGGGGGCGGGGGAGGTGCGTGGGACTAATTGGATACCTCTTTCAAAGAGCCCACACTGGCACAAGGGACCCTGGGGTAAAAATTCAGTTGGTTGCGCCTCCCGTTAGCGCCTTAAGAGGGCGCTAATGGGGCGCAAAGCCGCTAACGCCCGGGCGCAGCGATGTTTGCGCCGCTCGGGAACTTAACTAGAGATTGTGCGGCGGTGCTAAACTTTACCGCTGCGACCACCTGCGCGCGCAGATTGTGACGTCATTCCATGGTGCAACGCCCTTGTGGCGCCCCGGAGCGGAAATTGAGTGGCGCCCCCTGCCTTACCGCCTGGCGCATCCAACGACCAGAAGACTGGAACGCTATCAATCGCTGTGGGGCTGGGGGGGGCGCTATTTAAAGGGGGCCTCTTCCTGTCTTTTATTGTTGGTGGCATTTTTGAACTATGCATTCTGAGAGAGAGAGGGAGAGACTTCTGGAGAGATTCAACGTTGTGTGAAGGAGTTTTGGGTACTGAGCAGCACTTTGCAGGTTCATTTTGACTTGCCATTCCTTGTATCGATTTAGCAGAGACTGTGGGAGCTGCACTCTGAGCTCTTTGCCTGGTACTCTCCATTGTTCTTTCCAGCACATTTGATGTGCAAGTCTCTCCAGGCCGAGATTCAAGGCTGCAATGAACAGGATGTGGATGGAAAGCAAGATTAACCATCCCCTTTAAGAACTGGCCCGTGCCATTGTGTGTGTGTTCCATTGCTGACTGACATTACATGAGCTTCGCCAGCGCTCTGAGTTAGCGCCTCACTCCTTGGCCTTTGCGCCTTAAGACAGGTGTGCAGCGCCTGATTGAGCGCTCCACTCACCTCCCGGGGCGGTAAAAGTGAAGTTTCCAGTCAGTGCCGATAATTAGCGCCAGGCGCTAATATTTGCGTCCAGACGATATTTGCGCCCCAAATGGGGCGCGACCTAATTTTTACCCCCCTGTGTTTAAGCTTGTGTTTGACTCTGTGTTTGGTCCTGTGTTTGGTCCTGTGTTTGGTGCTGCATTTGGTACTGCGTTTGGTCCTGCATTTGGCCCTGTGTTTGGCCCTGTGTTTGGTCCTGTGTTTGACCCTGTGTTTGGTCCTGTGTTTGTCCCTGTGTTTGGTCCTGTGTTTGGTCCTGTGTTTGTCCCTGTGTTTGGTTATGTGTTTGACCTTGTGTTTGACCCTGTGTTTGACCCTGTGTTTGACCCTGTGTTTGGTCCTGTGTTTGTCGCTGTGTTTGGTTATGTGTTTGACCTTGTGTTTGACCCTGTGTTTGACCCTGTGTTTGACCCTGTGTTTGGTCCTGTGTTTGGTACTGTGTTTGGTCCTGTGTTTGGTCCTGTGTTTGGTCCTGTGTTTGGTCCTGTGTTTGATCCTGTGTTTGGTCCTGTGTTTGACCCTGTGTTTGGTCCTGTGTTTGGTCCTGTGTTTGACCTTGTGTTTGATCCTGTGTTTGGTCCTGTGTTTGACCCTGTGTTTGACTCTGTGTTTGTCCCTGTGTTTGACCTTGTGTTTGATCCTGTGTTTGTCCCTGTGTTTGACCTTGTGTTTGACCCTGTGTTTGGTCCTGTGTTTGTCCCTGTGTTTGGTCCTGTGTTTGACCCTGTGTTTGACTCTGTGTTTGTCCCTGTGTTTGACCTTGTGTTTGACCCTGTGTTTGGTCCTGTGTTTGTCCCTGTGTTTGGTCCTGTGTTTGACCCTGTGTTTGACTCTGTGTTTTGTCCTGTGTTTGGTCCTGTGTTTGGTACTGCGTTTGACCCTGCATTTGGTCCTGTGTTTAGTCTTGCATTTGGTCCTGTGTTTGGTACGGCATTTGGTTCTGAGTTCGGTCCTGTGTTTGGTACTGCGTTTGGTCCTGTGTTTGGTCATGTGTTTGGTTGTGCGTTTGAACCTGCGTTTGGTCCTGTGTTTTTGCGATGTTACTCTTTCCCGTGGATTTTCCATCTGTGGGTTTGTATTTTCGAAGCTGATTCTCACGTTGCCTTTTGTCTTGTCTCTCCACAGATTTGGGCGGCCATGCCAGTCGGGATCTTTGCCGTGTGCCTGCTCGTGGCCGCGTCTGTCATCGATCACCCGTTCATCTTCCAGCAGGCCAGCCGGAGCGTGGAGCAGGAACGGGAGCGGGAAACCCTGAGCAGGATGAAGGAGCGGGAGGAACAGCTGCGAGCCGAGATGCTGCTTCTGGAGAAGGAATTCGCCGAGTCGTTGTCGGCGGGATCGGGGTCGGGGTCGGGCGGGGAGCCGGCGAGGGAGGAGGAGCACGGCTGGAACCTGTGGAGCGCCCTGTCCATCGCGGCCTTCCTGCTGCTGGAGATCTGGAGGCAGGACGCAGACCCCCGATCCTTGCAGGAGTTGATCGGCGAGGACGAAGACTCAGACGCCCTCGGAGACTCTACATGGTCCGTGGCGCTCCCAGACCACCAGATGCTGGCCAGGTTTTACGAGAGATGCGTGAGGGTGCCGGGTAACGAGTTGTCCAGGACCCAGGAGCTGGTGGAGGGCTGCGCCGACGATTTACTGGAGGCTCTACGGAGCGTGTGCAACCGGGATCTGGACATGGAGGTGGAGGAATGCATTGGCATCGGGAGTCTGTACGAGAATTGGAGGGTGGAGAAGCCCCTGGTGTGCGACCTGATTGTGCCCTTCAGTCCCCCCGAGCCTTACTGTTTCAGAGCCGACCTGATGGGGTTGGGAGCAGGTGTCTGCCCGGGCGAGCAGGGCTATGGGAAGATCCGCGTCCTCAATCCAAAGGAGGACTCATCCTCCTGCCTCTGTGGAAGGACCCACTTGGGGGAGGACATGTTGTGTCTGGTGCATGGCCAGCAGGTCCCGGGGAGCAAGCCGGATGGATCGGAGCAGAAAGTGGAGTTGCTCTGGTCCGCCACCGCGCCCTATTTGGCCAAGGCTCAGGTGATCAGGTGGTTCCAGATGGCCCTGACCAAAGCCTGGGCCAAGATCTCACACAAGTACGACTTTGAGCTCTCCTTTCGCGATCTGGACAGGCCGGGAGCCCTGAAGATAAGGCTTCGCTCTGGGAAGACCGTGCTCTTCAACATCTCGCCTGTGGTGGAGTTTGAAAGCTCTGATGTTTACTTCATGCCCGTTTTCTCCAGCGATGCCCAGCCCGGCTCCGTCCAGTCGAACGACACGTCCTGGCCTTTGACCTTCGCCGTGTACGAGAAGCGGTTTCTCAGGTCGATGGCGAAGAAGCTTCCGGAGAGCTCGTGCCACCTGGTGTGTCTGCAGATTGTCTCCTTCCTCCACCAGAAGCAGTGTAACCTGTCAGGGCCGAGCGGTCTCACCCAGTATCACCTCAAGACCGCCCTGCTGCACCTGTTGTCTAGCCGGCCCCCAGCCGAATGGCACCAGTCCTGTCTCCAGCTCCGCCTGCGGGAGTTCCTCAGGTTCCTGCAGAAGGTTCTGCTGGAGAAACGTCTCAATCACTTCATTATCGGCAACAGTGTCGCCCTGCCCGACTTCGACATCCCCACCGTCTTCCGCTCGGCCGAGCCTCTCAACCTCTTCCGTGTCTTCGTCACGCACCGCGTGCTGTACCGACGGGCGCGAGGGACCTTGGCGGAGATGCTGAAGAATGCGGCCGTCCTGATTCGGGAGTACAGTCTGGGGAGTCCCAGCGAAGACGGGATCAGAGCGAGGCACAAAGCAGCAGTGGTGGAACCGAGCGAGGCTCAGAGGTCAGGACATACGCACAGTCCCTCTTCATCGCTCGATACGAGGAGCTGCTTCAGCCCAGACTGAGCCAAGGCCAAATACACAGGGCTGCACCAAACCGTAGGGATTGCACTGGGAACACAAATGGAGGGACTCAGAGTGCCTGATCGTCCGTTACAGCACTGTGGCCCTTTCCCCATTGAGGCTCGGATCGGAATCCAGGCCGGACTCCTGAGAGAAAAGTCCCTGCTCTGTGCCGGGGGAGACTGTGAGCCCCAGGGTCCAGAGCACAGCACTGACTGTAAGTCGGCATCAGTTGGCAATCTCACTCAGAGTGCTGGAAATAAAAGTTCATACTGTGCATTCAGGCACTTTTCTGAGCTTGGAGTTAAGGTATCCTGTCAAAACAGTGCAGAGGGAGCTTTACTCTGTATCTAACCCGTGCTGTACCTGGTGTGGGGAGGGGGGAGGGGAGGATCAGGGAGTCTAGAGGGAGCTTTATTCTAACGCTGTTCTGGGAGTGTTTAACACTGGGTGCCTGAGATAAAAAGTGTTCCAATTTGCAGCATAAAATTCACATTTAAAATCCCGCCAAGTTGACCAGTTGGAAATTGAGTCTTTGCCCAGCAGCTCGTTTCTCTCAGAAAGCTGAGCAGCGACATTTCCAGCCTGTGTCTTGTGTGGTGGGGGTTTTATTGGGGGGAAGGGTCCGTCTCTCTGACAGGCCACTGACAACAGAGGAGCCCCTTAGCGGAGACCAGCCAATCAACAGCTGACTTTGCAGCACCGTAACTAATTGAACAAATAACCAGACATTGGTCTGCTCGCACTCGGGGGCTTCGGGGATCCTTGGAGGGACGGTATCTTATACAGGAGCTGTTCCAGTGATCGTGCTGTAGCTCACTCTGGGAGAGCACTCACCTGCTCCTGACCCAGGGCTGCTCTCTTCCCCATTCCTGAGCCTCCAGCAGCACTCTCACCTCCGATCTCCCATTCCTCTCTCTCCGGCTCCCTGTCTCCCATTCCCGTCTCTCTCTGGCTCCCTGTCTCCCACTCTCCTCTCCTCTCCGGCTCCCTGTCCTCCCACTCTCCTCTCTCTCGGCTCCGATCTCCCACTCTCTCTCTCTCCTGCTCCCTGTCTCCCATTCAGCCTCTCTCTCCGGCTCCCTGTCTCCACTCTCCCCTCTCTCCGGCCTCCCCTGTCTCCCTCTCTCCCACCACCTTCTCCTGTCTCCTCTCTCCTCTCGCTCCGGCGCCCTGTCCTCCCTCATTCCTCTCTCTCCGGCGCCCTGTCTCCCACCCGTCTCTCTCCGGCTCCCTGTCTCCCACTCTCCTCTCTCTCCGGCTCCCTGTCTCCCACTCTCCTCTCTCTCCGGCTCCCTGTCTCCCATTCCCGTCTCTCTCTGGCTCCCTGTCTCCCACTCTCCTCTCTCTCCGGCTCCCTGTCTCCCATTCCTCTCTCTCCGGCTCCCTGTCTCCCACTCTCCTCTCTCCGACTCCCTGTCTCCCACTCCTCTCTCTCCGGCTCCCTGTCTCCCATTCCCGTCTCTCTCTGGCTCCCTGTCTCCCACTCCCTCTCTCCGGCTCCCTGTCTCCCACTCTCCTCTCTCCCCGACTCCCTGTCTCCCACTCCCCTCTCCCCGACTCCCTGTCTCCCACTCTCCTCTCTCCGGCTCCCTGTCTCCCACTCCTCTCTCCGGCTCCCTGTCTCCCACTCCCCTCTCTCCGGCTCCCTGTCTCCCACTCCCCTCTCTCCGGCTCCCTGTCTCCCACTCTCCCCTCTCTCCGGCTCCCTGTCTCCCACTCTCCCCTCTCTCCGGCTCCCTGTCTCCCACTCTCCCCTCTCTCCGGCTCCCTGTCGCCCACTCCCGTCTCTCCGGCTCCCTGTCTCCCACTCCTCTCTCTCTCCGGCTCCCTGTCTCCCACTCTCCTCTCTCCAGCTCCCTGCTCTCGGCTCCTGGTTCTATGACACAGGCACTGAATTATCCAGGTGTGCAGCAAAAGCTTTTTGAAGTGTTGTACAGGACTTTGGGCGCTCAAAGGGTTAAGCTCTGTTTGTTGAAATATATTTTTCTATTTATCTTGTTAAAATGCACCTGTTGCAGAGTATCTGCGTTTTACGTTCTGGCCGGATCTGGTTTCATAGGAGCCCAGGAACAGGAGGAGGCCATTCAGCCCCTCGAGCCTGTTACACAGGAACAGGAGGAGGCCATTCAGCCCCTCGAGTCTGTTACACAGGAACAGGAGGAGGCCCATTCAGCCCCTCGAGTCTGTTACACAGGAACAGGAGGAGGCCCATTCAGGCCCCTCGAGCCTGTTACACAGGAACAGGAGGAGGCCCATTCAGCCCCTCGAGTCTGTTACACAGGAACAGGAGGAGGCCATTCAGCCCCTCGAGTCTGTTACACAGGAACAGGAGGAGGCCATTCAGCCCCTCGAGCCTGTTACACAGGAACAGGAGGAGGCCATTCAGCCCCACGAGCCTGTTACACAGGAACAGGAGGAGGCCATTCAGCCCCTCGAGCCTGTTACACAGGAACAGGAGGAGGCCATTCAGCCCCTCGAGCCTGTTACACAGGAACAGGAGGAGGCCATTCAGCCCCTCGAGCCTGTTACACAGGAACAGGAGGAGGCCATTCAGCCCCACGAGCCTGTTACACAGGAACAGGAGGAGAGACTAGTGATGCTCGGAGACGCTCGGAGAGACTGGCGACAGTCGGCAGTCTTGCTTCGATTTGTCTGCTTGTAAAATTCTGTGGCGGCAAAATTCTCACAAAACTTGATGAGGAGGAAAATAAATTGCAGCCACTCTTGGGTTGCTGCCTCTGGCTGGCCCGTTACTTGGCTCGGAGAAGGTGCGGATATTTACAGCACTGATACCGGTGTCACACACTGCCCTCCCGTAGCTCAGTCAAGCGGCTGCTCTTCATGCGTGAGTGTAAACAGCGAGTGTCGGCCTGCCCCTCGCCCCTCGGACCCCAGATACCGCGCAGGAACGGCACTCCTGGCTGACTGTTGCCGTGCCTACCCCGGGGGTGGGCGGGCGGTGATTGTAACGGACTGTGGGCCCCGCTGGGATCAGCCCACACAGCACGAACCGGGGGGGTGAACTGGGGGGTGAACCGGGGTCGTACCTAGTCTGCATGGCTCAACGTCTCACAGCTTTAGCCAGCCACGGCATCCTTTGTCTGGGCGGTGTAGTGAGGTGATCCAACCCCCACTGTCGCCTGGTCTCCATACGCCCACTCCCCATCACCAGGACACTGGTCTGGACAGAGCCGCTGGTGACACCACATTACCGGCTGGTGGAGCGCCAAATCTCACAGCATCCGAGAGTAGCAGACTCCTGGAGCCCAGATCCTGCCCGAGGAGCGAGTGACAGCCACAGCTTCTTGTCTGCAGCAGGTGTTCAAGTAGTTTAAACAGAATCTATTTTGTATTAAATGTGTATTTGTTACTGAATAAAAATAAAAGTTACTGCTGAGCAGCTTCAATTTATAAAACAAGTCGCAAGTTCAACCCGAGAGTGAGGGGATCGCCGGGAGAGCAGCCTCGGCAACACAGATCCCGGCACTGATCCAGCTTCATGATGTCAGTATCAGTCGTGGCTCAGTGGGTAGCACTCTCGCCTTGGAGTCAGAAGGTTGTGGATTCGTAGTCTCACTCCAGAGACTTGAGCACAAAAATCCAGGCTGGCACTCCAGTGCAGTACTGAGGGAATGCCGCACTGTCGGAGGGGCAGTACTGAGGGAGCGCTGCACTGACGGAGGGGCAGTACTGAGGGAGCGCTGCACTGTCGGAGGGGCAGTACTGAGGGAGCACCGTACTGTCGGAGGGGCAGTACAGAGGGAGTGCCGCACTGTCGGAGGGGCAGTACTGAGGGAGTGCCGCACTGTCGGAGGGGCAGTACTGAGGGAGCGCCGCACTGTCAGAGGGGCAGTACTGAGGGAGCGCCGCACTGTCGGAGGGGCAGTACTGAGGGAGCGCCGCACTGTCGGAGGGGCAGTACTGAGGGAGCGCCGCACTGTCGGAGGGGCAGTACTGAGGGAGCGCCGCACTGTCGGAGGGGCAGTACTGAGGGAGCGCCGCACTGTCGGAGGGGCAGTACTGAGGAGCGCTGCACTGACGGAGGGGCAGTACTGAGGGAGCGCTGCACTGTCGGAGGGGCAGTACTGAGGGAGCGCCGCACTGTCAGAGGGACAGTACTGAGGCAGCGCCGCACTGTCGGAGGGGCAGTACTGAGGGAGCGCCGCACTGTCAGAGGGACAGTACTGAGGGGAGCGCCGCACTGTCAGAGGGACAGTACTGAGGGAGCGCCGCACTGTCAGAGGGACAGTACTGAGGGAGCGCTGCACTGTCGGAGGGGCAGTACTGAGGGAGCGCTGTACTGACGGGGGGGCAGTACTGAGGGAGCGCTGCACTGTCGGAGGGTCAGTACTGAGGGAGCGCTGCACTGACGGGGGGGCAGTACTGAGAGAGTACTTCACTGTCGGAGGGGCAGTACTGAGGGAGAGCCTCACTGTCGGAGGGTCAGTACTGAGCCAGCGCTGCACTGACAGGGGGGCAGTACTGAGAGAGCGCCGCACTGTCGGAGGGGCAGTACTGAGGGAGCGCTGAACTGACGGGGGGGCAGTACTGAGGGAGCGCCGCAGTGTCGGAGGGGCAGTACTGAGGGAGCGCTGCACTGTCGGAGGGGCAGTACTGAGGGAGCGCTGCACTGTCGGAGGGGCAGTACTGAGGGAGCGCTGCACTGTCGGAGGGGCAGTACTGAGGGAGCGCTGCACTGTCGGAGGGGCAGTACTGAGGGAGCGCTGCACTGTCGGAGGGTCAGTACTGAGGGAGCGCTGCACTGACGGGGGGGCAGTACTGAGGGAGTACTTCACTGTCGGAAGGTCAGTACTGAGGGAGCGCTGCACTGTCGGAGGGGCAGTACTGAGGGAGCGCTGCACTGTCGGAGGTGCCGTCGTTCAGATGAGACGTTAAACTGAGGCCCCGTCTGCTCTCTCAGGTGGATGTGAAAGATCCCACAGCACTATTTTGAAGATGAGCAGGGAAGTTCTCCCCGGTGTCCTGGACAATATTTATCACTCAACCAACATCAGTAAAACAGTTTATCTGGTCATTATCACATTGCTGCCACATTTCCCACATTACAACAGTGACTACACTTCAAAAAGTACTTAATTGGCTGTAAAGCGCTTTACGACGTCTTGAGGTCGTGAAAGGCGCTATAGAAATGCAAGTCTTTCTTTCATTTTTCTGATTTAGTCAATTATCCAGTCAGTGATCCAGTCAGAGCCAAGGAACCAACCTGACTTCCCGAAGCTTGCTTTGAGCCTATGAGAAATGCGGCTGCCACGGCAACACGCACCAGGAGTTGGGCAGTGACTGGGCCCTCGACAGCTAGCTGCCTGCTCGATGGACAGAATCCTGGGATTCCCCAGCCCAGAACGCAGTGACCTCGGCTACAGTGCAGGGACCGAGTCTTTAAACACCTCACAGCCTGCAACCACACCTACATTTACACTGACCACATTTTATGGGATTTTTGCCAATGATCTCTCACCCCAGCCTCCCTCCAAACTTTCCCCAGACGCTCCCCAGACTTCCCCCCCAGACTCTCCCAGACTTTCTCCAGACGCGCCCCAGACTCTCCCCCCGCCCCCGCCCCCCCCCCCCCCCCCGGAAGGTGCAGACTCCTGTCTGGCGCTGGTTCCAGGGCTGACAGGCTCCGACAATACTTCACCTCAGAAGCAATTTTCAGCTGTGAGTCTAGACAGCGAGGACCTGAAAATAGTCAGGCCACAACCCCGCCTGTTCGCCCCGCAGGAATCTCTGCTGCCTGGCAACCCCCGGGGGTGGGGGAATCCCTGGCCTGAACCCCCTACTGGTGCCTCTTCTCACTGAGTGTACCAGCCCCCCACGCAGAGAGACTGGGCTAGAGAGAACTCTCGGCCCCTGTGGGTCACCGGCCTCCGAGGCTCCGTCCCCTACAAGGCCGACTGGGAACTCCCAGTGTACGTCAGCACCTGGAACGACCCAGTAAATTAGAGCCCCCCCCCACCCCCACCCGTGTGCAAGGAATTGTTTGACCATGGTGGGCATCACAGCCCAGACTGACCTGGAGTACACATGCGTGCAGTTTGCAGTCGGGGTCGCTGGATAGCAGGAGCCCCGGGCGATAGTCCCTGTCCCTGGCCCTGAGTGTTGAGGGTAGTTGGAGCCCCGGGCGATAGTCCCTGTCCCTGGGCGATAGTCCCCCTCCCTCTCCCTGGCCCTGGGCGATAGTCCCTCTCCCTGGGCGATAGTCCCTGTCCCTGGGCGATAGTCCCTCTCCCTGGCCCCGGGCGATAGTCCCTGTCCCTGGCCCTGAGTGTTGAGGGTAGTTGGAGCCCCGGGCGATAGTCCCTCTCCCTGGGCGATAGTCCCTCTCCCTGGCCCCAGGCGATAGTCCCCCTCCCTGGCCCCAGGCAATAGTCCCCCTCCCTGGCCCCGGGCGATAGTCCCTCTCCCTGGCCCTGGGCGATAGTCCCTCTCCCTGGCCCTGGGCGATAGTCCCTCTCCCTGGCCCCATGCGATAGTCCCTCTCCCTGGCCCTGAGTGTTGAGGGTAGTTGGAGCCCCGGGCGATAGTCCCTGTCCCTGGCCCTGGGCGATAGTCCCTCTCCCTGGCCCTGGGCGATAGTCCCTCTCCCTGGCCCTGGGCGATAGTCCCTCTCCCTGGCCCCATGCGATAGTCCCTCTCCCTGGCCCTGAGTGTTGAGGGTAGTTGGAGCCCCGGGCGATAGTCCCTGTCCCTGGCTCTGGGTGTTGAGGGTAGTTGGAGCCCCGGGCGATAGTCCCTCTCCCTGGCCCTGAGTGTTGAGGGTAGTTGGAGCCCCGGGCGATAGTCCCTCTCCCTGGCCCTGGGTGTTGAGGGTAGTTGGAGCCCCACGCCGACTGGTGCCCTTGCCCACATCAACTACCATCACAGAGCCGGGAAAGGATGGACAGACGCCTCTTTACAACGTCCTCCTTTAACCTGTCCTCATTTCCTATTAACCCATCGCAGACATGCCAACTGTCGTGAACTTATCGCAAGAGACGCGATTTCGAAGTAAAATTAAGCCTCACTCATGATCTCGCGATAGAACTGTCAAATCTTGCGATTTCTTTTCACCCCTCACAAAGCTGGTCGCGCTCACCTTCTGATGCCAGTAATCGGTTAGTGACAGACCAATGTGCTTCCAACCCGTGAGCAAAGGTCGGGGAAGCACCAGATGGTCTGTCCACGGCGGTGGATAGTGGTGAGTCCCAGGCTCCGCGATCCACTGCTCACACCCAACTCGTGTCTGCGTCTTTTTTCCTCTCGCTCTCCTCAAGGGAGCCAGGGCGCGGAGACGGTTGAATTGCTGCGATTTCTCGAAAGAGGCACGAATGCAGCACATGTGGATAAATGATGCACGGTTCCCGGCTCAACATAAATATACTACACACAGGCACATTAGCATCTGCCCGAGTGTCAATCACAGCCGCTACCACAGCAACCCTGCAAAAACAACTATCTGAGTGCGAGCGAGCGACCAGCACCCACACTGCAGCTCAACCAAATCCAAATCACGTTTAATTGCACTGGCTTCAACCAATTTGTAATTTTATTTTCTTTCTTTGAAACGACAGCGATGGGGGTAATCAATAACTAATTAATATTGATTACCCATTTACAATTCTCAAAGAAATCGCAAGTGAACCGGGCTTGATTTACTAAGAACAAAACCACATGTGTACATTTTGTATTTTATTTTAAAGTTTCTGTGTTTCAGATACATTTTCAATTAAATCAAATAAAGGTTGAAGCGTGTAAGAGCGTAAGCATAACTACTATTTTACTGAAAATGAAAAACACTACTCGCCCCCGTGCTAGCAACGGAAAAAAACAGATTTACACGTGCCGCCTACTTTAAGGGCCACAACTACAATAATAAAGGAACGTAGAGATGTCATTCCAATCACTGTCATTGTAACCTAACCCTAACCCTAACCCTAACCCTAACCCTAACGCATAGCAACGCAGGTAGGATTTTTAAAAAGTTTTTTGTAAAGCATTTTCAGATGCAATAATATAGTTTTAGTAAAGAGCTGTGACCTGTTAGAGATTAAATGTGCCACTAATGAGCTTTATAAACCGACTGTCAATCTATATTGGTTTATGTTTGAATAGAATAGCAACTCAGGATTTTTATACCAAATCCCTTGATTTTTAAGCATTTGCCTCTTGATTTATGAGACAGTGGCGTTGGCAATACTGCCCCCGACAGCAGCAACCTCAGGACAGCAAGTGCCGAACATTTACCAGCTTCACCAACCTTCCCGTTAGGCTCAATCTCGGAGCTCAGTCTCACCAGGAATTATCAACAGGGCTTGCGAGCTTGGTCAGTGCTGAGATAGGTAAAGGTGAGAGCACAGGCACAGCACAGCGGTGTCAGAGCACCGAGTGTGAGGACAGAAGCCAACAGACGGACATTAAACAGGAAGCTGGAAATCAAAAGAGGAACCAAATGGCTGGAAGACATTCAGCAGGTGAGGGAGGGTGTGTGGAGCGATCAGAGGAATGTGGAATGGCTCGTCAAAAGAGGAACACTGGCTGAGAGAACAGTGATCGTGTTCAAATGGAAAAGAAACTTCAGCATTGCCTACTGACAATCTCAGTGAAGCCCCAGCATGGTTCTGGCTAGAGTGGGCCCCGGTGCAGGAGAACAGCTGTACTGGGCAGGGATCACATTGATAAGAAAATAAGATTTAGGAGCAGGAGTCGGCCATACGGCCCCTCGAGCAATAAGATCATGGCTGATCATCGACCTCAACTCCACCTTCCCACCCCATCTCCATATCCCTTGATTCCCCTAGAATCCAAAAATCTATCGATCTCAGCCTTGAATATACTCAAGGACTGAGCATTCACGGCCCTCTGGGGTAGAGAATTCCAAAGATTCACCACCCTCTGAGTGAAGAAATTCCTCCTCAACTCAGTCTTAAATGGCCTACCCCTTATCCTGAGACTATGCCCCCTTGTTCTAGACACTCTAGCCAGGGAAACAACCTCTCAGCATCTACCCTGTCAATCCCCTTCAGAATCCTGTATGTTTCAATGAGATTGATAGTGAAGTGAGCTGAGCTGTAGCAGTCTGCGTTGCTGTAGGGGTACCTGGGCATGGGAAGAGCCACCACTGGGAACAAAAACAAGAAAAGGTTATTGCTAAACCTTTATAAATCACTGGTAAGGCCTCAGCTGGAGTATTGTGTCCAATTCTGGGCACCGCACTTTAGGAAGGATGTCAAGGCCTTGGAGAGGGTGCGGAGGAGATTGTCCAGAATAGTACCAGGGATGAGGGACTTCATCTAATCCCCTTCCCGCCTCAGGGAGGCGGCTCCCAGCACAGGTCGGGTACCCGCCTCCTGGGACATTGGCATGGAGGCGGGTTGGGGGCGGGATGGGTACGTGCCCCCCGAATCTGCAATTTTCCCACCACTCCCGCCTCCAAACCCGCCTCCATGGCGCTTGGAAATTCGAGCCCTATGCGTCTGTTATACGGACCCCAATTCTAGAATAAAACACTGCAATGCTTAATCATTCCAAAGACTTTCAATTTCGGGAGCAGAGGTACAGACTCAACCCGTCAGAGTTCTGACGAAAGGTCAGTGACCTGAAACGTTAACTCTGTTTCTCTCTCCACAGATGCTGCCTGACCTGCTGAGTGTTTCCAGCATTTTCTGTTTTTATTTCAGACACAACTCCTTTTGCTTTCAAAATGATATTTTGCACGATGAATATTGGGTGTTTACAGAATAGCACAGGGTACAAAGGAAGGCCGAGTATTTGTGCTCTCAGTGTGGTGACTGCCAAAGGGTTAATATCCATCGGGGGAGGGAGGAAGAGTGATTACGTAGAAAGATATTCTGGTGACAGAGACGAATGTTTCTCCTGCCCCAGTCCGGTCACAGCGGCCAAACAGCCAGAGGAATGTTGCTATCTTCAAACACAGGCAGGAAGGTATTTAGATAAAAACACACAAAGGGATTTGCTGAGTAATTCTGGGCTGTAAATCTATCGGATCCTGCTCACAAACAGCAGGCACACAGCCATAATAAATCTTTCCGAAATCTGAGTTTGTTAATTCAGCAGCCAGTCGGACGGAATGGACTCTTTATAAACTCACTGAGCTGCGATTGAATTTTCCCCTTTTTCTCAGGTCTCCCCAAACACAAGTCGTCTCTGCCGGCCAGACAGCACAGCTCCAGACAGCACAGTCCCAGACAGCACAGCTCCAGACAGCACAGACCCAGACAGCAGAGCCTCAGACAGCAGAACCCCAGACAGCATAGACCCAGACAGCACAGGCCCAGACAGTATAGACCCAGACAGCATAGACCCAGACAGCATAGACCCAGACAGCACAGTCCCAGACAGCATAGACCCAGACAGCGCAGCTCCAGACAACGTAGCCCCAGACAGCGCAGCCCCAGACAGCGCAGTCCCAGACAGCACAGTCCCAGACAGCACAGTCCCAGACAGCACAGACAGCACAGACCCAGACAGCACAGACCCAGACAGCACAGACCCAGACAGCACAGACCCAGGTCTCTGCTCCGCAAATAAAAAATAAAAAACAGGGAATGCTGGAAGCACGGAGCAGATCCATCAACATCGAGAGGGAACAGGGCAGGTCAAAGACCAGTGAAGGCCCATTAACCTGCGCTGTTCTATTCCAGACGCTGATGGTTGCTGTGCGCTTCCAGTTTTCCTGTTTCTATTTCAGGCTTCCAGCGTTTGCGGGTTTCTTTTCTCTTTATCTCCAGGGTTAATCTAAAGTTTGATTAAATCAGGAGGCAAGGGAACAGTCGATGCGAATCCTGGGTCAGTTTTATATCAGAGCCTTGAGGTCAGTGAGCGCACTGTGACGACGGGTGATAGTACAGCACGGTGTCTGATTGGAGAATGTGGTGCGATGGGAAGAGCATGCACGGGTCAAGGGAGCTGTGCTCAGGGGGTGTAGTCACAGGACTCAGGATTACGCTGAGCATACAGCTCGGAGAAGCCTTTGTAGGCTTTGCTGTCATTGGCAGTTGCCTTGACGGCGGGATCTTGCTGCATGGCCTGGATCCAGTGCCTGAGGGCTGGGGTGGGGTCCAGGAACCTGCACAAACAGGAAGAGAGAGTCAGTGAAAAGCGAGAGAAGCGAATCATTAACCAGCACGGGTCCTGAACAGATCCCAGCTCTGGGTTTTATATACACCCACCCCTCCTCCGTTCCCCAGCCAATAGCAAGGCTCACGCTCAGGCCTCAGCTGCTCTGTAACCGGTCATTGAGAAACATCCATATATAGAATGTACAGCACGGAAACAGGCCATTCGGCCCAACCAGACCGTGCCGGCCTTCACCCTCCATGTGAGCAAATAGTTCTAATCACATTTACCCGCCCTGTTCCCACATCTCTTTATCGCCTTTTCCTTTATCCTCCTCTCCAATCTAATCTTCAATGTTGACACAGTTTCTGCCTCAATCACTAATCCTGGGAGTGAATCCCACAGCCTCACAACTCTCTGTGTGAAGAAGTTTCTCCTGCCCTCTGTTCTAAATCTCTTACATTTAATCTTGTATCTTTGATCCCTCGTCCCAGGCCCCTCGCTGGGATGTGCACCAGTGACCCTTGAATGAACCACACCTCTCACGTGTTTTAGTCCAGGATGTTCTGGCAGTTATTAGTGACCAACTTCTAGTTCTAGCAGTCGTTATTAACTGATCACTAGTTCTAGCAGTCGTTACTAACTGATCACTAGTGCTAGCAATCGTTATTAACTGATCACTAGTTCTAGCAGTCGTTATTAACTGATCACTAGTGCTAGCAATCGTTATTAACTGATCACTAGTGCTAGCAATCGTTATTAACTGATCACTAGTTCTAGCAGTCCTGAGTGCCTGGTCACTAGGTGTTGTAGACTGCATTGATCCTGTACCGCAGGTACTGATAGCCAGGGTCCCTCTGCGGCTGATGCCCATCAGAACAGGTTAAAGAAGGAGACAGAGGCAGAACTCAGGCCTGGGTATGAGACTCAGTAATGTGTGGTATTTGCTGAACTATGGACTGGCCAGATGGACTCTCCCATTCCTCTGTTATTGAAGCAGCTTCAACAACAAATAACGAGCATCAAAAGGGTGGAAGTTACAAGCAGCGACGTTCCTCTATGAACATTAAACTCACCGGATCACACTCCTCGCTGCGGAATAAGCGAAGGAGTTTGAAGCCCCCCGTTAAACACTTGGGGGGGGGGGATAATTGGCTCGCACCCCTTTGGGGCGCTAACTTCGCCAGGGTGCTACTGGAAGCGCTCCCCCTCCCTCTTGGGGCGCTCCCATGGAATATCGCGGCGCCACGCGTGCCAACACCTAGGGCCGTGGTATTATAGGCCTCCACTGCTGGCCCACCGGGGAGCGGGGTGCCGGCAAAAGAGCCCGGCACTCGGAGTGCTGGACTGACGGATCGCGGCCGGCACCCCGCAGCAGGAGGCCAGAGGGGGCAGGTGTTGGCAGGCGGCCCCAAAAAAAAGGGCCCTTTAATTATTGCCGCCCCGGCCGCAAAAACGGCGCCCTGACCCTGTCGGACATAGCGTCCGGCGGAAGGTCAGGGGGCGCGAGTGGAATTTGCAGCCGGGGCGCAAGCGGGGCATTGCACACGACGATGACGTCATCGCCGGAGGCGCAGCGCCGCGGGGCGCTACCGGCTACTGCCACCGCTAATCTCCCGCTGAATTTCACTGGAGGCGTCAGCGGCGCCGCGCCCCAGGGCGTTAAAAGGAGGCGCAAAGCAACCGAATTTTTCCCCCTTGGACAGTAAGATCACAGACAGTCATTTCTCACTCGCTGGATTGTCCTGTTGGGATTATGTGGGTGTGGAGTTTTGGGAAGGGCTGTTCCTAGCGCTGGTGTCTCATTGAGGAATAAATCAGAAATCAGAACACTGAGCTCTGTGAGAATCTGCAATCTGGGAATTACTGAGACAGGGATTGAACGGTTCCGAGTCTCTGGAGGCTCCCCAGTACCACTGGCCAGGACAGGCACGTGAGCAATGCTTTAACGTCATTCTTGTTTCGATCTTTAAGGGTGAGGCTTCCTCCTTTTACAAAAGTGTTATTTATGCCCTTCCTGCGTCTAAGTTTTGTCCTGTTATGTAGCTGGGAGACCTCCTCCCTGACCCTCCCCTCTCCCCACCCCACCCAGGAACAGCACGGGTTAGATACAGAGTAAAGCTCCCTCTACACTGTCCCATCAAACACTCCCAGGGCAGGTACAGCACGGGTTAGATACAGAGTAAAGCTCCCTCTACACTGTCCCATCAAACACTCCCAGGGCAGGTACAGCACGGGTTAGATACAGAGTAAAGCTACCTCTACACTGTCCCATCAAACACTCCCAGGGCAGGAACAGCACGGGTTAGATACAGAGTAAAGCTCCCTCTACACTGTCCCATCAAACACTCCCAGGGCAGGTACAGCACAGGTTAGATACAGAGTAAAGCTCCCTCTACACTGTCCCATCAAACACTCCCAGGGCAGGTACAGCACGGGTTAGATACAGAGTAAAGCTCCCTCTACACTGTCCCATCAAACACTCCCAGGGCAGGTACAGCACAGGTTAGATACAGAGTAATGCTCCCTCTACACCATCAAACACTCTGGGGTGGATTTGACCCACGTTGCAGTAGTGAAAGGCTAGTGTCTGACCAATGCCACCACCCACTCTCTCATTAATGTCATTTTAATATCCCTTACTCACTTGCTCAACGAGAGGGACTCCAGGCGCTCGAACCAGGGCCACAGCATGTAGTCGATCATCGTCACTGAGTCACCACCGAAGAACTGAGTCTTTGGCCTGGCTAAATGCTGCAACAAACCAGAGGTTAGGACAGCGCAGCCAAGAGTGCTACTCCAGGACTACACACGCAAGGAGAATTGGAATGGGACAAGACCAGTGAGTCTTTCCGTGTGACCATGCACAGCCTCCAACGCCAGAACATTTCACGTTTCAACCCTGTAGGCGGTGAGACAGGGCAGGTAAACCATCGACCAGATAATGGAGCAAGTCTCCAGGGCATGAGGCAACCATTCCAATCCCCAGTGCTGAGCCCCTGGCCACTCACCTTCCAAAGGAAACAAGGAAACATGTAATGAGGAAAGGGTGTCAATCCAGCTGCTACCACAGACTCTGTCCAAAGCAGCCCATCGCGGACTCTATCCACCCATTCACTCTCCTGTTTCCCAGAGATAGTCAAGAAAAACTCCCAAATATTCATCAATCCTCACACCTCCACTGTCCAACGCTGGGCTGCTGCCCGCTGCTTCCCACAGTCAGGATCTATTTCTGCAATAATGCGTCGAATTCTTAGAATAAGGCATTTTTCTCCCTTCTCTCTCTGCTGCCTACATTCTCTGTACCACACTGTACTGACTCCTCTCTCATGCCATTTCCTCAGTGATGAAATCGGATTGTACTACTCCAGACTTGAGCACAAAATCCAGACTGACACTCCCAGTGCCAGTGCTGAGGGAGTGCTGCACTGTCGGGGGTGCCGTCTTTCGGATGAGACGTTAAACCGAGGCCCGTCTGATGTTGAAGATCCCACGGCCATTATTCAAAGAAGAGCAAGGGAGTTCTCCCCGGTGTTTTGGGGTCAATATTTATCGCTCAACCAACATCACTAAATCAGATTATCTGGTCATTATCACATTACTGTTTGTGGGATCTTGCTGTGCACATATTGGCTGCCGCGTTTCCTACATTACAACAGTGACTACGCTTCAAAAAGTAGTTAATTGGCTGTGAAGCGCTTTGGGACATCCTGAGGTGGTGAAAGATGCTGTAGAAATGCGAGTCTTTCTTCTCATTTATATTTATATTCTACATATCGTCAGCTTGGCTCAGTTGGTGCGATTTGTCTCTGAGCTCAGGCGTTTGTCAGAAGTGACATTAAAGGGAGACCCCGTTTGCCTGTTCCACTAGTTCAGGGGAACATTAAAGATCCCACGGCAATACTCGCAGAGCCAGTCTCTGCCCCCAATCCCCACACCACCACAATGCACTGTTTGCCCAGTTCCTGCTCCCCAGCCCCACGCCCAGTACGTGATTACGGTGTTTCCTGGATTCCCCCTTTACCTGTTCGAAGTTGTTGAGCTGAGCCTGGAATTCCTCCTCCATTTTAGACGTATCCTCGGATTTTCTCTTTCCCATCGGAATCTTGTACACGTAACCTTGTAGCTGGTGACAGAACAGGTGGAGACATTAACGACGGGTGGTGGAGCACTGTACACCTCACTGCAGGAGGTCGCTCAGTGCTGAAGTAACACTTAGCATCATGGCTCAGCATACTGTCCACACATACCCGCTCACCAGCACTGTTTAAAACCAGAGTTTCAATGAATGTGTGGAGCAGGCTGCGTGCTGTCTGTACGAGCAGCTTTTACAGTCATCAACTGCAAAGTTCAAGGTGACTCAGTGGGTATCACTCTCGCCTCGGAGTCAGAGGTCGTGGGTTCAAGTCCCACTCCAGAGACTTGAGCCCACAATCCAGGCTGACTGACTACTGAGGGAGTGCTGCACTGTCGGAGGTGCCGTCCATCAGATGAGACGTTAAACTGAGTCTGCCTCTCAGGTAGAAGAGCCCATGGCACTATTTCAAAGAAGGGCAGGGGAGTTGTCGCCAGTGTCCTGACCAATATGTATGCCTCAACCAACATCGCTAAAGCAGAGTCAACTCATGGCTGTTTGTGGGATCTTGCTGTTCACAAATGGGCTGCTGCGTTTCCTACAAAACACAAGGGACTCAAAGTCTTTATTAGCTGGGAAGCACTTTGGGATGTCCTGACTTTTTTTTACTTGTTCCTGGGATGTGGGCATCGCTGGCAAGGCCAGCATTTATTGCCCATCCCTAGTTGCCCTTGAGAAGGTGGTGATGAGCTGCTTCTTGAACCGCTGCAGTCCGTGTGGTGAAGGTGCTCCCACAGCGCTGTTAGGGAGGGAGATCCAGGATTTTGACCCAGCGACGATGAAGGATCGGTGATATATTGCCAAGTCAGGATGGTGTCTGACTTGGAGGGGATCTTGAAGGTGATGGTGTTCCAGGGGCCTGCTGCCCTTGTGCATTTAGGTGGAAGAGGTTGTGGGTTTGGGAGGTGCTGTCAAAGAAGCCTTGGCGAGTTGCTGCAGTGCATCTTGTAGATGGTACACACTGCAGTCACGGTGCGCCGGTGGTGGAGGGAGTGAATGTTTAAGGTGGTGGATGGGGTGCCAATCAAGCGGGCTGCTTTGTTTTGGATGGTGTCGAGCTTCATGAGTGTTGTTGGAGCTGCACTCATCCAGGCAAGTGGAGACTATTCCATCACACTCCTTACTTGTGCCTTGTAGATGGTGGAAAGGCTTTGGTGAGTCAGGAGGTGAGACATTCGCCGCAGAATACCTAGCCTCTGACCTGCTCTTGTTGCCACAGTATTTACGTGGCTGGTCCAGTTCAGCTTCTGGTTAATGGTGATCCCCAGGATATTGATGGTGCGGGATTTGGCAATGGTAATGCCGTTGAATGTCATGGGGTGGTGGTTAGACGATCGCTTGTTGGAGATAGTCATTGCCTGGCACTTGTGTGGCGCGAATGTTACCTGCCACTTATCAACCCAAGCCTGAATGTCGTCCAGGTCTTGTTGCATGCGGGCATGGACTGCTTCATCATCTGAGGAGTTGCGAATGGAACTGAACACTGTGCAGTCATCAGCGAACATCCCCATGACCTTATGATGGAGGGAAGGTCATTGATGAAGCAACTGAAGATGGTTGGGCCCAGGACACTGCCCTGAGGAACTTGTGCAGCGATGTCCTGGGGCTGAGATGATTGGCCTCCAACAACAACAACAACAACTTGTATTTATACAGCGCCTTAACGCAGTAAAACGTCCCAAGGCGCTTCACAGGAGTGTTATAAGACAAAAAATTGAAATAGAGCCACATAAGAAATTAGGGCAGATGACGTTTGGTCAAAGATGTAGGTTTTAAGGAGCGTCTTGAAGGAGGAGAGAGAGGTAGAGAGGAGGAGCGGTTTAGGCAGGGAATTCCAGAGCTTAGGGCCTAGGCAACAGAAGGCACGGCCACCAATGGTTGAGCGATTATAATCATGGATGCTCAAGAGGGCAGAATTTGAGGAGCGCAGATATCTCGGCGGGTTGTGGGTCTGAAGGAGATTACAGAGATAGGGAGGGGCGAGGCCATGGAGGGATTTGAAAACAAGGATGTGAATTTTGAAATCAAGGTGTTGCTTAACCGGGAGCCAATGTAGGTCAGTGAGCACAGGGGTGATGGGTGAACGGGACTTGGTGCGAGTTAGGACACGGGCAGCCGAATTTTGGATGACCTCAAGTTTACGTAGGGTAGAATGTGGGAGGCCAGCCAGGACAACGCTGGAATAGTCAAGTCTAGAGGTAACAAAGGCATGGATGAGGGTTTCAGCAGCGGATGAGCTGAGGCAAGGAGGTGGAAATAGGCGGTCTTTGTTATGCCATGGATATGTGATCGGAAGCTCATTTCAGGGTCAAATATGACACCAAGGTTGCGAACAGTCTGGTTGGGCCTCCGACAGATGTTAGGGAGAGGGATGGAGCAACCACAACCATCTTCCTTTGTGCTAGGTATGACTCCAGCCAGTGGAGAGTTTTCCCCCCGATTCCCATTGACTTCACTTTTACTAGGGCTCCTTGATGCCATGCTCGGTCAAATGCTGCCTTGATGTCAAGAGTAGTCACTCTCACCTCACCTCTGGAATTTAGCTCTTTTGTCCATGTTTGGACCAAGGCTGTAATGAAGTCTGGAGCCGAGTGGTCCTGGTGGAATCCAAACTGAGCATCGGTGAGCAGGTTATTGGTGAGTAAGTGCCGCTTGATAGCACTGTTGATGACACCTTCCATCACTTTGCTGATGTTTGAGAGTAGACTGATGGGACGGTAATTGGCCGGATTGGATTTGTCCTGCTTTTTGTGGACAGGACATACCTGGGCAGTTTTCCACAACGCAGGTAGATGCCAGTGTTGTAGCTGGAACAGCTAAGCTAGAGGCGTGGCCAGTTCTGGAGCACAAGTCTTCAGCACGACAGCCGGGATGGTGTCGGGGCCCATAGCCTTTGCTGTATCCAGTGCGCTCAGCCGTTTCTTGATATCACGTGGAGTGAATCGAATTGGCTGAAGACTGCCTTCTGTGATGGGTGGGGACCACAGGAGGAGGTCGATAAGGTTCATCTACTCGGCACTTCTGGCTGAAGATGGTTGCAAATTCCAGTGAGTGGAGAAAGCCGGATTTATGAAAGGGAAATCGTGTTTGACGAATCTGTTAGAGTTTTTTCAGGTTGTAACCAGCAGAATAGATAAGGGGGAACCAGTGGATGTGGTGTATTTGGATTTTCAGGAGGCATTCGATAAGGTGCCACACGAGAGGTTATTAAACAAAATTAGGGCTCCTGGGATTGGGGGTAATATACTAGCATGGATTGAGGATTGGTTAATGGACAGAAAATGATCAAAATCCTGGAACTCCCTCCCTAACAGCACTGTGAGAGTACCTTCACCACACGGACTGCAGCGGTTCAAAAAGGCGGCCCACCACCACCTTCTCAAGAGCAATTAGGGATGGGCAATAAATGCTGGCTTTGCTAGCGACGCCCAAATCCCATAAACAAATTTTTAAAAACAGAGAGTAGGAATCATTTTCAGGTTGGCAGGCTGGAACTCGTGGGGTACTGCAAGGATCAGTGCCTGGGATCCAGCTATTCACAATCTACATCAATGATTTGGATGAGAGGACCAAATGTAATATATCCAAGTTTGCAGATGATACAAAGATGGGTGGGAATGTAAGTTGTCAGGAGGATGCAAGGGGGCTTGATCAGCCATGATCTTATTGAATGGCGGAGCAGGCTCGAGCGACTGAATGGCCGACTCCTGCTCCTATTTCTTATGTTCTTATGTTCTTAAACTGACCAGGGATGTTGTGCTGGAGATGAAAATGATGGGATCTATCTCAGGATGATGTAGCGTGACAATCCACCAATAGACAGACGAGGTCCCAGCTACAGGAAGGACCCGAGCTGGATAAAGGTTGCACTGTGACCTCAGCCAGTTGTGGCAATGCCACAGGTGGCAGAAGTGTGGAACTCTCCCCCACAAAAAGCAGTAGGTGCCAGCTCAATTAATAATTGTAACTCTGAGGTCGATTGATATTTGTTAGTCAAGGGATAGGGAGCCAAGGCGGGTGGATGGAGTTAGGATACAGATCAGCAATGATCTCATTGAATACTGGAACAGGCTCGAGGGGCTGAATGGCCTCCTCCTGTTCCTCTGTTCCGATGTAACTGGTCTCAGTGTGTCTGGGCTAGGGAAGGGTTAGAAGAAATGTTTCTTGCTGGAGGTCACAGGTGTGTGGCCATCAGCTCAGGACAGGACCAGGCAAAGTCCCCCATGGTCAAATACTCCGCCAACATTCACGGGCCAGACTGCGAGGTGAAGATTAGCCACACGTGAGGTAGCAGAGGGCGGGCAGTGGGGGGAAACCCTTACCCAGCACGGACTGAGCATCTTTCGCCAGCGAGAAACGTGCAGGAGTGGAGCTGTCCACCTGCTGGAGACCATGGCCATCTCCCTCACTTCCTGCCAGCTTCATCCGTACACATTACATTTTGCCTCTCTCCTTTGGACCTGTTATCTCCCCCATTGGGCTTTCCGCTGCCTTATTGCGATGCTCTTTGTAAATCACCCAGCACTATTTAAAAAAACCATCCCCAGTTGTTAAACTCATCGCCTGCTCTTTGTATCAATACCCAACATTTCAACTGGCCACCACTGGCCGTCGTTCTCTCCTCCCTTCTGTGTTCTGATCGATCTTAAAGAGGCATCGCCTACCTTCCTCTCTCAGTTCCGACCAAGGTTCTTGTAAGGAGGCACAGGTGAGAAAGGGTAAAGGGCGAGGATACTGACTCCAGCACACAGTGGACTAGCAATGAGTTTAGACCAGTTTTGAAGCACCAAGTGAGAACGATCCCAGCACCAGAAGACACCGGAATCGCTGGATGAAAAAAGACCACAGTCTATCGAGTTCACCATCTACCATCCTGGGAGTCACATGATACAACGAGAATGGAGTTGTTGACTGATCACAGCAATCAATCTCAATCAATGAGTCTACAACAGAAATATTTTCTGGGCTATGGGGAAAGAGTAAGGGAGTGGAATTAATTGAGTAGCTCTTTCAAAGAGCCGGCACAGGCATGATGGGCTGAATGTGCTGCGTGATTCTATGATCTGACTGAAGGCAATTGCCCCCTTTACCCCCCCCCCGCCCCCGATTCCACCCATGGTTGAATGGCCTGCCACACACGGTCTAATAAATGTATCCGCTCCCTGTGGTACCTTATTGAAATGTTCCAACAGCATCTTCTGTTTGGCCTTCTCGTAGGGCTCTGTGGGCAGGAGCCGTCTCGCAGGGTAGCTCTCATCCAGAAACTCGCACGTGATTGCAGACTCGTAGATCAGCTGACTCTGGCGGGTCTCCAGTACTGGCACCAAACCAAGGGGATTCTTCTCAAAGAACCAATCAGGCTTGTTCAACAGATTGATGTTGACTGTTTCATACCTTAAAGAGAATGGATTTGGAGTTGAAGGCCCAATACCATCAAAAGATACACACAACTGGATTGCCAAACTGGGGAAAGAATGCGTCATGCAAGCATTCAGCGTAAGCAAGACCGCTTCAATGGGGCAAAACCAGGAATAAACCTCACTGGACACACTTTATGGGTCCAGATATTTACAGTGAGAAACTGGTGCTTATTCACTGGACCAGAGCAAGGCTTCCTGGGCATCAGGGATGACCATAAGCTATGATCTTTAAGCTGTTAACAATACTGACTGTGTATTTAAAATTCTCATCCTTGTTTTCAAATTCCTCCATGGCTTCGCTCCTCGCTATCTCTGTAAACTCCTCCAGCCCTACAAGCCTCCGAGAACTCTGCGCTCCTTTCTGGCATCTAACCTAACTCTTTATCTCATTTTTTAGTCTATTCATTCTTGGGATTGTGGGCGTCGCTGGCAATGCCAGCATTTTCTGCCCATCCCTAGTTGCTCTGAGAAGGTGGTGGTGGGCCTTCTTCTTGAACAGCAGCAGTCCATGTGGGTGTTGGTGCTCCCACAGTGCTGTTAGGGAGGGAATTCCAGGATATTGACCCAACGACAATAAAGGAACGGGGATATGTGTCCAAGCTAGGATGGTGTGTGACTTGGAAGGTGATGGTGATCCCACAACTTTGCTGCTCCTGTTCTTCTGGGTGGTAGAGGTCTCTGGGAGGGAGGTGCTGAAGTAAACTTGGCGAGTTGCGCAGTGCATCCCGTAGACAGTGCATACTGCAGCCACGGACTGCGGTGGGGGAGGGGTGGATACGGAGTCCAGGAGCAGGGGCATCAATCAAGGGAACGGCTCTGCCCTGGATGGTGGCAAGCTTCTCGAGTGTTGTTGCGGCTGCTCCCCTCCAGGTGAGTGGTGAATATTCCAGCATACTCCAGACTTGAGCCTTGCAGATGGTGCAAATGATTTTGAGGGGTCAGGCAAGCAACTCATCACAGAGACCCCAGCCTCCACCTGCTCTTGTAGCCATGGTATTGATATGGCTGGTCCATTAAGCTTCCAGTCACTGGTGAACCACAGGATGTTAATTGTGGAGGACTCGGCATGGCACAACGCCTCAATTTTAAAATTCTCATCCTTGTTTTCAAATCGCTCCAAGGGCCTCGCCCCTCCCTATCTCTGTAACCTCTTCTAGCCCTACAACCCTCCGAGATATCTGCACTCCTCCAATTCGGGCCTCTTGCTCATCCCCGATTTTCTTCGCTCCACCATTGGCGGTCGGCCTTCAGCTGCCTCGACCCTAAGCTCTGGAATTCCCTCCTTAGACCTCTTTACCTGTCTCTCCTCCCTTAAGACGCTCCTTAAAACCTATCTCTGTGGCCTCACCTGTTCTAATATCTTCTTATGTGGCTCGGTGTCAAATTTTGTTTGATAACATTCCTGTAAAGCTCCTATGCCAAGCAATGAGCCACATCAGCCTAAGCTTGGAGCTTGTCCATGTCCTGCTCCTAGCTGGCATGGGCTGCTACATTATCGGAGGAGTTATGAATGGAGCCGAACAATGTGGAATCATCAGTACGCAACCCCACTCTTGACCCTATGATGGAGAAGCTGAAGATGTTTAGACTAAGGACACTGCTTAAGGGCCAGGTAATTGCATGAATTCACTGGGTTCCAGGCTCTGCCAGACCAACAGAGAACTTTAGCAAGTTGGGAACGTCATAATATACTAACGAGGAAGGATTCCAGATTAATTTCCCTCTATCCTGGCTCCCTTGATGATTCAGTGAGTAGCCGAGCCATATTTGGGCAAAGGTAGTGTGGTCATGGTACTGGATTAGTTCAGGACACTGATTGCTGTCCAAGAATGGCCTCCCACATTGATTAGGGTGTCTGTTTGCAGAGTTACCTGGAGCCCAATAGAAAGAATCCCAGCCCCCAGTGACAGGTCCACCCATCTGGGTCCCATTAATGGGGCAGGTTGGTGGGACAATCCAAGGTGGCCTGGAGAGCTGCAGACTAGCCTGGCTCAGGACTCGGATCAGCGAGTCTGCCAAGACTGTGGCAAGTACCCCCGCATTACCTCAGACAGAGCTTTGAGAAACGTTCAGCTTACTTGATTCCCTTGGCTTCGAGGACCAGGCGAGTGCGGTGGGCGAAAGGACAGAATTTCATGCTGTACAGGCGGATCATTCCCTCAGGCACAGGGCCTGGGGCAGGGCTTCCTGTGAAAGAAGAGGCAAACAATCATTTGTCAAGAAAAAATGGACATTAAACTTGAAACATCCAGGGATAGTGCAACAAATAGTGAGGAAACTGGCATAGCACTGGGCAACACCTGTGAACCCAGAGTCTGGGCGGCCATGTGTTACTGAGCAGGGTGGAGTCTGGCAACGGAACCAGGATCAGCAGCAAGTGAGCTGTGCCGTGATATGCAGCACGGATTTGTTAAAGGACAGTCGTGTTTGACTAACATGATTTGAGCTATTTGATGAAGTAATGGAGAGGGTTGATGAGGGTACTCATAGAATCATAGAAGCATAGAAAGTTACAGCACGGAAGGAGGCCATTTCAGCCCATCGTGTCTGTGCCGGCCAACAAAGAGCTATCCAGCCTAATCCCACTTGGTCTTGGTCCATAGCCCTGCAGGTTAGAGCATCCCAAGTGCACATCCAAGTACTCCGAGACACCCTAGTCCACTCCTCTATCACCCCCAGCACCCCTTCCCCCTCGCCCGGCACCTTCCCGTGCAAGCGCAGGAGAAGCAACACCTGCCCTTATACATCCCCCCTTCCCACTCTCCAGGGCCCCAAACACCCCTTCCAGGTGAAACAGCAATTTACTTCTACTTCTTGCAATCTAGTATACTGTATTCACTGCTCACGATGTGGTCTCCTCTACATTGGGGAGACCAAATGCAGATTGGGTGACTGCTTTGCGGAACACCTCCGTTCAGTCCGTAAGGGTGACCCCGAGCTTCCGGTCGCCTGTCATTTTAATTCACCCCTCCACGCCCACTCAGACCTCACCGTCCTCAGCCTCTTGCATTGTTCCACGGAAGCTCAGCGTAAGCTCGAGGAACAGCACCTCATCTTCCGATTAGGCACTTTACAGCCTTCTGGACTCAACATAGAGTTCAACAATTTCAGATCATAACCTCGGCCCCGATCACATATATATATATACATTTTATCCACCCTTTTGGTTTGTGCCTTTTCCCTTTTCTCTCTCTCTCCCCCACGGCAGCTGTCTCTCATCCTGCCAGCATTTCACACTTCACACTTCTGAGCCATCTTTTGTTTCTTAACCTGTCCTATTACCATCTCATCTTGTCTTGAGCATCTCTTAATGTCTCTACTTACCATAGACCACCCCTTTTGTTCTTTTATTCCTCCCCCCAGCCTCCCCCTTGCATTTTTATCTGTTTCATTTCCTGCTTTTTTCTCAGTTCTGATGAAAGGTCTTCGACCTGAAACGTTAACTCTGTTTCTCTCTCCACGGATGTTGCCTGGCCTGCTGAGTTTTTCCAGCGTTTTCTGTTGTTGTTTTACTTTTAAATGTGGTGAGGGTTTCTGCCTCTACCACCCTTTCAGGCAGTGAGTTCCAGACCCCCACAACCCTCTGGGTGAAGAAATTCCCCCTCAAATCCCCTCTAAACCTTCCACCAATTACTTTAAATCTATGCCCCCTGGTTTTTGACCCCTCTGCTAAGGGAAATAGGTCCTTTCTATCCACTTTATCTATGCCCCTCATAATTTTATACACCTCAATAAGTTCTCCCCTCAGCCTCCTCTGTTCCAAGGAAAACAGATCCAGTCTTTCCTCATAGCTAAGATTCTCTACTCCCGGCAACATCCTTGTAAATCTCCTCTGTACCCTCTCTAGTGCAATCACATCTTTCCTATAATGTGGTGACCAGAACTGCACGCAGTACTCTAGCTGAGGCCTAACTAGTGTTTTATACAGTTGAAGCATAACCCCCCTGATCTTGTATTCTATGCCATGGCTAATAAAGGCAAGCATTCTGTATGCCTTCTTAACCACCTTATCTACCTGGCCTGCTACCTTCAGGGATCTGTGGACATGCACTCCAAGGTCCCTTTGTTCCTCTACGCTACTCAGTGTCCTACCATTTAATGTGTATTCCCTTTCCTTGTTAGCCCTCCTCAAATGCATTACCTCACACTTCTCCGGATTGAATTCCATTTGCCACTGTTCTGCCCACCTGACCAAATTATTGATATCTTCCTGCAGTCTACAGCTTCCTTCTTCAGTATCAACCACACAGCTGATTTTAGTATCATCTGCAAACTTCTTATTCCTACCCCCTATATTCAAGTCTAGATCATTGATATGTACCACAAAAAGCAAGGGACCTAGTACTGAGCTCTGCGGAACCCCACTGGAAACAGCCTTGCAGTCACAAAAACACCCATCAACCATTACCCTCTGCTTCCTGTCTCCGAGCCAGTTTTGAATCCAACTTGACACTTTGCTCTGGATCCCATGGGCTTTTAACTTCGTGACCAGTCTGCCATGTGAAACCTTATCAAAAGCCTTGCTAAAGTCCATATACACTACATCAAACGCACTACCCTCATCTACCCTCCTTGTTACCTCCTCAAAAAATTCAATTAAGTTTGTCAGACACGACCTTCCCTTAACAAATCCGTGCTGACTATCCTTGATTAATCTGTGTCTTTCTAAATGAAGATTTATCCTGTCCTTCAGAATTCTTTCCAATAATTTTCCCACCACCGAGGTTAGGCTGGCTGGCCTGTAATTACTCGGTCTATCCTTTTCTCCCTTTTTAAACAAGGGTACCACGTTAGCAGTCCTCCAGTCCTCTGGCACCACACCTGAAGCCAGAGAGGATTGGAAAATGATGGTCAGGGCCTCTGCTATTTCTTCTTTTGCTTCGCTTAACAGCCTGGGATACATTTCATCCGGGCCTGGGGATTTATCCACTTTTAAAGCTGCTAAACCCCTTAATA